>PVKB01000001.1:1546506-2049804 GCA_004027205.1 Ctenodactylus gundi | reverse complement strand
AAACCCATATTTAGACACTGAAGGTCAGGTAGTATCTCAACGTGGCCACCATTACGATACCCTTAGAGAAAATAAGGATAAAATTATAGATTGTTAGAAAAGAGTTGAATAAGGGAAAGAGAGAATGAGGAAATAAATTGAAAATTTGAAGATGCATGGAGAATATCCACAAGACAATAAAGAGAAAGAACATCCTAATTTTGAAGAAGTCAAGGCTTAGATAACTCTGAGTACTTCTCCTCCACCCCAACCAATATTTATTGGTATGTATATGTGATATACAATGGTTACAATTAAGCTTGAAGATTTTGTGCACACATATATTACTACAATATTACAAGCCTCTCTCCCCTTATTGTCTCTCCTGCTTCCTCCCTCACCCCCCAACTCCCATTACCCCACCCATTTGGTTCTATATAATGACTTTATTCTGTGGTTCTTAAATTAGAGAAACCACAGGACATTTAACCTTATGAGTTTGACTCACTTGGCTAAGCATGATGGTTTCAAGTTGCATCCATTTTATCTACAAAAGCCTTAAACTTATCTGTCATTGTAGAAGAGTAGTACTCCATTGTGTAATATACTGCAGTTTTTTTATTAATTGGTTTGTTGATGGACATTTTGACATCTTCCACAGTTTAGCTATTGTTAGTTATGCTACTATAAACATAAGTATATATGTGACTCTACTATACTTTGCTTTTAAATCACTTGAAAGATATTCAAAAGAGGCATTGAACGGTTGTAGGGCAAAAATAACCCTTTTATATTGCTGGTAGGACTGCAAACTGGCACAACCACTGAGAAAAGCAATATGGAGAGTCCTCAGGTCGAAAACTCGGAGTACTTCTTAGGAGCCTCTTACTGTTTTCTACTTTGTTCTCATGTTTGAGCTAAATCCCTATCATCTCACTAAGGCCTAGCTGGTAGCTTTACCACGATAACTTTTCATGAACTTTAATCATCACTTGACTTAGTCTAGTTAAAACAAAGTGAACTGAAAAAAAATAGGGTAAAAAAGTTGTTTCATGTGAACCAAATAAATCTTCTTGAAATCAGAAAATTGCCAGTAGAACAAAACATATCAACCTCAGTTTCCTCATTTCCAAATGGTGGAATTGTACTAGGCAACCCAAATGCCTAATATAACTGTGGAGGGTTTTTTTTTTGTGTGTGTGTGATTGTGTAACAAGAAAGAAAATCTTTTAATTTTTTTCTGCTTATCAGGTATCTGCAGATTACAATGGACTATGGGTAAAATGAAGATGTATTTCTTAGAATCTTATTAGCCAGGGTAAAATCAGGCAGTTTCCAAAGGTTATATTCAGGGCTTTCCATTTTTTCTTCTTTTTTCACATGGCCAGTCCAAAATTTAGAAATGAAGTCACTTCTTGGACCAGAACTTCTTTTAAGCTGAGTTTATCAAATCTGAGTTTCATTTAAAAGCCTCTCGTAGTGGCCCATTCTGTGACAGTTCCAACATATTCACCAATAGCACATTCTTTGTCTAGCACAAACTATGGATCCAAAGTTGCCGTAAGGCAAATAATGGTCATGGTCCTGTTAGAAAAACGTTCCATTCCAGTAAAAATGTCTAAAATATTATGTTATAAATTGGTGATAGAAAAAGTCATCTGCAAAAGCACATCCATGATGAAAAAATGCCAGTAATAAAGTATGTCTTGTGCAAGCATGAGATCTTGCTTTAAGGACAAAATAAAGCAAGCTTCAGATCCTAGTTACCAAATTTAAAAAAATAATACACAAGAACCCACCAAAGTCAGTGAGAACTCATCCTCCAATTTTCCATTGGGTTTTGGTGGAAATATACAGGAGAGTTAGTGTCTTCACATCAAGGTGACTGTACTGCACCAAAGGTTAAGAACCAGCTCAATGGATCCTAGTTTGCAAGTTTCTTGAGAGTAAGAGTCACTTCTTACTCACTTCTGTGTCTTAAGTGTCATTTAGCATGAATCGTAGTAAGTACTTCACATACATTGAATTGAATGCATGAGTAAAAGAAATACTCTTAAAACTTGGGGCAGGTTAGAATCATCAAAAATTCATCTAACTAGGAGCTGTGGACATAGCTCAGAAGTTAAAAGTGCTTGCCTAGCAAGCTCAAGGCCTGAGGTCTGATCTCCTGGTAACACATAAACTGGGCATAGTGACACATGCCTGTAATCCCAGCATTCAGGAGGCTGAGACAAGATTGTTGTCAGTCTGAGGCCAGCCTGGGCTAGATAATGAGCTCAGGACCAACCCGGACCATAGTCTACATAGGCTACAGCCTAAAGACTGCAAACTGCAGAGCAAGACACTACCAAAAGGAGAGAGAGAGAGAGAGAGAGAGAGAGAGAGAGAGAGAGAGAGAGAGAGAGAGAGAGAGAGAGAGAGAGAGATTCAAGGCTGGAGGAATAGCACAGTGGTTAGAGTGCTGGCCTAGAAAATTCAAGGCCCTGAGTTTGATTCCCAAGTACCACATTAGCCTGGTGTGGTGGCGCATGCTAGCCACCCAGCACTTTGGAGGCTGAAACAAGAGGATTGCCTTGAATTCAAGGCCAGCCTCGGCCACGTAGAGAGATCAGGACCAGCCCAGAATACAGAGGAAAACTGTTTCAAAAAACAAACAAAAAATGAACAAACAAAAACAATCAAAAAGAAATACATGTAAATAAGGCTGATTCATAAACAGTAACTTACTTTAGGGAGGTCTTGTCTTATAATTCCCTGAAATGGAAAGACCAATAGAACAGTATAAATTAAAAATAGACTTTTAAAAAAAGGACAAATGTAAAAAAATAAAAGCTTAATATTTTAAGCTGTTGTGATATGAAGTATGAAGAATTCAAGCAAACAAGAGTTACATAATGTACCATTGAAAAACCCATTTGGTTTGTTGCTACACATTTGCATATGGGTATTAGACAGTTGTACATACTGTGTCCAT
Organism: Ctenodactylus gundi; assembly: GCA_004027205.1. Lineage (NCBI taxonomy): Eukaryota > Metazoa > Chordata > Mammalia > Rodentia > Ctenodactylidae > Ctenodactylus > Ctenodactylus gundi. The sequence continues at coordinate 2,046,851 of PVKB01000001.1, read as the reverse complement.
GAACAGGTAGTAAACTTAATTGAAAAGAAATTACCTATGTCCTCTTTATGAACAGGTTGTTTAGCCTAGGCTGACTGACTCATGCTTGAAGCTTTACAATGTTGGACAAGCAGCTCTGAGTGCTGTCGCTGGCTAGTTGTGTTTCAGAAAAGAAATATTCAGGGGAAGTGGCCTCTCCAACAGCACTGCAGCCCAGCTGTAGATCCAATTACAGTTCTTTTTTGGTACTGTAACCTTGATGTGGCATATTAATTTGAAAGATGATACTGTTTCTTATTACCATCAAGGCACAAGAGGAAATATATTCAACAAAACACCTGATATTTATTTTCCAGGTCCTCTGAGCTTTCCAGTCCATGCCACTAAAGACATTTTATTCCTCTGAAATGTTTAAACATAACATACACAACACACAGGCTGTACATTCTGCTTCAGAAATAGTGGTCATGCGTAACTGAAATCAACAGTCTACTGTAAGGAAATCATACCATTTTATCTATCACATTAGAATAAGGATTCACTTCTTTGAACAATCTAAGGATGACATTAAAATCAGCTACATTATGTACACTGCCCCCTTCCTGCTGAGCAGCACGTGCACTTGGGGAACAGCCAGATCTTGCTGCTCTCTGATAAGGTCAGGGAAGCTTGGCTAGCGTGCAGTGATGCTTAAAGCTTATTGGTTTTGCCTATGGAGAACAAGGCTGTTACCATGACTACAAAGCTGCAGTTGCTACGGCATCCACAAGCTCATCTGATGTCAAGGCTTCTAGGTGGCCCAGCAGAAAATCTATTACTTTGTAGTGTTTAGAAGAAGTCTGAATAACAGTATACAGCTAAAAATAATTCCAGGTAAGTGAGGTTTCCTATAGATTTTCACTTAGACAGAATGCTGTTCTTCAAAGGAGGATTAAATGATTGGAAGCAAATCTATTTCTCGCAATTAGCCCATAAATAGAGAAATAAAAATTGAAGAAAGAAAAATGTGTACAACTAGTGTTGAAGTGCTGCCTTACTTTCCATTTTCTAAATGTAAATTTAAATTTTGTGAAAAATTTTTTAATAGTCCCACAAAAATCTGTAAGATCCATGATTCATTGATGGGAATTTGAAGTGTTAACAAAGCTGAAAAACAGTTACTAAATGTTCCCAAAGGGACAACTCATTCACGTTTGCCTCAGATAAACTCCAGCTCACTTAATAACTGGTTCATGCCAAGACTAAGTGAACCACTTTGGTTCCTCAAGTCATATACAAATATTTATAAATGGGAAGAGAGAAGAGAGAAAGATGGGAGTAGGGAGAGAGAGAGAGAAGATAGAAAGAGAGAGAGAGAGAGGACATCCTCATGGAGTTTCAGCTTTTAGTTGGCAGTCTCATTTTGCTGCTTTCTCCCTTTACTGAACACACCTGTGCTCTTTGAGGATTGTGTGGTCTGGGGGCAACACTGTTCAAGTGTTATTGAATGCGCTTTTGTTGGTGGAGGTGGGTGATTAGAGTGGAATGAAAGAATAATGGCTGGTGCTTGAGTCTTTACAGCTTGGCAGATACTGTGCTAAGCGTGTCCGCTTATTCCTTTGTTTAGCACTTACATCCTTACTGGGAGGTAGAGAATCTTAGTTTCATACAACAGAGAAGCAACTAGACGCATTAAGTGCAAAGCCATGTAGTTGAAGGGTTGATCAGAGACTGGTTCTTTGCCTGTGGGACTCTAAGCCTGCCCCTTCTTCTGCTCTGCTAGTTCTTAGGGATGTTGACTGAACAGTGGACACCCTCCTCTATCAGGTAAAGCATGAGAAACACGTGGTCGGTGGAGGCAGAAATTCACAGTGGAGCTCTCCGCAAGAACTCCAAAGAGCTTCTGCTCCAGTCTCTGGTTTTCAACTCATTTTTGGTGACTAGTTACGTAATACCCAAAGACAGAACTCCCCTGCTAACTAGGAACTCACCAGCTCCTAGAGATCCCAGAAACAACTTGACAAGGATTAATCTTCTGTTTGAGCCTCTCTCTCCAAGAGTGGTAGGACCTGATAAACAGCCAGCTTTGCTTCCGTTGTCTAGGACCTTCGGGAAGCTGAGACAGTTGTGTTCAGTGTGTGACTCAGAGACTTGGACGTGACTGGGAAAGTAGAAAGACTCTTGGGAGTGCCACTGCTCAGAACCCTGAAGGGCGTAATATTTCATTCTACCTACAGACAAACACACTAGCTGGCTGCGGCTCCTTGGAGGCTGGCAGGGGCCTGACGCTCCTGGCTCAGGAGTCAGCGATCATTCATTAATCATTGCAGTGCAGACAGCCAGAGTCAGCCCTGGTACTGGCTCCCCCCGCCCTGTTCCCATGAGTCAGTGAGAAATGGGTGAGGCGACATCTGCGCACAGTGGCTTGTGTCATGGGACAGAAACTATAAGCCTAGAGAACGTGATCTTTTATAACAGGCAGTAAGCCGTGCCCGACACTGGTCTCAGCGGGAGGAATATTTTTAGCTTTCAAGATTGTTTGCTCTACGCATATACTTTGATAGACCAGATAAAATGCAGCTCATGTCTCTGTAAAATGTATAGAAACAAACAAACAAAAAATCCAAGGGGAATTGTGTCCCGGAAAATTCTCCCTCTGCTCTAAACAATGTATTTCTCATAATAGGACCCAAGAACACATTTTTAAATCTTTTTACACTTTTTTTTTTTTTGGTTTGTCAATCACATTACTGTGTTGCACTGAATCACAGCTAACAATGGCATCTTGTTTTCCAACGTAGGTGCTATGGAGATGCCTTGGCACCTCAAACTTTACTTGCATAATTAAAAATTTTCCAAAAAATTAAAATTCAGGCTTTTGTGCTAACTTCTGTACTAACTTTTTGTGCTAACTTTTATTCCTACTAACTTTCTTTTGCAGAAGAGTGGAGGAAATAGTGAACTCGTCCAATTTGTTCTGTGGAAACAGGCACCAATTGTGTTTTCTACTTTCCCTGGGCCTCTCTTATGTGTACTCTCCAAGCCTACAGTGCTGTTTATCTTTTTATTTTATTAATTAAAATTTATTACTTATTTGCAGATTTGAGCATGTTATTTCAGTTTTAAATACTGTGTGTGCTGATCAAATCCAGTTTTCCTTCATTCCCTTCCTCCACCCCACTCCTAACTGCCAGGCATCCCTGTTCTGTATGGCAGGCTAACTTCCAAATATGGCATAGGAGAACACACGATACTTGCTTTTTGTGTCTAACTTTATTTAATATAATATCTTCCTATTCTATGTCTTTTGCTGGAAATGGCATACTAAAAAATAAAGATCCCAGAAATAAACACATGCCTCTGTAGACGATGGCTTTTTGACAAAGGTTCCCAGAGCACACATTGGAAAAAAAACTCTTTAATAAATGGTGGGGAGCAAACTGGAAATGCACACGGAGAAGATTGAACCTTGAACCCCATCTCTCATCTCAAGATGCACCAAAGATCTAAACGTAAGTCCTAAAACTACTATAAGAAAAAAGAAAATACCTCAAGACACAGGCAATGATTTTTAAAAATATATATGATTCTAAATTCACAGGAAACAAAAGCAAAAAAGGGGCAAATGGGATTTCATTAAACTAAAAACATTCTGGAGTTTACCTTCTCATTATTCACAGCTAATCATGTCTTGATTTCTGTCTTCTATTTTGTATAAATGAAACCACTCTATAACTAACTTTTGTTTTAGTATAAAAGATAAAACCTATGACTGGAACATCAGGGCCCCGTCTTTCCTATATCCTCACCTTGCTAAATTCTTCATTCTGCTCTTGTCATAAATGTTTCTTCAAGATCCTTAAGCGTGTCATGCTTCTGAAACTTCCCACTTGAACTTGAAGCTCTCTGCCTGCAAGGCTGTCTGCTTGTCATTACCCTTGAGCATGATTCATTTCTATTCTAAGTTGAAGATTTCAGCTTCATAGTTGTTACTTCACGAAAGCCCTTTCTGATATCCGTGCCGGATTGTTTTCTTATGCCACTGTCCTATAATGTTCATTCCTTCTTTGTGCAGCAAAGGTAAACACAGGTAAACTAATGTCAGTCTTCCCTGTTAGGCTTCACAAGCAGCAATCTGTTATGGCTCCAACACCCAACACATAACTCACAACAATATTCATTAAGGATATGCTAAGTGGTTTAAAATTAAGAGTGAAATTTACTTGGAAAAAGACACGCTTGCTTTGTTTTATGGTTTGGACCTGGAAGGTTCCTCCAAAAGCTTCATGTACTTAGTGTCTGTGAAGTAGCTATTGAACCATGTGCTGTGAAAAGGTGGGGCCTCTTGGGAAGGGGCAGAGCAGTATACACCAGTTCTGCCCTCCTCCTGCTCTTGACTTCCTGCTGGTGACACCATAAAGACCATCCTCTAGCCAGGCCACTATCACAGGCTTCTGCCATTGTCAGCTGCCCACTAGTGGATTGCGTGAGACCTTCTGAACCTGTGAGCTGAAATAAATCTGTCCTCCCTTGAGTTGTGGATGCCAGATATAGAAAAGTAACTAAGATATTTTGTCTCAAGGGTTCATGGGATGAAGTCCCATGTTTGAGGTTACGTTGCACAGAATCTTCCAGGCAAGAATGAAGCCTTTATATATGATTTGGAGCCAAGAGGGACCCAGCGTAGGTGTGATTGAGATCTGGCAAGGTCAAAGTGGAGTGTACTCTCACGACTTCCTTCTTGGAACCAAGACAGCTCAGCCAGGCACTGTGTTTGTTTGTCTCATTTCCACTGCAATGTAAACTCTCCAGAGTCACTGCCTGTGGTGCTATAAACACAGACGTGGTCACAGAAACATTCCGGATCCAGAATTTCTCTATAATATGAGTTAAAAATTCGGACAGTGTTACCCAACAACACAGAGTTGTGAAATTTTCAGTTCTCTCGATGCCATCAAGGCTTTATTGCCAATTTGGTCTGAAACGAGAGAGATTAACTTAAAAATAACCCCAAGAAATTCCCAGAGGTACACAGCTCTCTTGGAGTACAGCTCTGAAAAACAAAGGCAGGGGGAAAAATCAGTATCACTTTCTCTGTTTTCTACCTAAAGAAAAATTCATCATTTTCTTACAAATGGCAGTAACTCTGAACACCAAAAATCAGAAATAACAGTGTAAACAGAGAGCAAAAGGAGGAAGATCGTGTCTCCCAGTTTTATAGGTTTTTATTTCTGTTTTTCTGTGAGGCTGATATTTTACGGGCCAGTGTCTGGTCTCTGAATATGGCTTTCTTAATTGAACCTGGGCCCTTGTGGAGTTACGACGGTGACAGTCCACACAAACTAAACAAGCAGCTTCGAGCAGCTTCTCTTCCGGGATTAGACATTCTCTTTCTTGTTGAGTACTTCATTCTTCGCCGTAAGCACTCAACACTTAGTATGAAAAATTCCACGCTGCTTTAGTGAATTTTGTGAAACTAAATAAAATGCATACTTAGCTAAATGTAACAGAAAGACTATAATAATTTGATATAACATTGAGACATTTCAATTAAGATATGAACTGTGAGATCTGCATATAAATCCTGGTTCTGTCATCTGTTACTTGGGTGACCTTAGACAAGTCATTGTGGGGGAACTTGCCCAAGGTGCACACCTTTGTGATACTTATACTGTGTAAGGTATTTTACATTGAAGTAGATGCTATTACTATCCTTGCTTTGTGTGTGTGAAACTAAGGTAGAAATGTGAAGAAACATATCCAATGTCATGAAGCTAATGAGTGATGATGCCTGGTTTCAAATACTAGCAGACTGTTTTCCAGATCTTTCTCTTACATTGTAGTCCCTACACTTCAGTTACTTCCATAGAACAATGATCCTACTTCAAAGGAAGCTTGAGATTCAAGTGAGACAGTGTATGTAAAGTACTTAGCACAGTGTTGACTTGTTGTATATTCTCCTTATATTCTAGCAATTGCAATTACTAATTATCTTAGCAAATATATTTACTAATTATAATCTTAGAGTATATTAACAGCAGACTCAAATACTAGTTATACATATGAATGTTGTCTTTGGGGGTAGTGAATCCATGATATGATTTTAGTCGTATATTGACCTTACTCTCATAAGACTGAACTCAGGGGCCCACTCCCTTCCAACGACTGTGGTTATAAAGTGTGTAATATTGCTGCAGAATGGCATTTTCCAAAGTAACAAGAAAAGTGAATATTTACAGCCTCGCCTGACTTCTTTCCTTTGAGTCACTACGAGGACATTTCAATATTATTTTGTAAGGTCAATTTCACTACACACAGGAGAGTAACACAGAAGACAGGTAGCTGGTAAACAGATTTAAAGTATTCAGTGGTTGTAGCCTTAGAGAGTAAGTGGTAATGGTAGCAATATGTATTCCAAAGATACATGCCTCAAACTCTAAAATTGTGTTTCCTAAAGTGCAGAGAACATCACTGACTGTGTTCACTGTTATATTTCTTGGATATCACAATTGCAATGGCACATTTCTACTTTTTCTGCACCGATTTTTCAGTAAGTTGTTCTTGGCCAAAATTAAGGCTGAAATAGAACCAAATCTTCCTATTCCGGCTGCCCTGTGAATGGATATTTTACTGAAGTAATACAATATAACACTTTTCCCTATTGTTATTGGTATGTATATGTGATACACAGTGGTTATACTGAGCTTGAGTATTTTGTGTGCATATATAACACATCAACATTACAATTCTTTCCTTTCCCTTGTTTTGGCTTTCCTGACCTCTCCCTCATCACCTCTAACTCTCATTATCACACCAATTTGGTTCTATAAAATGACTGTATCCTTGGTTTTCTTTATTAGAGAAACTATGTGATATTTAACCTTCTGAGTTTGACTTACTTCACCAAGCATGATGGTCTCAAGTTATATCCATTTATCTACAAAAGCCGCATATCTGTCTTCATGGAAGAGTAGTATTCCATTGTGTACATATGCTATATTTTTTGTATCCATTGCTCTGTCAGTGGATATTTCAGTGACTTTCACAAAATTTAGCTATTGTTAGTTGTGCTTCTGTAAGCATGGGTATACATGTATCTCTGTTATTCATTGCTTTTAACTCTTGTGGAAAAGAGTTAAAGAAGAGATACTGCTGATCAAATGGAAGATTTGTTTTCAGCTTTTTGAGGGATCTCCATACTACTTTCCATGGTTGTTGCACTAATTTACAGTTGCACCAGCAGTGTAAAAATATTTCCTTTTCCTCCACAACCTTGGCAGCACCTAATGCTGTTTGAGTTCTTGATATATGCCATTCTTACTGGAATAACATGATATCTTAGCGATACTTTGATTTGCATTTCTCTAGTGGCTAAGGGTGTTGAGCATCTTCAAACTTATTTTTTTAACACCATTTTTACAACATTTTACATTTCATGTAAGATATCTGAGCAACTGTGAGTCTTAACATCCAATGTGATTCTGGAGCCAATGCCTCGCGCACACTGGGGTGAATACGTGAACTAGATACATCACTGTAATGACAAGAAGATGTTAGAAACCATGGAGACCTGCCATGGAGCTGATGTCTTTCCAGATAAAATCCTCAGGAGTAGGGCTCTGGAGGTGAGACACAGACAAGGCGGAGAGGGTCAAATGGAGCTGCCAATCTGGAGAGGAAGGTACAAAGTGAGCCAAAAAGAGGTAACCAAGGAAGCTGGGCAAGAAAGGTGGGTGTTATCTTCCCATATCAGCCAGGAACGAATCTTAGCACATACAGCTACACTGAAAAGGAAATGTAATCGATTTATTTATTTAGTGAACACTTCGAAAAATCATGGTTTAAACATTTGGAGTTTGGTTTGGAATACTGAAAACATTCTCAAAACGCTTTTACTTCGTAACGTTTAGTCTGTCTGAAAGGTTCGGGAACTTTTTCGTCTCACTCACCAACACAGTTTCTTAGAAGAGCCCTTTGATGTCAATGAGGTCTTTCTATGACTGTTGAGAGTAGCTGCTGTATTTTCTTTCTTTCTTTTTTTCTGCGAAACAGAAAGTTTTCACTTTCTTTGAAGTAAGCAAACCAGCATGCTAAAATTTTTGTTTTTGGATTGCAACATTAACCCCCAGGCAACGCGGATCACTGTCACTATCTTCTTCTGCTGAAAGTTAGCCCATTTAGCAGCACCGGGGAGGGTCGTTCTTGTTCGTGGGTTGTAAGATAGTTCTTTTATTAATCAGGGCTTGATGTACTGGGAAGCCTTGTGAATCTTATGAGAAATAAGTCACAAATCATTCAACAGATTTTCTTATGGTGATTCACCAACTTTCAATTGCAGAATTACACTTGTAAACTATTACAACATAAAGCAATAATATTTGCACACACATATGTATACTCTTATAAAATTATTTGTTACATTAGGAAGGAGTAAAAACTCTTCAAATTTTAATATTTATCTCTCGTAGGAGATACATGGAAAGACTTCTTCATTTTTTAATTAAAAGTGTTGTTTATGTAGCCAGCTAGACAGAGTGTACAGAGTAGTCAATAGTTTCTTAGGATTCTGAAACTTTATTGGACAGAATCTTCCAGAAATGTTATCTTCAAAAATGAAGCTTGGAGGATCAACAACATAGCATACCAATCTCTCATTTCTTCTGTATGAGGATAGTGCAATGTAGAAGTAGGAAAGAGAGCTTTAGCTTTCCCATATGACTCAGGAATTCAGGTTAATAGAAGCTCAATCATCTCATCACTCTACCAATCCAATCATGGCTTTCCTGGTGACAAGGAAAAGATTGCTTGGGGATGCTCTTCTATGCTTCTTGACGATGAGGCATAGGCCCCCTTCCAGCTGCAGCAGTCCATTGGCAACGACTGTAATAGGGTTGTAATTTTTCTTATATGTCTAAAAAGAAAACCAGATATTGTTTTCCAAAAAGAATTCTACCACGAACCCAAAGAAATATTGGTTATACCAGATGTTTATTACATAAGCTTATCGGAAATAAGAGTCCCTGGGACTCTGAAGGGCAGAGGCAACATTACCTGTATGTGATTGACAGGTGAGTATATGGAGAAACTGGAATTTAGTTATGGACCTTTTGTAGTGTGGTTTCCCAATACTGCTTGCATTTTCAGATAAGGAAAGATAGGAGAGAACATAGAAGAGAAGGACAGGAAGCATTAGTAATTATGTCTTTGGTCACACAATTCCATTCAGGAAGATACAAAAGCTTTCAACAATTTCCAGAAATTTAATATAGAAACAATCTCTTTTTTATATAAAAACATAAAATGATTTGAGTCATAGCTGAAATAGATTGATGACAATATGGACAAAATCTCACCCACCCACATCACTTCAGATCTAAAGCTGAGCTAAGTGGACGAGAGGAGTGGATTTTCAGATCTACACAACAGGAAATTCACCTATGTCTTGCTCAGTTTCATTCTTCTCAGAGCCACCAGAATTTTCCGTCTCATCATGACCCTCAACTGCTCTAAACCTTTAATCGAGCTCAGAATGAAGCATAAACTCTCTATCACATACTAGAGTCACCTGTCAACTCACCCTTACTAAATTTGAAATTTAAACCTTTATTATGATCTGCAGTTTACTCTGTTCTCTTGGAAGCCCACAGTTCTGGATACAGTTCGTGCTCGTTTTGACTTTGGTTATTTTATCCATATTTAGTAACCATCATGGAGGAAAAACAACTGCCAAACATATTTTTTTCAATATTATAATTGTAATTTTTCTGTTCAAGATAAACACTTAAGTGCAACATATTTTATTAATGTAAAAACAGAAATAGAACAAAAGAAAGAAATGAAAGGAAGAAAGAAAGAAAGAAAGGAAAGAAGAAAGAAAGAAAAGAAAGAAAGAGAGAGAGAGAGAAAGAAATTAATTCATGCTTGAATTTCAGGCACATTTGTAATTCTGTCATAGTCACTTTGCCATTGCTGGGATACACGCCTAGTACCCACAGCTTCAAGGAGGAGAGGCTTCTTTTAGCTGACAGTTTCATGAGTGGTTTCCCAGCTCCAAGGCCAGAATGATGGCAGAGGGCCTGGCATGAAAAGATGCTGATTGCATGGTGGCCAGGAAGCAGAGATAAAAAAGAACAACTGGAGAGGGAGATCGGGTCGTGTCCCCTTCACCCATTCATCCAGTCAGGCCCCATGTCCTGACATTACATGAAATTATCAATAGATTAATCCACTCATAAGCACAGTGCTCCATGATCTGGTCACCTCCCAAACACATGAGACTTTGGGTGACATTTTAGATTTAAACCATAACACTTAGATTTCTCATTCTGTTTAAAGTTTGATGATGTTCTGAGATTTTATAAGAGGCTGAGATAGGATATGGTGTTCTAATTTATCTGACACAGAAAAATTTAAGGCTGTCAAACATTTAGGGTGTGGCACGGGTAACTGCAGGCTGCTTTCATCCAGATTTATAATGTGAACAGGGCAAATAATCAGAGCAGAAATAAATGAAAAGCTAACTCTGCCTAAAAGAGACTATGTGCAAAGCTGGGGTGAGAATAGTTGTGCTTGTCACAGAAATTAATCCTATTAAAAGAAAGCAATACTTTGTACATGAAAAAAAAGATAGATGCCCTGACAACATTTCAGATATCAGCAACATCAACCTATCTAAGGCTCAAGGTGCAAAAATGTCAACCTTTCTTTTAAGAAGAGAGCTCCTTGGGTTTTGGTTTAAGAATGGCCACCAAGGGAATCAATTTCCTGGGATTCATTTCACCAGGCTCAGCCAGCCAGGTACTAGGAGGCTGCTGGTGCCATGATCCAAGGTGGCCTGAAACTTGTTTATGCTGGTAGCAGATGGTACTGGACATCACTCATGTGATGCTAGTTTAACTGGTGTGTAAAATGCAAGAGCCGTGGAGTTGTGGAAGCTTTCAAAAGAAGTTCTGGGAAGTCAGGTAACCAGGTCCTGAGAGGACATTGCATGGAGGTGTGGGGATAAAGCCAACGATGTAGTAGAGGCCCCTGGAATTTAGGGATGCCAGGAACGTGGAAAGTTTGCTGATTGAAGCTGCAGGCAGCAGGCAAAGCCAACTCAAGAGACAGGTCACGTGGCTGGCGCCTGGCACGGCCAGAGGTTTGGAGCTGCCCAGGCCTTTTAGAACTACATCTCACCACCACGTGCCTCAACTGCTGAGCATGGAGCCACAAGACTAAATATTTACCCTGTTGGATTTTGGTTTCCCTTCCATTTGCTTTTTTTTTTTTTTTTGTCTTTCTATTCCTCTCTTTTGGAATTACAATGATTACTCTATGTCAGTGTAAGTTGAAATAGTGAATGTTGCTTTTTGATTTTTTTCTAAATTTCACAGTGAAGAGGTTTGTCTGTGTTTTTTTTTTTTCTCAGAGAGACTTTGACTTGAACTATAAATGACTGAGATGGTTAAGAATGGGAAAAATGATGCTTGTGTGTCAACTGTATGATGAATAGTTGTATCATGTTAGGTAAAATTATGACCTTGCACTTATGGGAAACTATACGGTTTAAGGAGACATGTTTGAGTATCAAGTTGACAGCTGGTGGGATTTGACAGTTAAGGTGGTATGTCGATTTGATTGGGTTTTGAATTCGTCCAGTAAAGCGTATCTGCATATGTTTAGGGCGGTTACAGAGGCCTGAACTTGGGGTCTCTTTCTGGATCCTGACCCTTTCCTCTTCGGCATTTTTCCTTGCTATGTCTCTCAATCATCAAGAAATAAGCGATTTCACTCTTCCGTGATACTTCTGCCTTGGAGACAGGTGGCCGTGAACTTAAATTTTTAAAACCGTGAGCCAAATTTGATATCTCTTCTTAAGTTGGGGCTGCTGGGTATTGTGTTCCAACAATGAGAAAGCTGATTAACACAGAAAGCTATTTCTTAAATATGTATTTCCTTTTAATTTCAAGGAACAGAACTTCTACATTTTAATACATCATAACTTATAAAATTTTATTTTATGATTATTTTTGTATCTTGTGTGATATATTTGCGCTAATCCCGGGAAGATGAAGGTTTTCTGTTTATTTTCTAGCTCTTTGGTTTTCATTTATATGTTGGTTGCATCCCCCTTTGAGTTATTTTTTGTGTATTAAAGTATGTAATTTTACATTTTAAGGTAGCTGATTTCTGAGTGGTCTTGTGCTTGAATCCCCTTCCAAAAATTCGCTCAGCATGTCATTCTCTCTAGTACTGGCTCTCATCCTCGTTTCACCTGCACATCTGCCTCCTCTGCCTTCTCTGGGATCAGATTTCTGGATCTGAATTCCTACTTGGGCCCTACTTCCACTTACACATTTTCCTGAGTCGATTCATCTCCAGACAGTGCCACCTCGTCGATCCCTTTCCCAGTCTCTATCTGATTGCCCTGCTGTTGCATGTTCCAGAATTCCTACAAAAGTTCTTTTTGCATTTCTATGTTCACCATTACTTCTTAAGTCACGAATGCACCTGTGTGTGTACGCGCACACACACACACACACACACACACACACACACACACACACGCACGCACACACATGCACACACACACTCGCCCCACATCAGTGTGTGTGCTGTTTACACCATTTGATCTCCTTGTGATTTAATTTTTTTCCTTGCCCTCTGTTATTCTTTTTATGGTTTATATCTAAAATATCCCCCCAAAGTCTCACGTATTATTCAGAGGTGGGCCTCTTAGACATGGCTGTTGGCTGAGTCACTGAGGCATTATACTTACCAGTGGGTTATCTATAGGTGAAGTCCTAGCTGAAAGTGCTATTAAAAGTTGAGGCCCACTTGAAGGAGGCTGGTGCTGGGGCATGCCTGTGCAAGGTTTATTTCTCCCTCAGGACCTTCAAACTTTGTATTTCCTGGTAGCTTGGGTTGAGCACTTTCTTCTTCCTTGGCCTTCCACCATGCATGTTCTGCCTTGGAACCAGCCGTCAACTGACTAGATTAAAATAAATTGCCACATAAATTTAACTATCATTGAAATGTATTAGTCACTTTCCTATCACTGGGACAAATACTTGACCCTCCTTAACTTAAGAAGAAAAGATCTATTTTGGATCTCAGTTTTACAAAGTTGAGTCCACAGTAAGCTATATAAATAATTGCATGTGTGTTTTTGTTGCTTTTGCTCTCGATTTTCTAATTCAATTTAATAAATGCTATTTAAAAACTACTAGTACATATTAAGGAGAAATATTAATCAGGTTTTTCCAGATTACCAACAGGAGTACACATATATATGAAACACCTCTTTAAAGACATACTGTGTGCACTTACGGAGACTACAGATTTCTAGTATCTGCTGTTTGCAAGCTGGAGACCCAGGAGAATGACAAGGTAGTTCCAGCCCATGTGTTCAGGCTGAGAACCAGGTACACTGATGTGTAAGTCCAAGTTCCTTCTTGTACCGCCTTGGTGTGTTCAGACTCTCAAGACCTGAGTGACGCTCTTCCAGCCTGGGTAAGACTAACTGTTTTACTCAATCTATCCATTAAAATGCTAACCTCATCGAGGAACATCTCACGGGACACACCTACAAATGATGTCTAGCCAAATGCATTGTGGACCTCGCCGCCTCCATAATTTACAAGTGCTATGTACATAAAGATACTGAATTGAACAATTGAAGGCAAAGTCAATGGCAAGAAGACATACAAAATATTATATATGCATTCATATATTCACTACCCTAAGAATGACAGTCTGTGTTATAGATCTCCCAGGCCCTAAATAGTGGAAAACAGAAATTTTGGAAAAACTACAGTTTTTCAAATGAATCTAAGTTTTATACAGTTGTTTTCTAAGTCTCAAAATGTTATTTTATAGAGTTTCACAACAGTGAACATGAATGGTATAAAGAAATAAAAATCGGAAATGGAGATTTGCATCTTCAATTTGAGATAAATACACAGTTGTTTCCAGGCTGATTTGCTTTGTGTACAATATACTTCCTTTCAGACAGCAGCTTTATAAGCCTCTGATGAGAAAGTCTGGGCAATTCAGAAACGTAAGGGCAGTTTAGACTTTCACTCATCGATCAGGGCAGACAGTCAGTGAGTCTTTGTTCTCAAGGGGCAGCACACAGCTTTGAATTCATTATCCCAAAGCAAGCTGGCAGAGTTTTATAAAAAATATATTCTGCCAGAAAGATTCCAATCCATTCAATCTGGTCCTAAGAGGAAGGTAGCAGCATATATGTACTTCCAGGTCCTGTCCTGATGATTGTCCCTTCCGGGCCCAGCCTCAGTGTTCTGTCCCTTCAAGGTGTGGAAGGTGTGGTAAACCCCCACTACATGCCTGTAATCCAGTCTACATTCTGGTAATCCACCTCTCCAGACTAGGTCTCAATCTCTCAATAAGGTTCTGTAGACAATCCGTAACACCCAAATGCATGAGATTTTTGGGTGACATTCTAGATCCAAACCACAATAGTTATTAATTATGTACCTCTAACACTATCAATTTTTGGAAATCTGTTTATTTTGAGCTTTCTGGATATATACTTTTACCAACTAAAATAATGATATATGCATTTTCTCATTTTCAAATATTATTTCTTTGATTTCTGCCATCGCTTTGGGTTTTTATCTTCAACATAATGCTAGACAGCAGTGAGAATTGTTGAACTCCCTGTCTTATTTAAGAATTTATTGTTTTCTCATTAATCATGAAGCCAGAGTTGACATAGAAACCTTTTATTGTATTAATGAATTATTTATTCCTGTTCACATTTTGTGAATCAAGAAAATTCACTGAATGCGGTCAGATGCTTTTTCAATTTGTTTCAAGTTTGTGTATTTCGTGTGGGTATCTATCAAATGCTATGTTTTAGAAATTTTTTGTTTAACCCAGATTTTCAATTTATTTGTCTGAAATCATGTAAAGACTTTTTATAGTCCTTTAGGTTTTCTGTTTCAACTTGTTCTTTTGTATATTTGTATTTTCCCTCAAGATTGCTAGTTATATACATTTTATTGGCTCAAAGGACTGGCACTTGGATTTTTCAAAATTCTAGCATTTTTCCATTTTCTCATTTATTAATTTCTGATTTCATGTTTAAAAGATTTTTTCCTTTTCTCAGTTTATTTATTGTGTATTTCTCAATATTTTAGTTGTATGTTAACACTTTAAAAGTCTTCTTGTGTGGACTTAAATACTGCATACTGAATTCTTTGTTAATTCTAGTTGGCTTGCTTTTTATGAATTCTGTTACTTCAGTTAGTATTCCTACGTGACAAAGGATTGTTGAGATAGGGCTTTTATATTTCTAGATAGAAGCCAATTTTTGCAAGAGTATTTTAAAAGGCATCTCACACAACAGGGAATGAGAATGACCAACAAACAGAAAGAGAATCATGAAGACAATGTAACTTAACCCACATACCTGTTACAATGACTAATATTAAAATGAAATGATTGAAATGAGTCAAGGTAATGGAGAAATGAAGCTCTTCTGCAGACCTGGTGAAGGTTTAAGCTAGTGTAAATGTGTCAGAAAGGAATTTGGTAATATCTGCTAAAGTGAAACTTCTTATGTTTTATACAGCAGTAGTATATGAAAATGGCCAATCATGTATGTAAATACTCACATGCATTATTAGTGCTATACTTTATAGTCTTAAAGTAAGAAATGGAATGTCTACCACAGCAAAATGAATGAATAAATTTTGACAGTCATATAATTCAATGTCATACATTATTAAAATGAAGTTCAGTTACATATTACAAAATGAATCAATATCACATTGTATAAAAGAAGCTTTATGGTTCCAATTATATGGATTCAGGAACAGTCAATATTAAGCTTCCATATCTAAGGATGGTTCTAGAATGATAAAAGAGATTGCCACATAATTCAGAATATTGGCTGTATTTAAAAAGGAGCAAAAGTGTTGTAATTAGAAAGATAAACAGGCAACTCTGTAAATGGTGACAATGTTCTATGTTTTGATTTGGTTACTCATCCATGGGTGTCTCCCTGCTTAATAATCTGCTAATTATTGTTTTGGGCATAGTTGTGTGTGTTTTATTTCAGGATTGATAGTTAATAATACTACCTTCAATGATCATTTAAGGAAAGTCCAATGTTGTGCCAATCTTAATATCTACAGGATAGATAGATATCTAGGTATAGTTTCTACTTTACAAAGGACTGTTGAGTAGTCTGATGTATGGACTGCCCTGGTGTCATGAAGGTATAGAATATTGTGTGTGTACTGGCTGCATACAGTTAACACACAGTACTATGAGAATTTGGGTGCTGCAAGGTAAAGATAACTTTGAACTTTTCAGTAGTTTATGAGAAAAGTTATTTGTGAAGTAGAGTAAATATTCCGAAGGCTTTTATTTTAGGTGAATTTTTTTCTCCAGAAAGAGTGTCATGTTGCTAGAAAGGCAAGTAAAGGTCTCTTTTGCCAATATCGATACCATTAAAAACAGTAACAACAGTGCAAAGTATTTACGTACTTGAAAGGCAAAGAAATTGTTCAATTGTTATGTTTGTATTTAGTTACCATTAGAATTGAATGTTTATTGACCATTTGTGTTTTTTTTCTGAAATGCTTATTGCTATTTTTCTGACTGTTCACCATTTTCTTACTATAAAAAATCCTGCTTGCCAAATAAAAATAAAATATTTTTTCAAATTTATTTGATACCTAGTTTTTTTGTTCTCAATTTTATACTATTAAAGTGATTAACATTGTCTTTTGTGACTTATACTATTTTTCCTTAGTTAATCATTCCCATTTTTAAAGAGGATGAATATCTGTGTATAATATTCATTTAAGTATCTTATTTCTAATCCATGTATATGAAATGAAGTGTACTTCTGTGATCACTGCCAAAGTGACTTATTTTTCAAACAATCTACTTAAACTTTTATTATTTCCCACTAATTTGAAATGCCACTACAAAGAATGTCTGTCATGTTATGTCTATAGGCCCTGGAGTCTCTTTTTACTATGATGTGTTTATCACCAGGAATTTATTGTTGGCGTTACACTGGTTTCATTACACAGTTTACTAGCTGTTAGGGCAACAACCTTCTTGTTACTGTTCTTTCTTAAAATTGTTTTGAGGATACAAGTACATTTGTAACTGCTGATAGAAGCTTGGGTGAGCACATCCTCTGCGGGGGAAATCCACCAATATTTATCAAATAAAATCACAAAAGCCCAGGATCTCTGGGTTGAATCCACAGTCTGTAGAGCTTGAGGTCATATATTTTGAAGTCATCTTTGAGGAGAACCTTTATATACAAAATCCTCTTCTAAGTACAAAGGAAAGGTGAAAGTGAATGGTTTATAAATGAGAAAAGCCCAAAGACATCACAAAATCAATAAAAATTGACGTGTGTTTTAATGGCCTGATGGCCTGTGTCATTTTTCTCATTTACATTATTTGCTATATACTCCATTATTACTTCTTTCTGTAATATTTTTCTATAGCAAAAATAGATTTTAAAAATATTCTTTAAGAGAAAAGAAAGATCAGTCTTTTCTGGCATGATTCTGGCATGGTTTTATATTACTGGTTGAGCTTTAGGACACTTTGTTGGCAATGTGATATGATACGAAAGTCATTTTGGAAAACCTTCATTACATAAGTTGTAAGGCCCAGAAGCTTCAGGATTTCTTTTTACATTACTTTTCTTAAATAGTTAGAATTCATGACATTCTTCCACTGGTTTCTGCTAGTGTCCTTACTGTAGCAATATATTATGAGTTCCATATTATTTCTATACAAGACAGTATCATCTAAAATTAATAAACCTCACAAAATAACACATTGAATGATAAACATATGACAGTATTTTGTGTTATTAAATATAATCCTTACAGGAAAGCATTTTCATGTTGACCTGGCATTATATCCAAGCATTTTGTCTTAATTTTAAACTTTGTGCTAATTGGATAAGGGCTATTTCTCATAAGCAACATGAATATGAATTTTTAAAACAGAAATAACATTTGCATTAAGATAGAATGTTTTACTTATACACAATTACAATAGAAATATTTACTGATGTCTCTGTTGTTCTGCCTTTCTTTGCTTTTACTTTCTTTATTTTTTTCATTGTGTTTGTTTCATTTTGTACAGTTATGTGGACGAAAATCAACTAGTATTTTATAAAGCAGTAAGAAATCTGCCAAGGATTATTCTTTTCTGTCTTTTCAATACGTCTTCCGTTCTTCACATTATTCATTTAACCTATAGTTGTCCCCCAGCTCATACTCGGAATGAAATAAAGTCTTCGTTTGGCAATTGGTCATAGTTCCTTATATTCAGTGGCATATTCAGAGTGCAGCTGATCGCTGGTGTCCTGCTTGTGTCCTTTGGAGTGTAGCCATTGCAGTGTGCTCCTGCAGACTCGAGATTTCTGACTGCTGGACTCTGCAATTAAGTTGCCCCAGAGGGAGCTCTGCTCATTATTTCCACAGCAAATGTGGGTGAATAACCCATTCCTGTGGGCCACGATGTACAAATGCACCAGGTCTCCCACTTGCTTAGTGCAGTATCCCTTGGCAAGTTCTGTCTAATTTTCCCCACGGCATTAAACTCCAGTCACAGTACTGGTAACTGGTTTGACAACTTCCCCTTTATTGGCTGACTTCCTTCTCTCTCACATTACTCTACATTTTTTTTCCCTGATATCCCAAATAAGAACAATGAACTTAAATCCTGGATTTGGTGTCTACTTCTGGAGAAACTCAGATCTAAACATGAAAACGTTTTAAAGAAAGTATTTCACTGTTTAATTTTGCTCAATATCCACTGGTTGACTTTAAATTTTAAAAATTCCCATTCTTGACACCTTGATATTGGTTACTTTCTTAGTCATGTACAGTGCATTTCAAGTAAATATTGTTTTTTTCAAAAAGAATACCAAAACTTCAACTTTTTCTTTCTTTCTTTCTTTCTTTCTTTCTTTCTTTCTTTCTTTCTTTTGTTTCTCTTTTCCATTTTTTAACTACAGGAAATGTGAATACATTTCTCTTGCATTGTCTAACAGGTTAGTGGAAATAAAAGCCCCTTTATTTTCCAAAAAATGTCCAAAAACTATGCCCTGAAATAACCTTCAATCTTTTAGTGTTGACAGTCACCTAAAATCAAGACAAGAGTTGTTTTTGATTTTTCAATTTTTTGTAGACAATCCATTATTTTATGGATAAAATTAAGTGATTGGGTAAATCTTGAATTTTGTCCTTCATCCTTACAAGTAAAAAATTTCCTACTTTCATGTAAGTTCTATTCTCAAGCATTTTTTTAATGAAACTCTGTGTGGCTTTTTTTCTAATCCTAAAAGGTTTTTATATGACCCATGAATTCACAATGATTAATTCTAATTTTTCTCTTACTCTCTCCCTCTCTGTTGATTCTGCAATCTTTTTTGGACGAGATGGCTAATATACATGTATTTTATTGAAAATTTGAGAGAATAGTTCAGACTACCCTCTGTCTTCATGGTCTGTGACCACGCAGCTGCAAAAGACCCTGACTTTAAAGGTCCAGAAACAGAGGTTAAAAGCTTTGTTGTCACCATTCACAAATTCTTTATTTTTTCTTTGAATTTGCATTCTGAAAATCCAATGGCACAAGAAGATGCCAGCGGCTCGGAGCCTCACAGCCCACTGCTTTCCAGCGGTCCAGCCTCTTGCCACCAACACAGTCTCTGGGCTCCTGACAGATGCCAACAGCTCAGACACAGGGCTCACTTCATTCCCTGGAGTTTCTGCCACCACAAGAATAATGGAAGCATCAAAGAGCAGAGAAATAAGTAGCACAATGAGAGGCAGGGATGATGAAAGAAGCAGGCAGTTTTCCTCTAGTTACCAAGGTGGTCTTCGGCAGGCTGCTTGTTGCTTCTCAGTGCTTATGGTGACTTTTTTTTTTTCCCCAAGTGGGGTTGTAGAACTTTTATCTTATGTGCCTTCCAAAGACCTCTGGGGCAGGAAATTTAATTGCTATTCAATAGAATTCCATTTGCAAAAATGGCTTCATTTACCGAGATTTTTGATTAAAGCCTTGTTCATTCCCAGGCACCATATTCTAATGTAACGGTGTTCCCAGACTTTCTGTTGCACAAACTGAGGTAGTAGCTTCCTTGACACTTTGGTTACTTTGAATTGTGGAACATCCACAGTGCACAGCCGTACAGTTTTCTGGGCTCTTCAACCCAAAGGATTTATCTTTAACCTTGACAAGAGGTCTCATGCCTCTACTAGTTTTTTAAATTTCTGCTTTAAAGATATGCATCCATATTTTAAAGATATATTATCTTGCTGCATATTAATATTTGGGTTATGGCCAGTGTGTTTTTCCAATATGAGATTGGGCATGCACATTCAAACAACAGTACAGTAACTTTTCTCCTTTTACAATCTTATTCTCAAATGCTGTAATTTTTTCAGTGGCTAAAATGGTCTCAAACTTACTTTCCTGTTATAAATTAAAAATGCACTAGGTTCATTTGCTGAGTGGATATACTCATGACCCAAATTTTCTGTAATATTATCTTATTCTTCTGCTTCATATGCATCAGCTGTATGAAATTAAGTCATGCTCACTTCTCACATAATCGCCAAGGCAATATAGCACATTAGTATGAGAGAAGCTCTTGTAATAAGTGGATTTTAATGTTTTATGTATTTGTGTTTTATCCACAGAACAGGACAGAGAGATGACCAGGGAATTGAGCTGAGTGCCTGAATTTCATAATTTTGTTTTGCTTATGTCAATCTTTTTTCCATCAGACTTTTCCAGAGCAATAGACCTGGTAGATACACAGTGTCACAGGAGGGGATCTGTTTGTGGTTAGAAGGATCTTTATAAGAGACTTAAAATGAATTTATGTCTGTTAGGCATTTCTCTAGTGCTTGAAGAAAAAAATTTAAATCGAACATTTAGGTGTATTTGCTGTAATTTTTACTTTAGTTTAATATATTTGAAGCAGATGCCCAAAGACAGGGGGATGTGTTCATCTGCCAAGAGAGCCAAATTAGCTCACAATGCACAGTCCTAAAGTGCACTATATCAGTTGCCAAATTATTTTAAAAGAATTCCAAGAAAATCCACAATGAAAGAGTACTTAAACGTCTTTATCTTCACCTCCATTTCTGAATATTGTTATATTTTGTTCAGCTGAGATTTAAGTGACAATTTGTTTTATATTTACTTCTATACGCTATCAGTCTTTGCATTTGGGTATCTAGTAGAATGTTTAGCATGCATACAGTACCGTTGACATAGTACTTTCAAAGAAACGAGCTTGTCCTCACATAACCATATAAACAGACTAGTGTGACTTAAGGCCATACCATTGGAAAAAATGAGAAAATGGAGCATTAAAACACCTCAGTTATTTGTCTGAGGACACACAGATAAGAGTGGGAATTTAAACTTTATCCAGGTCTTTCAATTTCTAGCTAGAGCTTTTCTCCTGCTTCTTAGTAGGAAAGTTTGGTTCTACAGAATAGGGCAGGCTCAAAGCTTTTGATGAGTGATACCTAGTCGTTCTCTTTGCGTTAGTAAACAATGAGTGAAGAGAACTAATCCCACAGAGCGCATGTGTCCAGAATCTTGGAGCCTCACTGTATTCCCCTTCATTTCTTTTTAATTTCCTTCATCCTCTTCATCCATTTTGTGCTGCTGCAGGAGGACACTACAGATTAGTCACTTGTAAGAAAAATTTATTTCTCATTCTTGAGGCTCTTGAGTCCAAGAGCAGAGGGCTAGCATCTGGCGAGAGTCTCGTCTCTGTGCTGTCGAAGGGCAAAAAGAACACGAGTGAGCAAGAGAAAGCATGAAGGACAGCAGGGTCAACAGGAAGCTGAGCTTGTCCTTTAACACAGAGCTCACTTTTGGGTAACAAACACGCCTGGGAATGACACTGGCCCCCTCAAAAAGGCAGTGCCCCCTGACCCAAACACCTTCCACTAGGCCTCCTTTCCCTATATTACCACATTTAGGGGCAGATTTCCAAAAATTTGAATTTTGGAGAATATACTCAAATCGTAGCATTCCACCTGTAAACCCCTGAATTCATGTCTGTCTCAGATGGAAAATACATTCATTCCATTGTAAGAGCCCAAAAGTCCTAACTTTAACAGCAGCTCAAACGTTCGAGGTTTGAAATCTCATGTAGATCAGATATTCATGAGACTCAAGGCATGATTCACACTGATTCACAACGAAGAGTAATTTATTCTCTTGTGGAATCTCAAATGTATATTGGATATGACTTGTTTTAATAAAAAAGGGCTGATTTTCTTTTTTGTCCAAGATATTATAAATAATATACAGTATGTACAATAGCTTATTTTAGAAATTATAATGTTAAGTCCATCTGTCTAAATGCAAAATGCTCTGGACTTATTCTCCCACTCTATGCAGCAGGATGCATTAAAGAATATTTTTATTTTTATTTTTATAAGTGTGAAATGTGTTAGATATAAATGTAATAATAAAGAATTTAAGAAAGCAGATGTGCAACTTGACTTCTTGTTCTGAGACTAAGTCATGTGAAGTCTAATGCCTCTTGTTCAGAGAACACGAACTGAGCTATTAGGTAACATAGGCTACATGTAACAAAGATATTGAGTGTGGGAAACAGATATAGGGCCCTAAGAAAAACCAAGTGTCAACATTCTTGAAAGACCACTGTGAAGAAAATCTGAATCTTGACATGAAACTGAAGATTTTTCATTATCTGTGAGAAAAATCAAATAGATTAGGATAATATTGCCCAAAAGATATAAGAAGATAACTGAAAAAGAGAAAGGGGTCTTTTTTATGAAAATCAGTATTTGTGGATAAACAGAACAATCGCCTATGATGTCTACTATATGCAAAAAAGGACTGTGAAATCTTGTTCTATTGTAGGCAATTACTAAGACAACTTTGTCTCAAGGCTAGGAGGAAAAGTTGTATGGATGCTTTCTGCAGTACCAGGATCCTAGAGAGAAAAAGATTGGTCCTACTGCAGTCTGCAGGCCCAGGGTCTGCTGCATGAGGCACATACACATGTTCGGTGCATCACATGACAGACCTTGCCAACCTGGGACAAAGGATGAGCGTCACAGGAATGCAAATGTGAAACAGTCCGCTGAAAATCAGTTGGAATACGTAAGCTAGTCTCAAGGGAATGGGTGACTTAGGTGGCTTTTGGGGATGGTATCTAGTCACTTCAGTCTGTTCATCCTCACCTGAGATCTGTATAAAGGCTTAGATATGTCATGGTGACCAATAGATATTAAATAGCAACTTGGAGGTTAATAGGAAAGACTTAACTTGGAGGTTCTCATAAATTTAGAGGTTCACATAAAGGACACAGTTGTAATGTAGAAGAGGACAGTACCTTGAACAGAACAGACATTTCTTGAGCCACTAGAAGACTATTTTACGCACACACACACACACACACACACACACACACACACACACACGATACATACTGATTACAATGGGCTTGGATGTTTTGTAAACATATATATCTCATCAGAATTCTAATCTGTTTCTCTCCTGTTTTTGGGCCTCCTGCACCCTTCCCTTCCCCTTACACAAGACTGACAGTAAGCCCAGAGGAAGTGCGGAGTGAGCAGCGCAAGGCCATAGTCGTGTGTCCCTACCCTTTCCCTCATCTTCTCCACACACAAGATAAATGGCAAAGGACCACCTCCTCAGGCTTGAGAAAGGACGACAGCGCTGACAGATGTTTTTGGTTCCTTATGGGAAAAATGCTATTTGTAGTGTTTGGTGACAGTTGCAGTGTAAACCTCCCACCAGGACCAATTTCAAACTCCGAAGGACATCACTGAACTTTGAATTGGGAAAAGATGTGCACACGTGGCTCTTGCAGACTGGAGCAGCCAACTTTACCACTCTAAGAGAAAAGGTGAAAGCTTTGGGTATAATGTGAGGCTGTAATTCTAAAATGGAAAGTCTTCAGCACTAGCGAATACAAGTGCATTCTATTTATTGAAGCAGATAGCATCACATCAGAGAGTTGTCAAGTTCCTGATAAATTCCAATTGGGAAAAAGAATTAGACAGAGCACAATCAAAAGCAGTTTCAAAAAAAATAGCTATTTCATACTTGTAGATTAATGAGCAGGGGTTGGGGGCTTCAAAGCCAAACTGATCGTAGAATCCTTGGTTGCATAGTAAAGCAGTAATCTAAATGAGGAAATTATTTACCTGAGCGACCTTCAAGAAACCATAGCTAATGAGACAAATCTAAAAGAATTAGAGGTTTCACTGTTTTATTTGAGTCTCTGACCTTCTTGATTTAGTTTATTCCTGTTTTACTCAGTTTGTTGTTGCTGTAAATAGAATCATTTACTTAATTCCATTTTCATGTAGTTCATTGTTCTGCAAAAAGCAAATGATTTTCGCGTGTTGATTTTTTTATACAGAAACTTCATTGAATTTATTTGCAGTTCTTGTGCAAGCGCACATATGTGTGTGTGTGAAGTTTTTTTGTATATTCTCATCTTATTGTCAAAGAGACATATACTTCTTTCCTAGGTTGCCATGGGCTAGAGGAGGATGAAATGGGAAGTTACTGTGACACACACATATGCACTTAATAAATTTCAGCCCTAGAGAAGAAGAAAATCCTGTTATTTATAACAATATGAGGTGGAGCTGGAGAAAAAAATTGAGACATATTTGTCAGAGGGAACAATTTAGACAGGATGAATAAATTCTGGAAGCTATTGTATAACAATAATAATAATATTTTATTGAAATAACAATAATAATTTATTGTAGATAAATTTGAAGATTACTGAGAGTAGTTCTTTAATTTTGTCACTCCAAAAAGAAAATAATACAAGTATATGAGCAGATGGATATGTTAATCAGCTTGAATTAGTAACCTTATGAAGTACACATATCAAAACATATTGCACACTGTGAGACACATACACATATATGAACATATATACATATAGTTGTTCATTATAGTTAGTAAATTTGAGAGGAATTGTTAAAAAAGGATAAATTACTCATTCCCTCTATAACAAAAAATTGTGAAATAAAACAACACTCACAAAGTTGCACAAGAAAACTTTTGGAAATGTTGGATATGTTGATTACTTTGTGTTAATAATTTTCTAAGTTTATGAATGCATGCAAATTCATCAACTTGTATAAATTAATATGTGAAGTTTCTGTGTATTTATTGTACAGCAATAAAGCTCTTAAAAAAGAACTGACTAGTGGCTGGAACATGGCTTTAGCAGCTACTGCAGCTACCACTCCCAGGTGTGGTGGTGTTGAACATAGCCATAGATTCCTTGCATGTAGAAATACTAATTTTGAAGCTAATTCTTCATGAGTTTGAAAGGCTGGTCCATCAGTAGAAAAAGATAAGAGAAAATGCCCCTCACCTTATCCTGGGAAGGAGGCAAAAAAGAAAAAAGAAAAAAAATCTTTCAGCATCTTGGGATCTTTATAAGAAGCAGAACAAGACTGGAAAGGCAAATTTTAAGCCTAGACTACTTACATAAAAATTAATTAGTAACAGGTGCATCCTCAAAGCCGGTGAGGCAAAGCAAAATGACCATGTAGAGAAACATCCGCAGCTCAGAGCACCTGAGCTTCCCCGCCCCTGGGGCCTGTCTCACTAATGTCACAAACCACTCAAGGAAATGAGTCACTCTTAATAATAAATAGGAGATGAAAAGTGGAATCATCTGCACCCTAACACCTAAAAGATCATAGTAGAGACTTACATAAGGATTATTCTGTTTGAAAAAGTGAAAACACATGGATAAGAGAGAAAAAACACAGAAACAGAAAAGTCAGACTTTATGAAGAATCAAATGAAATTTTTGGAATGAAAGTGTAGCTCATGACCTAATGAAAACCAAAATGTAATGATTATTTTATGTGAAGATATCAAACTTAAGGCAATCTGGAGGACAGATTTGAGAAAACTTTCCAGAGTACAGTGTAAAAAATCAGAATATATGAAAGATCCAATAAGTAGCACCCAGAAGTTCTGAAGGGCAAAATTAGAGAAAAGGAGAGGACTATGCGACGACTAACAGAAGGGACAAACAACCCAGGGATGGGGTGTTACGCTCAAACGCCAACTCCTGTCCTCTTCACGCTTCCCATCTCCCTCCTGGGGTGACTGTATTCCCTCCCATGGCTGTAAATGTTATTTTTATTGTGGTGACTAAAACCTATTTGCCTTTCATGTAGACCTTCACATTTTAAATTTCAGACTCTGCTATCCACCTGGTCATACCCATTTAAACATTTTACAGGCTATGAAAACTGAGTTTGTGGAAAGCTTATTGTTATTTTCTCTAAACCAACATTTTCTGCATCAGCAAGTGATCTCTGAGTACCATTTTTGAGATTTCCCTCTTTTTCCTCACATCCGATTGTTTTGAACCAAGACGTGTTGATTGCACCTCCACAAACCTCTGGCATCACCACTTTCTCCCCTATTGATCTGGGCTTTTGCAACAGTTTTCTGGTTACTTTCCCTACCGTCACTTTTTGTCTCCTCCATTGCTTTATCTCACACTAGGCAAAAGGATCTGCGTAAAACACGAGCGAGACCATGTCATTCTCCAGCTTAAAATTCATCACTGTTCTCCTATGTTTGAAAAAAAATCTACTTTGATGACTGTTGTAGACAGAATAATGACTTCATTCAAAGTGTTCAAGTTTTAATCCCAGAACCTGTGAATATGACATGTTATCTGGCAAGGGTAATTGCAGCTGCAGACAGAATTAAATTCCTAACAACCTAACTTTAAAATGGGGAGAAACATCCCAGATTAGCCAAGTGGACTCAATGCAATCACAACTTCCAAGAGGAAGGGGGCGGGGAGGAGAGAGCAGATCAGAGCTGTGATGTGAGGAAGACTTAATGCAGCCACCATTGCTGGCTTTGAGGATAATGGGAGGCTCAGAGTCAGGAATATAGGTAGAAAGATGTTCTCCTTGGGGCTTTGGGAAATGAGCCCAGTCTTTGCAACTTGCTGTCTGTAAGCCTCTTGGGACAATTACAGATTTCTGGTAGTTCTATGTTATCTTATTGAATAGGATAATTGCTAAACTATAGGATAATTTATGCTATTTCAAACCCTGTTTGTAATAATTTACCACAACAGCAGAAAACTATACTATGACTTATAGCAGCTGCAAGATTTGGCCGTTGCTCTCCTCTGGGTCATGTCTTCCTTCTGTGTGCCATATAGTCTCAAAGACTTTCTGCTTAAACACCTAATGACTTAATTCCAACCTCTTCTGGTTTGGATTTGGAGTATCCTCAAAAAGCATCTTGTACCTATGGACACTGTACACTGTCAGGAAGTGGAACTTTGATGGTAGGAGTAGATTCTTGGGATTTCACCTGGAAGGGTGGTGCTACCCCTCCTCTCTGATTTGACTTTGTTCTATCATGTTGTGAGGAGATCTGTCTCCAGCTCTAGTCCCTCCATGTGATTCTACCATTTCTAGCTGCCCACCTCTGAATGGACTGTGACCTTCTGAAACTGTGAGCTAAAAATGAATCTTTTCTCCATAAGTTTATAGACTTCTTCTATTCTATCCCAACAACGAAAAGGTAACTAAGACAATAAATTTTGAATTAGGAGATAGACATGAGTCTTTTGGGGTCATTTCTGTGATCTGATTATGTAGTTAGGAAGACTGTGGACTTGGTTTGAAGGAGGAATTTGGAAAAGTTTGAGGATGCTGGCTGCAGAAGCTTTGGAACTCTGAGCCAAGCTTTGATATAAGTGTAAATTGGAAAAGCCAGGCCCAAAAGTTTCAGATGGGAGGGATAACTGTATTTGTAAGTGGTCTAAAAACAATGCATGCTACATTCTAGCAAAAAGTATACTGGCATTTTGCTATTGCTCAGACTTTGCCTGAAACTTAGAATAAGGGTGATGGACTACTTAATGTAGTGGAGAAAATCTCAAGGCAGATCAAAGTTCAAGATGTTACATGGTTACTGTTTGTGGCTTTTAGCCAACTCTGTGGTGAAAAGCAAGAGAAAAAATTGTAGAGAAAAATGATAACTTTTTTTTTCAGTTTTGCCAGACTGAAAGAGCCCACAATGATAGAACAGAAGAGTACAGGAAAGTTAAGCGATTTTTCACTAAAAGAAACCAAGTTCTTGCAATCAGGACTATAGGAAAGATGCCTTCAGAGCCTCTCAGAAGTCAACACGACTCAGTTTTTTAACTCAAGGGAGAGAGGCAAAGGACTTTGCTCTGCGAATAGTATCCCAGGGAATCCTATAGGGCCAGAAAGAAAAGTGTTTGCTGGAGTTCAACCGCCTAAGAACTCAGAGGCTTCACCAACCATTGTCCAAGATTACTCTCAAGCCAGTGGCAAACCTTGGCAGTGGTTCTGGCTTTAGAGGCTTGTAAAATGCTGGAGTTGTGGGTTCATCGAGGCTTCCACCCAGATCTCAGAGGAAGGCCTTGGGGGCCAGGCAGTGTGCCCCTGGGAGGGAGGGCAGTGTGTGAAGTTGTAAAGGAGAACCCAGGAATTTGGAGAAGCCAGGAGCATGGATCATCAGCCTAGGAAAGCTGCTGGAGACAAGTGACAAAGACGATGAAAACTGCAGCCTTCTGAGACGCTGTAGGGGCGGGGCCACCCAAGTCCTGTGGAATGCGTATCTTGCCAGGTGCTCTACCAGGGACTACAAGATTTAACACTTTCTCCGTTGGATTTAAACATTGTTTTAGCCCTACTGCCTTTTATCCTCCTATTCCTCCCTTTAAAATGGAAATATTTACCCTGTGACATTTTATGTTGAAGTGCTTAATTCTGGTTTTAACAGGAGCTCACAGCTGAGCCTGCCTTGAGTCTCAGAGGAGACTTTGGACCTGAACTTTTTAGCAATGCTGGAACTACAGGGGCTTTAACAACTCTGGGAAAAGGACTAATTACATTTTGCTTAAGAGGATAAACACGAGTCTTTTGGGGGCCAGGGGTAGAAGGCGGTAGCTTGGATCTGGAGTGACCCCTAAAGCCTCATATTCCTATGGAGACTGTGTAGGGTTGGGAGGTGGGGCCTGGCTGGATGGGGTGGATGGCTGGGGCTTGACCTGGAGGGAAACGTGCTGGTTCCGTCCTTCCTCCCGGTCTCTCTCTCTGTACCACCACATTTTGAGGCTCTCTGCCACAGGAGCTCTGGCTCTGTCCCTCCTCCCCCTCAACCCGCTCCTCCCCTATCATGTGCTTCCACCATTTTCCAGCCACTCACTTGTGAATAGACTGACTTCCTGAAACTGTACACTACAATAAATCTTACCTCCCTAAATTGTGGATGTTGGGTATTTAGTCACAGTGACGAAAAAATAACTAAGACAATCCTGTACAGTGTACAGAAGGTAGGAAAATAGGCATATATTAAGCTTGGGCAAGGAAGTATAGATTTGATTTAAAAATTCCTGAGTGCTTTTGATATGCATATTTTTTCTTAGAACATTGACATGAAATGAGCTAACATTCATTCTCACAATTTCATGATTCAGTTCAAGCAATTACTGCTTTTTATTTTATTTTTAAAATAGAGACTTTTTCTGGATGTGAAGCATTTGACATCACCTTTCCACTTCTGAATTATTTTTTGTGTGTCATTTAAGCCTCTAGTCTTAAAAAAGCATTGGCCTTTTTGTCTCCTAAAAGCAGCTTGTTAAAATTATAAAGTGTTACAATGGCATTCTTCTAAACATCTCAGAGATACTCTGTAGTATGTGGCCTTTGCTCACTGAATTGCTCAAACAATGGCACTTAAGTTTTTACTTCATACAGCAGTGAAATAATCCTAAATTATGGTGGTATGGAATGACGTTACAGAAACAAATATTCATTCTGTATTTTAATTCTACATATAATGAGTGAGGTAGAGAGTTCCAAGCACTGCCATTGCTAACCATGGGAATATATTATATCTTTCAGGTGTGTTGGAATGGACAGAAGCTGAGACCTATTTTCCTATAACACTGATCTGACCTTTAGTGTTGTATTCAATATAGAACAACATATTTTCAGGTATACCATCTTTGAGAAATTCTAGTGATGGAATGAATGCATCTTTTATTTTCGGGATAGGGTCTTACTCTGTGGTCCAGTGCGGTCCTGATCTCATCTTCAAACTCATGGAAATCTCCTGCCTCAGCATCCCAAGTGCTGGGATTATAAGCAAGTGCCACCATGCCCAGATAATGTGGTACTGAGAAATCAAACCCAGGGTCTTACATTTGCCAGGCAAGTGCTCTAACCACTGAGGTATACCCTCCCAGTCTCATGAATGAATTTTTTGGCTTGTTTCTACTGTTGGACTTCGAGCTGTTTTTTAATGGTTGGAAGTAATGATATAAGGAACGGAATCTCTGCTCTCCCACAATCTACAGCAGAACAAGGATCATGAAAGGCTTATGTAAAGGATCCTGCTGTTCATCCTCAAAGGGAGCCCTAGGTTCCTTTAGGTCCTTTAACAATGAAAGTATATCAAAGCTGCAGCAAGAACTTTAACTATTGAACTCCAGGCCTGCTATAGTTATTGATTAATTCTTAACCAGGAAAACAGAAAACAGACTTCTATCTTTGATAAAACTATGGTATCCTAAATTAAAATAAAGGCTTACAAGAAAAGTAAGAAACCTTTTTATCACTGAGGTGGTCAGAAAGAGCCTGGGGTTCCCACTTGGCAATGCTCATAACTATCAGGTAGTCAATCAGAGAGCAAGAGAGATAAGACATGGGTGACCGACTGTCAGTTCCTCTGAGAACTACATGAAAGCCATAACCCAGAACTCCCGTGGAGGAGAGATTTGAAATATATCCATGGCCGCTGCCCACTAAGTTGATCTCCACATTGGACGTGCTACTATCTTAAGAGTGTGGAGAAGAACATATAAAGACTCATTTCAAAGGAGAAAAGTGAGGGGTGGGGAAGAATAGAAACAAGAGAAGGGATGGTTAGGTCAAAAAGAACAAAAATCTTTTTGAAAAAATAATTAACACAAAGAGGGGATGGAGGAATGGAGGACTCCTAGCCACAGGTAGATAAAAATAAGAAGAAAGGCATGCTTTTGGTGCAGACTTGTCTTACTTGCACAGGAAGGAATAATTATTTCATTCAATAAAACCTCATTTTTTAAAAACACAAACTTACTGTCTTCTGTGAACCAGGCACCATTCCTGAAACTGTGGTTTCCAGAAAGAACTAGACAAACGTTTTGGCCACATGGATTTTATATTTTAGAAGAGAAGTCAGTTAATTGCGACATCACAAATAATCACACCATAGTAACAACTGTGAGCACAATAGAACGGTATGAAAATAAGATTCACCAGGGTGAGTTAAGGGACTTCTAAATGAACATTTAGGGAAAGCTTCTCTGCAAAGGTGACATTAGAAGAGTCCAGGACAAAGAGTGGTGGTCAACTTTGCAAGGAGATGGAGAGGCATTTCACGCAGAGCACTAGGGAATCCTCCAAAGAACATTCCATTCTGGAATCGTGTCATTAATTAGTTTGGGAAACAAGTATCTACTGAGGACCCACCCTACTCAATGCCAGGCGCTATGCCAGGTGGTGCGGATACATTGGTAAACAAGATCCACATGACCCTCATGATTATAGATTATGATCTAGTAGACTTCTAATAAATTTTTAAGGGTCTGATTGAAACAGTTTGCCTCTGCGTACTTAGTTAGGCTGAAAAGGCAGTTAGGATGCCACAAACTCCTCACTATTATGTGTGAGTGAATGTTTCTTTTTCTCAGCTGAAGAGATCTCAGGAAATAATTTTACATTTTTTATTAGTTTTATTTTCTTGGCTTTCTAGCAATTAGAATAATAAATGTTTCATGTAACTATATTACAAATATATTCCTGCCTCCAGGTTATATTGAATAACAGCATTTCTGGTGAGCAGAAACAAAAACTCAAACAAGGAAATGCCTAGATTAATCACTATTAATGCCCATACATTCTAATGTCTCATCCTCAATTCCCTGAAATCAATTTTCCTGGCAGATCATCATCAATGCAATAACAATTCTGGCTATCAATCAAACTCAACATACTTTTTGTTATTAACAGTCAGTCTAGTTTATTTCAAGACACAGATGCGTGGGGGTTGATTGTTGCTTTAGAAGGCTGAGGAAGAAGCATGAACTCACATGTTCTAAGGTGGAAGGTAAAATGCCTAGAGTGGTGGGATCAGCTGCATCTGGAGAATTTCCCAAGGAAGGAAGGAAACAGCTGTCTTGTGTTGTTAAAAAATATGATTATAATTGTCCCACACTGTTGAACACATCTCTTTGGAATAGATCATCTTACATCAGTAAGAGTAACTGAGTGACTACTATCAGGAGCTCAAAAAAATGCTGGTGAGACTGTGGAGAAAAAGGAGCCCTCTTATGTTGCTTGTGGGACTATAAGTTGGTACAACTACTATAGAAAGCATTATGGAGGTTCTTCAGAAAACCGAAAATTGACATTCTATTTGAGCCAGCAGACCTTTTCTGGATATTTTCCCAGAAGAGTTAAAGTCATCAGAGCCTTTTAAAGGGAGACAATGAAAGGCTGAACATACATGTCCTGGGCTTGGATATTGGTGAAAATTTTTTTTTCATATTTCTCCCTTCTTGAGAAAGTTGTAGTATTTCTATGATGTTTCCATGTCTTCATAAGAATATAACTGAGCACATACCTTTTATTTAGTCCCTGCCATTTTAAACTCCCATGTCCCTTGGAACCATTTCCAAGGCTGGTCAAACTAAATATCATTTACTGCATCCTGGTGCTACTTTTTACCTGTTCTGTACTTGTTTTTCTCTTCCCTCACTTCTCTACCATGGAAACTCTTGGGTTCTTACTCAGAAGAAAAAAAAAAACATGAGTGTGTGTCTGTGTGTGTGCATATGTGTGTGTGTGCTTGTGTGATCAAGAAAAAGTACTATTACTTTCCTTACTTTTGTTTAATACAGTGTTTTAAAAAACATTCTTACTTATTTCTTTAAGGTGAATACAAATAGTTTAGGAATCAAGACTCTTCCCTTGACTCTTCTCATTTGTACCATTCATTTTCTTCTTTGTAAGCTGCTCTGTGAGTAGTTGATAGATGTGTATTCAGGCTGAAGGGAAGTATTAATAAAGTAGAAACAGCCTTCAACAAGAAGTTACAAGACCTGAGTTTTTCATCGCAGGTCTGCTATGTAGCTCTACAAGTCAGGTTTGGTCTTTTGAATGGTTCAATACACAGTCATTGAGATCTACTAAGCTAGGAAACAAGCCTCACTTTTGTCATCTGGGTAATAAGATGAGTTTTCCTACAGTTTTTAAAAAAATATAGTCTCTTATATTGAAAGTCTTTGAAAAACATCAAATAGAAATTAGAAGAAATAGAAGCTCAAACTGATCATTTTATGATGTAAGGGGCTTTTCAGCTATGAGGATGTGTGTGAGTAAGCTATGGTGAAAGGCTCCATTTCTACTAGGAAAAAAGCCAGACCTCACGGTGCAGGCCTGTAATCCCAGCGCTCTGGGAGCCTGAAGAGAAGGTATGTCAAGTTTGAGCTCAGCTGGAAAACTTAGAGACGTTAGTGATAGCTTGTCTCAAAATCAAAAATCGAAAACGGGATGGGAATACAGCCCAGTGTGAAAATCCTGGGCTGGATTTTCAGTACAATCAATCAAACATACAAACAAACCAAACAAAACATCAAACCAAACCAACCAAACAAAAACACACCCAGGAAAGAATGTTTTTCAGAGCAACAGTGAGAATAACTCAATAACAAGATAGGATTTTACACTCTAATGTAAGCCAGAAGTGACACCGAGTACCGGACTACCAGATGGGAAACCTCAACCCCCAGGAAAGAGGCGTTCTTGTGACTGATTGCCTAAGAGTTTGATTACAGTAGTTATCAGCTGGAAGTGTGTATCTCCAGCTGGGACTGTGTCATTGAACAGATCCAAGGGGGTTCCCTAAAGTGGAAATGGGGGCCCTTAACTCACTCCACGCCTGGAGTAAGTTGTGAGTTCTCTGACAGATAAAGAATTTTTCAGACATATCAGGAAGAGGCATAAAGAGATTTATTGGGCAGAATCTTAAATAAGCACACCCAAAGAGAATAGTGAGGGGCCTTCTAGAGAGAGGTGCATTGTGGCCGGGATCCAGGTATAGTTAAATGTTTTGAGGATGGAAATCTGTGGGAAATGTGATTTTAAAATTTCCTTTGTACCTGCCATTGTTTCTTCTATTCTACCTCAGTTGCAGTAGGAGAAGATAAGGAGAGATGAGGAAGACGTGGAGAAAGCAGTCTGCAATCTAATATCAATCTGAATCAGATAAGAGAGAAATTTTTCTGATATTTGACTTCCAGGAAGAAGGATGTTTAAGATCAATATCCCACATATGTTTTTTTTATTTATTTTATTTTTATTTTTATTTATTTATTTTTTTTAGGTTGTGCTGTTGGGCTGTCTCTGCTGTCTTGTGTGAAGAAGTAAACTCTAGCAATATCCCTGTCCTTTTTTTTAGGTTTGACTCAGATATGTCCTATCATGTGTTATTGGGTTAATCATCTATTATTTTGTACTTTAATTTTGTCATCTAAAGATAGAAGAGATTGGGCTCCATCAGTGCTTTTCAGTTTCTTTTAACTGCATTTTTAACTTTGTTAAAATAAAAAAAAAATTGTGCAATAGTGTACTGGTGGAGTTCCATACCTGGGGTTGCTTAGAGTATAGATGAGATGGCTCGTGGAAAGTTCTACAGCGCTCAGGAATTGCTTGACAGGTTAAGATCACCACGTTCTGCTAGCTTGGACCTCAACACAATATCTTCCAATGTTTCTTCTCACATTCCTATGAATGTTTTAAGACTGTATCCAAAATTTAGTGAGAAATCCAGGACCTTAACATAATATCTTGGTGGATTGTTGGCCAGGGGAGTGACAGAAGCAGTAAGTTGATTCTCCGATCATTTACACCGAAGTATTAGTTTCCACTGAATTCTCCATTTTTATGGGTCTAACCTCTACCTTGCTGCCAGTGAGCTTGTGAATTTGTCTCCGAATGGAAACTGCGCCCCCGAGGTCTCTTCCACAGACGTGTAACTCATTCACATTCCACTTCTTTCACTAGTTCCATTAATCCAAAGCAATTGGGTGAAGCTGGTTTTCACTGAAGGTTTGGGCTAATGGAGGGAAATGGAGAGAAATTGCTGTGTATAATAGCACAGCATGAGCAATCATTGAAAATAGAATATTAAACAACTGGGCTTTAAAAACTACACCTTTTTTGTGTCTCTGATTCTAATTTTTAAGTTTTGATGCTTAGGTTTTGATTTCTTCTGTGATCAGACATGATCTGAGGGGTTCCTCAAAAAAGAAGATGGGACCTCAATGTAGTCGGCCAAGTGAGCAGGTTCTTGACCCTTTCATCATAAAAAAAGAATTTCAGGACACATCAGTGTGAGACACAGAAAGAGTTTAACAGGCAGAATTAATGTTACCCTCAGAGGAAACAGTGTGGGCTCTCAATAGAAAGGTGCATGGTGCTCTAGGGTTGAGGATATTTGTGTGTTTTGGGATGGAAGTCTGTGGCAATTGTAATTCTGCAAAAAGCAGGCACAATTTCCATATTGAAGGTATGGCTCAGATACTGGTGAAAGGCTCATTTTATAGGTGACAGGTGATGACCCATACACAGGTAAAATATCTTTTTTACAGGAGAAAGGTGATCGCTCATTACCTTATCAGGCAGATTCATTTACGGACTTATATTATGCTTAAAAGATTTGGGAGTGGTTTCCCAGGGACTAAGAGAAAAATGAATAAGCATAGAAAGGATAAGCACTCCTGGGGGAGCAAAGATATGGCGCCCGCATATTGACCACCCTGGACAACTCTGTGTCCTGACGTTATGGTTGCATTAACACTACAATTTTAAAATTATGCCTTTCTTTGTATCCCTTTACAAACTTTCTTTCTTCAATCCTACTTCCCTCCCATGACTATCTTCTTGGGACTTCCTCTCTTCCTCAACACCTTAGCTGTCTAGCTGACTCCCAGTATTTTTCATGTATGAATGAGTTTCATTTTCCACTGCTTGCCCAAATAAACTCTGGTACCGTGCTAAATAAAGACTAATTGCTTCCTGACTCTAGCACACAGTACTAGGAGGTCTGATCTGATCACAGTTTTCAGACAGGCTCCCATCTCTGAAGACAGTTTATGGGAGAAATACAAAGCTATAAAAGTGGCCTAAAGTCTTCACTTATTTAGAAAAGGCTACCCCAGGATCAGGCTTTCTTTTCTCCTTCCTAGTACAAAAATTGTCGTTGCCGTTTTCGTTGCAATCTCTGTCTATTCTAATACTTAGAACATGGTGCTACTTTACTGAGACAAGGAATGAGTACCTGGATCCCCACGTTCTGTCCCCATCTACTTGATGTCCTGTCTGCCACAAAGGACATCAAGTTATACATATGACCATTTTAAAAAATATTTGTAATTTATCAAGGACTTACAATTTTGTCGATGCAAGTGAATTACTAAAAAAATGAAATGAGAAAACAAAGATAAAGACTCAATTCCCAGGTTTTTCTTTGTTTTGTTTTGAGACAGAGTCTCACTCTGTAGCCTAAGCTGGTCCTGAACTCATCAAGGAGCCCAGGTGGGCCTTGGACGCACAACAATCCTTCTGTCTCAGCCTCTGCAGTGAATGATGGGATTACAGGCGTGCTCCACCACACCTATGGGGCGCTGGGGAACCAAACTGGGATACCTAGCACTTGACTAAGGTAGGCAAGCGCTGTGGCCGCTGAGCCGTTCCTCCAGCCCCACAGTTCCCATTTTTTTTTTAAGTGAGACGCAGAGGATAAAATAGTTATCAAATTGTTGCTTACATTTTAAGATGCACGCTTTTCATTTCTGGACTTATATTGATACATGTTAGTTAACAAATAGTCCCTGAGACCAGCTGATTTTAAGGCTCTGAAGTTGCAACGTTCTCCAATAGACTCCTAATACTGTGGTTCTGGGCTCTGAAACATATGAACAGCGCCTCAGCTGGTGCGTAGAACCCACAAGCCCAGTCGGAAGGAAATTTAGGTATGAAACGCCTTTCCAGTGCGAAATCTTCACTGAGCCTTATCCTGTTGATGATTCGATGGTGCCACCAAGATGGGCACAGTGGCTTTTTGAAATGCGCACAGGACATCATTTCACTTCTTGCTACCTTGGTTTATTTCTTAGTGCTCTGTTTCATGTACTCTAAGGCCTCAGGCTAGGAATTCATGATACGTTAGTGGAGCTGATTTTTTTTTATGAGAGCCAGTTATTTTTAAACTTAAAAAACATTCTCACGAAGTTGAGTCATTTTGAAAAACTGAAGTACAAAAAACAAGGAAGAAAACATTGCAGCTACTAACTACTTGTAGTGTGCAGTGTCTCCCCAGAAACTTGTTTTAAAAAAACGTAAGCACGAAAGTATCCTCAGACTGGGGAGTTCTACCACCTAAAGACTTTCGGAGCGTGTTCTTACAAGTGAGTGTGCTCAGCTGTGCTTGAACTCTGCTGGGACGCATAAGGCAGAGGGCTAAGATTTGGTTCTTCTGTGGGGATCAAATTCTGCAGTGAGTCTGTAGAGGCTTTTTATATAATACTATCTTATTTTTCCAACTTGACCTCTTGTTACCCAGTTTCCGCTTCTCAATCTCCCAGTGGTGGAAGACTAGGGTGAAGGAAAATATTCACTTCAATTGAAACTAAATAGAAGGCTTGACCCATTTCAGGTCTTCTTCCCCTCTGTCACCTCTCTGCCTCCTGTTTTTCTCTTTCTTTGTAGAATTCATTTCATATCCAATTCTGCCCCTTAGCTGAAGTTTACATTTTGGAAGTGAACTTAGGGGCAGGTGATTCATAGATTCTGTACATTTTTCGCAATTAAATTTTTTAAATTTTACTTTAGTTTTTTTTTTTTCTTACCATCGGTTCAATCTGTTTCCGCAGTTTGTGTGTTTGCTCTCCTTAAGAGACTACTAGATTAAGTAGATCAGATTCCAGAAAGTGCCCATTTCTCTTGGATTTTAGTTCCTGCAGTTCGTGAAGTAGAAAAACACAACTCTCAAGAGTTAATATACACATTTCAGCCATTCTTTTCCTAGTCTGTGCATCGTCCCAAGTGATATATGTCTTTCTAAACACGGTGCTTTGGATTAGACTATTCTATGCCTCTATCGGACTCAGTCTCATTCCATTTGTCAAACATTTACTCAAACTGAATAATAGATATTATGTTAGGCACTGTCAATGCAACTTTGAGGTTAAATCTCTTCTTTTTGAGAAGTTCATGGAAGTCAATCTGATTTTGGGGGGGGGTTCAGTAATTCAAATTCTTATCATTGTGAAATACTCACTAGTAATCTGCACCAAAAATCTTATTTTAGAAATATAATTGTTATTTTTGTCATTTTTTATCAAAGACCTTAAAGTGTCAAAGTTAAAATGCAATATCTTACCTAAAACACATTTTATATCCTCAGTAGGGAGAGGGAGACATTCTTCTTACGCAAGTTAATAACACTTTGCTCTAATAGAGCACAGCAATATCACTCATCTTAGTAAATGACATATTTCTAGGGCTTTCTTGGTAGATGCGAGCTTTCTGAGGGTTGGATGTCTTAGCTACCATTGAATGTTCAGAAAATACATTGCCTGCTACACTGTGAGATCTGTGTTTACTGAATTATTGGATTAAAAAAGAAAGGAATGAAAAAGCTCTGCTTCTTTCATTTAAATAGCTCATGGCCTTGCTGCTATTGAATAATAAGATATTTATAAAGTTTATCTCTCCATGCGTTCACTCAGTTCCCAGGAGTTCTTTGCTGATTTATTAATATGAAAATGGAAGAGGTCTTTGAGAGCAGCATGTCACCAAAATCACCTTTAACGTGAGTTTCTTAGTCTTGAATAAATTGTGGCAGCTCAGTAATGGAGACAGATGAACGCAGCATTGACATGAGACCAGGGAAACTTGCACCCAACCACACATCACGGGGATGATTTTCTATGGTAATTAACATCAGAATATGCATTATGACCTTTCCGGACTCCCTGTACATTAGCCACAAGACCCTGGGGAAATGGTACTCATTTGAAGTCACAATCTCTCATCTGTAAAATAGAATTAGTACTAACTTCATAAACCTGTCTTGAGTAGTAGAACAAGATAATTGGGGGCAGGTTTACATATAGAAGAGTTTATTTAAGCAAATGGTGATTCATGAATCTGGTTTCACCAGACTGCAAGCAGTCTAGGGCTCCTTTACATAAACCCAGGGGAAAAAAACTGTACAAAGTATTCCCAGAAATGAGATGAAAAGCATCTATTAGCTTCCTCTTGTGAGCAATATGTTTTGAGATGTCCAGTGGATGTTTGAGATGCCCAGTGGATGGTATTAAACCCAATGTGTGCTATGTTTTATCTTGTACATGCATATATGCCTAGAAACTATAATTTGTATGTTAGGCACATTTATGGATTAACAATAGCTATGATAATGTATGATAATGAAATGCATTTGATTGTGGTTTCTCACAGTACTTTTTTTTTTTGAGACAGGTTCTTGTTCTATAATCTAGGCTGGCCCTAAACTCATTATGTGGCCTGAGCTGGCCTCAAACTCAAAGCAGTCTTCCTGCTTCATCCTCCAGAGTGCTGAGATTATAGGCATACTGAAATTACAGGCCAATGCCTGAACACGTAGCTTAAGCGGTGCTGGAGAATTGAACCCAGGGCCTTGAGTTTACTAGGCAAGTGCTGTACCCACTGTGCTCTTCCTCCAGCCCCTCCCCCCTCTCTTTTTTTTCGAGACAAGGCTTGCTAAATTGGCTAAATTGCCCAGGCTGGGCAAAAATTTGCAATCCTCTGTTTTAGTCTCCCAGAGTGCTAGGATTAGAGGTCCTCACCACTGGGCATGGCTCAAAATGTCTTATAGTTTGCTCCTTCTTTTTTTCCCCTTGCGACTGAGATGATAGGCATTAGGGTGAGAGGCCCATAGCACTGGGCGTGGCTCCAAAGGTCTTATAGTTTACTCCCGCTTTTTCTCCCTGCGACGGAGATGAGATGATGCTTGCATGGTGAGGTGAACGACAGTGGTACTGCGACCTCAGGAAAAGACTTCCTATCCTTACTCAGTTCAAATTTCCACCTTTTCCCTTACAGGAGACACAGTGCAGCTTCTCTTTGATTTATCTTAACTTCCAACCTAACGACTCTCGGGTTAGGTGTGGGCCATTACTCAGTACAGGTTACTTGAACACAGCACCGTAATGCCACAACAGCTGACCTGATAATTTAGATGAGCTATTAAACGACTCATGGGTACAATTTCAGTTTGCTTGCACGGCACGGACATACTGGGAAAAAAGGCTGGAGGGAGGGGCACAGTACAAGATTACTATGAACGATCATTAATTTAAAACAGAAACTGTTCATTGCTGGAAGTTTCTACTTAAGATTTTCAGAACATGGTTGACCATGGTAATAGAAAATGCAGAAAGAAAGCAAAACTGAGCTTGAATAAAGGTTGATTAAATTGGAAAGTCCCTACTTAGTGGTTACTTGCAAGTTTCTGATTGGTTAAGGTTACTTTCCGAGGCTATCGTAGTTTACTCTGATTTGAGTTTTGGTTTGCTTATACTGTAATATAAAGCACAGAATTCATTTTAGCCTAATGTTCTTTTAGTAATGTTTTTCTTCTTTACAATAGTAAAGGATATTTATAAATGTCTAACAGATTTTTATACAAATAAGTGATCATGTAACGTTAGTGTTTTATAAAAGAAGAGGTTAAAATGGTGTTTATGTTTCTCTGAAAATAGTTTAGTTTCAGAGAACTGTCAAAGGGAACATTTTCTGGAAATTATACCTCATTTACATATGTGTAATTATTACTAACTGCAAATCTCTACAGCTCAGTTGTAGATTCTTGAAATAAATTACAATACTAAAAATCTGTATGCTACTTAAGGTAGCAGAGATGGGAAACTTTTTCCTCGGCAATTATGACAATTTCAGTCAATACCTGGTGATCACATCGTGAGTCAGCCACCTGATTTTGCAGAGCACACGGTGGCCTGAAGCTTCATAATTGGCATTTTTGTTGGCAAGCATTGTTCTCTGCTTCTCTCTAAAATTTGGATAAACTAATTCATTATAGGCAACATTTTCTGACCCCTATACCTTTTGTTTTTTTTCAAGAGGTACCAGCACAATTTATTTTGGATTAAACCAAATAGCGTGGTAAAAATTTAAAAAAACAAATAGATATGCTGCATTTTGTTAAGCCTCGGGATGATCTCTCTAAGTCACTTTACCATTTCTTATCTAATGAAAGGGACTCTAAATTTTCTGCATTCATTTCACTTAATAGATAATTATCTGATAGTAGTGGAAACTCTCACATGCATTTAGACTCAAAAATAAGGTAAAATTGGTCCACGAAAATCTTCGCTTATCGACATATATAACTCAAAATTGAGAAAGAATTGCTTGCCTGTCCTCAACACAGAAAGGAATGTCTTTGCTCACTATAAAACTTAAGCTTTCATTTTCTGCTGTTACTGAATTTTGTGGAAAATAATTGTTGGGTATTTTGTCACAGTTCCTGTTGAGTTGAAATGTACTTTTATCCATTTTTTAAAGCAAAAATCAATAAATTACCATAATTGTTAAGGATCCCACAATGCATATTGCTGTAAGAAATATCATTCATAGCAAGATTCAATTACCATAATTCTGTTGCTACTTTTAACTTCTTCCTTCCATTAGTAACTTTTTCCAAAAGAAATCTTTGTAAAAAAGAAATGCAATTTTGAAAACATCTACTTCTTCAAGGTTTACAACAAATAAAGCTATCACTCATTTGAGGTGTGGGTGGGTATTTTTGTTTCTTATTTAAATTGGCTGAGTCTGACTCAAGCAGATTCTACTGAAGCACCTCTCTCCTTCCCCAGTTAATTTAGGAAGATTTTCAGTGGCTCTTACAGTCTAATTATTAGATTGTTTGATTGCAAGTGGTAGACAATATTCTCGTTATTTGCTACAAAGGCCTAGAATTTTATTTTCCTTAAATTATCACGTGCTGCTTTTTTCAATTACACTGAAATATTATGCCCCTGCTGATTTCTGATATGATTACTAGGATCTAGAGCCCACTTATTTGTTCTTTGGTTTTAAGTTTAGAAAATGCATTGCTTCTCTCAATTTTCTCCACGATATTTTTAATGGACCATGACAACTATTGAAGGAGAAATGTAGTGACTCACACAGTGAGCCAGTTGTGGTTTATGAAAGATTTCTATCTATAGAACATATGCATTTCTGCAAATCTGAGATCTTGGTTGTATGTTGTGTCTTAAAAATTGGAAATACATCGAACTTTTATTATGTGTCGCTGTAAGCATATAAATTGGGTGGTTGTCATGAGGTTCAAGATTAATAATTTTCAAATGAATTTTTAACCTTCTAAATCAAAATCATGACCTGTATT
The DNA here is from genome assembly GCA_004027205.1 of Ctenodactylus gundi. Taxonomy (NCBI): domain Eukaryota; kingdom Metazoa; phylum Chordata; class Mammalia; order Rodentia; family Ctenodactylidae; genus Ctenodactylus; species Ctenodactylus gundi. Next base: position 2,004,296 of record PVKB01000001.1, on the reverse strand, counting down.
ACTTCTAGGACATTAATGTCATGTTTATAGTCTGACATAGTACTGGGAGTTCAAAGATTACATGGAGAACTTCTATGAAATCTGTTCCTCTCCTTCTCTCTTACCTTTTTGAGGTAGACTTTTACTATGTTGCTCAGCTTGGCCTGGATCCTCCTCAGTACCATTGACCATAGGCACACAGCATCACGCCGCACTTCTTTCCCTTTTAGATACTGGCCGTGTTGCCAGCCACTTGAGGGTTATTTTGCTTGATTCATACAGAAATCTCGAACTGGTAAAATGCAATACCAAGGATAAATACCAGCTAAAGCCATTTGACACTGTTGGCTGCTGGTTTCTAGGTCCACCATCCACCACCAATTGGCATCAGCTTGCTCAGAACGTAAGGTCAGTCAACTCTACCGATGGTTTCTCTCTGTTGCCAAACTCTATTGGCTGCTTATCTCTGGAATTCTTGAGGACTGATAGCCCAGGGCACAAATTTTGCTTTTAAAAAGATTTCTCTGTCCACACTACTCAGAGTAAAAATCCTGAGAAGATTTACAGAACCTTTTGAGCCACATTACCCTGTCCCCAACAAAAAGTCCTGAGCCGATTTGTGGTGCCTTGAAGGCAAGGTTTTACATAAACAGTCCTGTCCTGCTGCCCAAGGAGTTCAGTATAGCAGAAATAGCCCCCGAGGGCCAAACCCAACAATGTGAGAGGAGTCTGTCCACATAGCCACAGTTAGGGCTTTAGTAGAACTACACTGGAGCTTGCCCGTCGATCCACCCTGATCTGAACTCAAGTTACTCAATCTCACCATACTTACTAGTCCAAAGTCAACTCACCGCTTAGTTCAAATTTGAATTGGTTTGTGCTCAGGACGTACACCTTCCAGAGCAGGTGCAGGACCTCCAGGACAGCCACAGATGTCACAGAAACAGTTTGAATGGAAGTGTGGGAATCATGACTGTTTGATTGACAGTTGTTGTATCTCCACAAAAATGGAAGGGATAAAACTGAAGAATCTAGCACAGGGCTAGCTGTGTGAATCACAGCTTGGGGGGGGGGGGTCCAGGAGCTTGGAGATGCCAATGGGTCTGGGCATCTCTGCAACATCTTCTCTATATACAATAAATGGCTTCCTTGCTGCTTCTCCAGAAAGGCAGCAGCAAAAGGGGCAGCAGGAATGGGGCATGGATGCCACAGTGGGAACTGAGATGCTTCTTGAGAGCTTCCAGACTAAGAGGCCACAAAGTAACCCTAGGGGGGTGGCGGGCTGCCCCCTCTCAGGGAACCACAGGGAATGAAGGGCATGACAAGTTCTGGCCAAACAACATCACATGCCAGCCATCAAAGGAGAGTCAAGCGCTTCTCTGTCTCAATGGAACCGTAGTAAATAATGCAATTAGTTTTTTAAAAATGAGCGCTTTATTAATTTTCCTTTGTTCTTTTAACAAATTAATCTGAAAATTAAAGGCTTAAAAGAATACATATTTCTTCTTATAGTTCTGTAAATTTGTTTTATGACAATAGTCTTTCTGGACTAAAAGCAATTGTCAATGGATTATGGTCTTCTGTGGAGGCTTAAGGACAAAGGCATTTCCTTCTAAAAGATGCCTGCCTCTTTCTTGGTTTATAGTCGCTTTTTTTTTCATCTTAAAACCCAGCAATATTATTTCTCTCTGTGCTAACATGGTTACATCTCCCACTGATCGTATTTCGTTCTGATCAGATTTATTTTTTCTTTAAAGACCCATGTATTGGATTGAAAAATGCTAGAAATCTTGGATAACCTCCCATATTAACTTTTTGAGTGCTATAGCTTTACTGCTACTGAAAGAAAGAAACTCAGGCTAACCTACAGGCTAACCTAGTTAAGGCTTTGAAGAATTTAGTGGCAGACAATATGTAAAAACATGGGTAGTAAGAGCAGAGAAAGGAAAAGTAAGCAAGAGTCAAAAGGAAATTTTACAAAACTAAGCACAGTAGTAGAATAGAGAATGCCTTCATTATGATTTATATGAAGAGGAGAAAAGTCAGTGACTTGAAGATAGATCAATGGACATTTCACAAGCTAGAAAACAAAGAAAAACAAAGAAAAGGCCATAAAACAGAAAGAATCAAAATGTTCAAGGACTATGAGCTATTTATAGGGACATAATATAGACATAATCAAAATATAGGAATGTGGAGAAAAAAACAGAATGGAGAAGAAATATTTGAAGGACACTTCCAAATTAATAACAGACCCCAAATCTCAGGTCCAGAAAACTCAGATAATACCAGGCAAAGTAAATATCTCCTGTGCACATGCACGGACACACATAAACACATGCGTGCTTGTGCACGCACACACAAGTACACACACACACACACACACACACACACACACCTGTACCTCTAGGTTTAGCATATTCCAGTATCAGAAAATCAAAGACAAGGAGAACTTTTTAAAGAAGCTGAGAAAAATAGGACACTTCTTATCTATAAAAGAAAAACAGCAACAACTACATCAGACTTCTTATCAAACACCAAAAATAAGCCTCCAGTGAGAAGAAAATGAATGAGAGATGTGTCCTGACACACCCAACCAGCTTAGAAGTAATGAGAAAATTTATCTTTCAAAAGTAAAGAAGAAACGAATAAATTAGCACTTTCTTAGACAACCCAGAGCAGACAATTCAATTCTAAAATAACCTGCCCTGCAAGAAATGTCAAAAGAAATTCTTCACCATGAAGGAAAATGATACCGCTTGCAAAATTGAACCTACATAAGGAAGGGAAAGTATCAGAAACAGAACAAATGAAAATAAAGGAATTTAAAAATTTTGTAAACTTCTTAAAATTTTTCCTTTTTAATTGATATCTTATTATTAAAAATTCCAGCCATTTGCAAAACATCATAGCTAGGGTAATTTGTAATTTTGATTCACTTAAAAGATCGATGTTTATCTGAATGAACAACAATAACGACAAATTGGATGAGTACAGCACATGAAGTAGGGAAATGATGACAACCACTAACAAAAACGTGGCCTTGGCAATACTACACGATTATTGGCATGGCCAAAATTCAAAACACGGGCACTGCAGTTTGTAGGAAGGATATGGATCAACAGAGACTTGCATTCATTGCTGGTGATAATGCAAAATAGTAAAGCCGTTTTGGAAGACATTTTGTTTTAAAGAGTCTTAGCATGCTAGCAATTCCACTTGCAGGTATTTACCTAACTGATTTGAAAACTTACATACACAAAAACCTTCCTGAGAATGGCTGTAGTGGCTTTACTCACACTTGCCAAGAACTAGAGGTAACCTAGATACTTTTCTGCAGTGAAAAGATAAACAACCTGAGGCACAACCTTGACAATGAAATACTGTTTGAGGACAAGAAAAAAACAACTACCAAGCTGCACAGAGATAAAGAGGAATTTTAAATGCATACTGCTGACTACAGAGGGCAATCTAAAAAGCCTTGTGCATCCCAGAATTCCATTCATATGGCGTTCCAGACATAAAACAGCAGAAGTAAACAGACTAGTAGTAACTAGGTTTTAAGAGACTAGAAGCTGAAAATCATAAGAGATTATAAGACAGTGAAAGTATTTTGTATTATAATACAATGTAGCAAGATCATGTTCATCAAATCCATAACATTTTATAACATGAAAAGTGAACTTTAAAGAATATAAGAAATACATATTGAGGATAAAGTGCAGAATGTAATAAAGTAATTTCACTGTCTTGCAAATGTACGTCAGCCCCACAACGTTGGGTAAGGAAAAAAGGTACTGACCTGCATGACTTCAAAAATGTGTGTAGTCTCTAAAAGAAAGAAAGAAAGGAAGGAAGGAAGGAAGAAAGAAAAAGACAAGAAAAGAAATGATGTAAAAATTATATTCTCTGGTTGATAGTCACTTCCCATGAGGATATGGGTTTGCTCTTCTGAAACTACAATCTATATACAAGTTGACAATGAAGTAAATACACCTCAGATGTTTGGCAACAGGTTTCTCACAGTTGGAGTGGGATTTTAGGGGTAACAACAAGGAAAGGATCTTAGAATGATCTGTGTAGCATTGGATCAAGGTCAAGGATACCATATGAACTTAGCTTAATATAGACACAGATGATTACATGTAAAATTATACATATGTGTATATATATGAGTTAGTGTACACCCGGATGTTTCCTTGGTTTGTCAGCAAACAGGGACTAGAGGCATGTCTCCTTGGTGCCACCAAACATATATATCACTCTATCTTGGTTTCTAATACAATTGTCCAACAGAGAACCAGACGTCCTTGGAGAAATGGCCAATTCTACAACTGTGGCAGGAAATATGAAAGATGATTCTTGAGTCTGAGTCTTGCAGTAACAAAAAGTAAAGAAGTGCTGAAAAAGACAAATTGAACTGAATAAAAACCAAAATGACACACAATCCAATGAAAAGAATTCCCACTGGCCAAAACTGGAATAACTTGAACAATAAAAAATATACAGTTGTATTAAATTATAACCCTAAATATAAAATAATTATCCACAAATCCATACTCACATAAATCAAGTAATGAACAAGTAAATAAACAAAGGAGAAAACCCTCCAATGGCAGGAGAAGGATTCTAAATTACGTGTTTTCTCAGCCCTCAAGTAGGTCAAGCTTTGGTGCGGAGCCCCTCGTCCATTGCATGTGGATGATGCCCTGTGATTTCTTTTCAAGGAGCACAATATGGGAAGAAGGGCGACCGGTGATTTTACAAAGGAGAACTACCACAAACACACCCCGAGCCAGCTATTCAAGGTCAATATCAACCACAAGTTGTGGTGAGAGGGTTTGTTCTCGATACATGGTGAGAATAGTACTACAGTCTTTCCCAGACTCCATCCTAATTTAAGAAAACATAAGACAAATCTCAAAAGAGGGACAGTGTATAAAAGATGACCCTTAGGCATCTCGCTATGACAATAGGGTGACCAAATGTAATGTAGCATCTTGTGTGAGATACTGGAACAGACATGGATATTATATTAACAGACATGGTAAAAGAAAATACGAATGATGCATAGACTTTAGTCAGCCACAGTACATCAATGATTTTTTCAGCAATTCTGTCAACTTAATGGACTACTATAAGGTGTTGGCCTGGCTACTTGGCTGAGCAGTAAGTGAAGAATCCTGATTGCTACTGTACAATTCCACCTTGGCTCTCAGTGAGCAAACCTTAAAATGGAGACTTTCCTGGACCTTCAAGTAGTGCTTAGACTGAAAGGTACTCGATCGCTTCACTGGGTGCTTAATGCAGCACTCTAGTTGATGCCACGGAATGGTTTCCTCCAAGTTAATGTCCCAGGTGGTGAAATGTTCCCTAGGCCTGAGCCGCAATCAGTGCCATGACTTGAGGGTCACCTGGCTTCCCAACTGAGTCCTATTGCAGCACCCTCGCCACTACTAAGGCACTCTAAGGCTGTAGCTTAGCCATTTCTGCAGAACTCTGTTTCTATTCTCAGGGTGTTAGACCCTGTCCCAAGATGATGGTTTCCTTTATTCTAGCCTGTAAGCTGTGTTGAGATCGAGTGCTATCTCCGCTCATTACACACCCCTAGGAGTGTACGCCACCAGGTCGTGTTCTCTATCAAGCGGCCTTCCAGAATTAGGATTTTGTTTTGCTTTATTTGCCTTCATCCCTAAAACCTGTGGTCCCTAGTGAGCACCTGAGCACCTGGCTTACCCTGCCCTGCTAGTTCTAATACACCATGATGGAGCCCTATTTTTAAGATTCATATATTTGTTCAAGGGCATTTACGAGCTTAATCAATTTAATGTGTTTTATTATTTAAAAGCATTTTCTATTCAGAAGACTAATCTTCCCCTTGAAGATCATGAGAACTGTGTTGAGGTTCTCAACATATTGGAGGATCAATTTCTGCTGTGTCTTCTCTAGCCACATTTCTTGTGCTCTCTTCTCAGGAGATACTCTCAAAATTCTTCATCTATGCACAGAATCCACCTTGTGTCACTCAACACTTCTACACAGGAGTCCTACTACATGTTCCTTCTTTGTTTGCTTAGAATATCCCTCTGGGAGTATTTGCCTCGATTGTAATTTATTTGTGATTTAGATCATGGCTTCTTCCTCCGCAATTCCATGAACGTCTCCCTTGAGCTTAAGTCTCTTATTTAACTCCAAAATAAAGTGTCTCTCAACTTTCAGGTTTCCTTTTGTAGTACCCTCGCTTGGATTCTCTGCTACATATTTCTGGTGGCTTCTACACTGCCCACTGCACCTGCTGCCTGAGCATCGCTAATGTGCTGCCTGAGTGAAGTGGGGGACACGGACTGTGATGTGAGCAACAAATGAGTCAGTCATTCTTTGTGAATCATTAACTTCCTTTACGTTATTATCTCAGCCATTTTCACTGAAATATTGTTAAATATTCACTGTCTCAGTGATCCTTTGATCTCTTGAATTGTTCAGTGAAATAGCAAGAAATTTAGAGCACTCGGGAAAAAAATGTTTTCCTTACTAAATTGCAAAACAAAAATTTCTAGTCTCTTTGCAACTCAGGTGCTCTTAAGATTGCTGATTGTCTCCATGGAGTCTGAGAGAAACAGAGTAACAAGTAGGATATTTCTATTCCTCTAGTCACAAGACTCAAGTCACTAAGTAGAGCTGAGATTGCCTTAGTCACTTTCTCATTTCTGGAACACATACTGATGCTCCCATCTTAATGGAGGAAAATGTTACTTCAGCTCACTTTCAGGGATCTCAGTCCTTGAAGGACATGCTGGTGTGGCAGTGTGGCAGAATGGCTTGGCAAAGGACAACAGGTCATGACCAGGAAACAGACAGAGAAGGGTAGAGCCAGGGGCAAGAATATGCCCCTCCAGGAAACCTGTGAATGACCTCTCCCTTTGCCAGGGCCCACCTCCTCACAGCACACGAGATTATCAATGGATTAACCCACTTCATCCATTTAGCCTTGTGATGCAATCCCCTCCCAAATACATGAGGCTGGAGGAAGGGTGTTCTAGGTCTAAACCACAACAGAGATGAGGCTTCGCTATCCTGGGCCATCCGGTTAGTCCTTGATTGCTTACATCCTAGTGTTACATAGAAGATCTAGGAAAAGCTTGGTTAGAAACAATTTTTTTGATAAATTGGGTTTGTGGAATTGGGTTTGGGTCATTTATATTAGTTATCTTTTGTTGCATAAAAATGCACTCCAAAACTGAATATCTTAAAATAATAAACATGTACTACTATCTTACAGATTCTGTGAATTGGAAATTAGGAATTAGTTTTGCTGAATAAACCTGACATAGGTGACTTCTGAGACTGGTCAAGATGTAAGGCAGGACCACATCTACTGAAGTCTTTCCTGGGGCTGAAGGATCCATCTTAGAGGCTCAGTCAACTGGGGGGCTGGTTAATGTATGTTGGTAGGAAAGCCCAGCTTGTCACCTGGTCAACCTCTACACAGGGTTGTTTGAACATCCTCATAGCATGACACTTTGCCTCCCAGAATAATCCTTGAGTGAGGAAGATGCTATAATGTCTTTAGAGAGGTGGTCTCAGAAGCAAGTCACATGTTCTCACCACATCGAGGAATACCAGGGAGAAAAGTCCTCAGAGTCTCCCACGGAGGTGTCTTGGGAAAAATCTGGGACCCTCATTGGACATGAACTAGTAGTAACTCTGCATTTTCAATGAAATGTAATTCTAAATTGTAATCAGTTGTACACAGAATTCAGTAATAAGCACCTTTATAATAAAAAGTCATGAAGAAAAATGTAAGTATGGATGTACATAATTACATTTTGGCTACCACCTTCCAAAGATTCATGAGGCTACACTGAAGTCTAATCAAATTACATATTTCCAAAATATTTATTTTCTCTTTAGAAGATCACTGGATGTATGGAATAGTCAAGTTACATACTGAGTTGTCTAAGCTAGAAATTGTTACATGTGCTTGTCGTTCAGTTTTGCTTTTGTGTCTTTAGCAACCTTTAGGACTGAGAACATTTTCCTCTTTCAAAAACACTTTAAAAGCAAATGGAGTTTGCTCTTGCAAGAAGCGACTTAAATTAAAGCTGTGATTCTGTCAATATTTTTAGCTCTGCTTAAATCAGCTTGTCCACATGACACTGCACAGAACTTCCACTTTCCATTGCATATCTGTGTATGTGAAGTCACATTTTGGGGTAAATGAGGTGAGTTTTGCTTTATCAAAAACCTTGCAGTTGTTTTCTTTTTAGAGTGGTGTTCTATTTACATATGAGATTTCATTTTTATGTTTTAATAAAATGTCATATTGGGCACACACATTCAACATATATGATTTCGGTGCAGCTTGTGAGAGAAATTAGTTCAGTGTGAAAAGATAGTACTTTTAATTGCAGAATCAAATGCTAGTTTACACTCAACCTCTTCAGCTCAGTGTCAACCTGACATCTTTTTGCCAGGTTGGCAGTTCAGTTACCTGGTTACCCGGGTAACCTGAGGATTCGACATAAACAGAACATAGTGTCCGATGTTTCCACATACTTCTCTTACATGGTGTTTATTTGGTTCCTTTTTTAGTTACCATCTAAAGAATAATTCTACTGCTCTATTAAAGCGCTTCATTGAACTTTGATTCTAAAAGCTTTATCTCTGAAGCAGAGCAGTCACAAGTTCATAGAAACACAGTGAAAATCTAGGATCTTGCAATCAATGAAGTAGCATTTGCAGTCTGAAGGGCCTGCTTTTTCTCTCATACTCTAGTGCCCTGACATACGAGCAACAGTGAAGAAGTGATCCTGAACTAACATTGTGGTGAGAGGCCAGGTCAAAGCTTGAGTACAGAGCGAGGCACTTGATAGCCAACAGGATGAGATTGTTGGCACTGGTATAACTCTAAAGGGTTAGCACAGTTTTTCCAAACAAAACCGGTCAAAATTCACAAAATCAGTCACATGAAATAAAATCAACCAGAGCATTTATTACATCACAATATAAATTAACTATATTTTGTTTTCCTGAGATGTCTTTGTCCACTCTATTTTGATATAACTAAATAGTACAGGCTGGGCAATTTATTAAGAATAAAAGTTCTTATGGAAGTCCAAAAGCAGAATGCTGATATCTCCTCGGATCTCATGATGGTCTTTCTTGTATCATAACATGTCAAGAAGATACCATATTGTGAGGCAGAGCAAGCTTGCTAGAGACAGCACGTTTTTATAACAAAGGCTACCCTGCTGTGATAACCCACTACACCATTAAGCTATGAATAGAATAATACATTCATGAGAACAGAGCTATCATGACCCATGACTTTCCAGAGGTCCCACATTCCCACACTGCTGCATTGGGAATTAATTTCCCAACACGTGAATTTGAAAGGTATTTTTTTAACCACTGGATATTACCTAAGGAATTATGTATGCATAAAGATAGATAGAGTATATATTAATGGAGTTTAAATATCTTCGAGAATAGTGTAAATTCTAAAGTTTCTCGTGGAGAACTACAATAAAACTTATGACTATAAACATTACAATTAGTATCGCTTCCTAGACAAGCAGTAATTTTGATTACAAAATTTGAACAACACTTCAAGAGGAAAATACAAAGAAATGTACTCAGAGCAAGCCCGCCAGTTCTTAGCAACAGTGCCTGAGAGAAATGCGTAAGGTCTGCGAAATCTAAATATTTTGATAAAATTTGTTAAATTGTGGCAAGAAAAAATAGTATGTATCACTCTTCACACTCATTTTACCTAAGGGATTCTTTAGAAAGTGTTAGAATTTTTGTAAAGTTTAAGTTATTTAGGTTGGATTTTATTTTTTTAAATAGTGAATTAATATAGAAGTGATGTTTTTATGATTAAAAACACTGGAGTACCCCAACAATTTACTTAAATATCAAAAAACTACATACAAGAAAAGACTTGTCTAGTCATATTGGGGCTTTTCTAGATATCTGAAACCAAATAAAACCTATTCTTCTGAAGGCTTAGTCAAATGAAATCTTACAGTGCATTAAGAACTCAAATTCTCATTAAAGGGAAGCTGGTGGTAGAGGAAATCAGTCTTATTGATTAGCAAGTATGGATTATAGTTTTTAACACATGCAATGTGGTGAGTGATGACTTTCATTTAGAGATGTCTTTTATTTTAGATGATCAAGTGTGTCATTTTACAAAGTTTTCTTTTAAACTTTTTAGGGCCTCTACAAATGCAACATAGAATAATTGTATCCTATTGTACACAGTGGCAGGCTATGCTAATGAAAAGCTGCTTGCTACTAATCCTCAGAGTTTAATAATGCATGCTTTACTATGATTTAAAATTAAAAATTAACTATGTATATGTAATTATTGCTTTTTGAGTATTTAAAAGTTGTTTCTCTCAGGTCCCTTTGCCTCCTTGAATTTTCTTCACTTTTAATGGACGGCTTCTAGCAAAAATACAAACAAAATTTGAAAACACTACCTCCTTAAGTATTTGTCTGATTCATTTATGAAGTGAGTGGTAACCCTGTCTTGAATCTGTGGGATATAATCTCGTTTCTCTTTACTTCAAAGGCACATAAATGAAGTTTGCCAATGACCACACTATGAAACAGATGAAACCATACAGATAGCGCAAATACAGAAACCCAGAAGAGTTTTATGGAAAAACTGAAATGTCATTAGATTTGACTTGGTAAATATTCCAGACAAATCAGCATAGTTTGAGTACGATAGCAGTCTGAATCATCTAATTTGGCTGGAAGAGTCATTGCATGGGAGAAGTTCAGGAAACCTACATCTAGATTAATATGGATTTTGAAATAAAAAATGGGTGGAAGAAAAAGCCAATAGGAACAAACAAGCGGTACTCCTTTCACTTTTTGGAGTCTATATTTTATTATTATTTATCTTACAATAAAATAGTCCATATTCTATATAGAGTAGGACTCACAAAGCAACACAAATAAGTAGAAGAAAATAATCATTCAAATCTCACAATGACACTGTTGTTTTCTAATCCACATTTCACAGATTAGGGTATTAAGTACACAGAAGGCAAATATTGTTCAGGATCATGTCTGACTGAATTATGCCCCCCTCCAAATCCATATGGGAAAGTAGAAAGTCCCAATGTTCAATGTAATAGCATTTGTAAATGAGGATTTGAGGACTCAATTAAGTTTAGATGAGGTCATGAGGATGGGGTCCTCACGATGAGATTAGTGCCTTGCCCTTATAAGAAAAAAAGTCAGAGTTTTTGCTCTTTGTGCCTCTCCATCTCTGAGCGCTCTCTCTCTCTCTCTCTCTCTCTCTCTCTCTCTCTCTCTCCCTCTCCCTTTGTCTCTCTCTCTCTCTGTGTCTCATGATCTTGTCGTGCCTTCACACAAAGAAAAGATCATATAGGCACTATGCAAAAAAGCAGATCAGTTTAAATGATAAAGATTAACCTCACCCCAAACTCATCTTGCAGCTCCCCATCTCTAATCTCCAGTCTGCAGAACAGAGAAAATAAATGTCTAGAGTTTAGAGTTTAAGTTGACTGATACACTCATATAGTTGGTAAGATTGAGCACCAAACTTAGATCTTCAAGCAACTGGCTAAAAAAATGATTTAATCTACCTCCCAAAGTTAAGGTAATTTATAACAAAATAGCAGCTAAAATGTGCCAAATGTATGCATTAATCTATTTAATTCCTAATATAAAGTTATAAAGTTGGTTTTACTGTTTTCCCCAAATCCACCAGTAATTAAAAATATATAACAAATAGAATAATAAAATTCTAATCTTAAAATAGAGAATGGGGAACAGTTTACAGGTAAAGCGCGATACTCTTTTAACAGTAATAATTTGGACCCAATATATGTAACTGTGCTACACACAGTTACACACAGAATATTTTGTTTTAGTTTTTTGCCTATAATTAATTCTTAAGATGACAATGTGTCTCAGGAACAAAATTGTTACAATCTCATGCTTCAGACACTTGAGATGAAAAATTATAATGTCCTTGAGATAGAGGAAGTTGAATGTGCTGCAGGCATGTGCACATGGGACATGAATACGCAGACTTATGGACTTTGAGGAATGTTTATCTATTTTGAAATTTAAACTTGAAGTTTACAAGATAATTCACAGTGGGATACCTAACCATCAGAGTATTCAGAAACTTACACAGCCACCATACATCAGTCATTCTCTTTCTAGAGGACAAATTATTTTAGTTAATTAAAGACCTCACCACAATGGAAACTTGCCACGAGGGAAGATGTGTCCTCATTCATTAACCTAGACGGATCATAATAGGGGCAGAAAAGCATAACCAGTGGTTACTGAAAAATTATGACACAGGAAAAGAAATGAAAGAACTATTAGGAAACGACAACAGCTTTGAAAATTAACATTATGAAGGATCACTTTAAATTGAACAAATCAAATGTTTATTTAATCAAATCCACTTTTCCCTTCAATGTAATGCCTTCACAAATCTGGTACATTCTTTAATATTTGGAAATTTAAATCTTTTCCCAAAAGAAGTAATTTTGATTTTAGAATAAAAAATTCATGCTAGGCATCAATCCTATAAAATATTTTAAAAAATAAATATTAACAGGCTGTGTGTTGTACAAAGCTCAGAATTGGTTCATTTTTGCTAATGTTATGCGAAATGCCTCAATTAAATAGTTTAAGCACCTCAAAATCAGCTTTTTACTCAGTGAATTGACCTGTATGTGAGATCTCTCAAACCCATGAAATATTATTAACAATGTATGAGTTGTCTTCTAACAACATCAGATTAATAATAGAAGAAAATATTGCAATAATCATTTAGATTGCATTTTTAGTAATATACTCAAGTAATGGATACTATAGAAAACATCTTATTTCTCAATCCAAGTTCTTAAATAGTTGAGAAAAAACAAAAGAATCAGCAGATAGAAATTTAACTAGTTCTTCTATGAGAGGAACAGAAATTCTTTTAGAGAATCTGACTTATTTCAGGTGCAGATACATGGGATTTCTTATACAGCGTCCCAAATGTGGCAGACTTACTGGTCAGTCTGGAAAGCGGGAGATGTTCCTAAGGTACAGAGGTGGGACCGGACCCGAAGAAGCAGAGCTACAAATGACTGCTGGCGGCCAAGTCGCACTTGAGGAGTAAACCAAAGGAGCACCCTGCGACGCACACCCGCGCCTTCCATTCAGTTCAGAGACCAGTTCTATCTGAAGGGCACATACTGCCTCGAAGTGTGAAGTGGTGGGATCTCCGCATTTCAACAAAACAAAATTAAAAACAAAACACAATGCGTCATGTCAGGCCAAACATCTCCAGCTTTCAACATTTATTTATTTATTTATACAGTTATTGCTAAGTCATTAAACTACCCCGGCTAGGATTGAACTTGATTGTGACCCTCCTGCCTCAGTCTCCCAGAACGCTAGAATTATAGCACCTTTTCTACCTCTAGTATTTCATAATCCCATTAATCATTTCACTTTGGTAGACTTACTCAATCACTTACTTTAAGTAACTTTGTTATGTTTTTCTAGATTTTTTGTACAAATAGCTACATTTTGCTTTCTGTATACAAGGAATATCCATATTGTGTTTGATGAAAATGTAGACCTGTGAAAAATATTCTTAAAACTTTTATGCGAAGGGCTTTTTGAACATACTCAACCAAAGCTCTGCATGGATTGTATCTCAAGATACTGTTTTCCACTTAGTTTTTCAACACATGTAATTGACAGGGTTGTTAAACTATGCGTTTTTCATTTGTTAATTTTTAGTTCATATTATTATATCATTTGTAACCATGTAAAAAGCTCTTTAAGTGTGCAAAAATTGCAAATTTTTCATTTTTAGAAAAAGAAGTGAAGATTTTGTAAGATATTCAACTTAAATCCTTGTTTTTCAACTATTGTCTCCACACAAAGGAATCAAATATTATGATGACTAAACTGACAAAGATTTCGCTCCCTCTATTTCTTAGAATGTGATTTCCAGAGGCGGTTAATGAGGTTGTTTGTGTCATTTCACCTGTGAGGTGTTTCAAGAGACCAGATGCTGAAAATCTTCTTTATTGAGGATAAAAGACCTTCTTTTGTATCCTAATACTGCAATGGAACTGATTTTAAAATTGTCTTAAAGCAATATTTACGAGGCAGTCATTTTGCAATATACATGGTTTCAGAAATCAAAATAAATCAGCTGGGGGACATTTATTTAAAGTGCACTTTATGAAACAAAGTTTGATATTTTGAAATTGTAATATAAGACTTACTAAATTCATAATTAATTGGGTGTCTGAGAAGGATGTGATCAAGGACACCATAGGCATAGCCACAGGCAAACTTTTGTAAACAAACTGCTTGAAAAACTGCTAGAATAGAATTTTTTTAAAAAAAAATAGGACCTAGGTAGGCATTTTCAGTGAAATGTCAAGGGTCTGTGAGTAACTGCAATGTGTGTTGCTTTCAAAACTCCCTCTAGAGCCTACCTCACTGAACTACACTGAACTTTCTATTTTGCAGGGTACTTTTCCAACAAAATGATTCTTTCCTCCAGGTCATTTCAGCAAATGTTTACTGGCTTGAGGATATGTGCCCATATCAAGGATTGTCTGTTATTAATAAGCATTATGTCAGTCTCCAGACACCTAAAGAAGCACAGTCTCAGTCCTTGAAGAAAACAGAGTCTCATGCTGGAGGACAAACCAGGATATCGAGATTCATACATCCTCAAAATACTAAAGATGAGTGCCCAAGCTTGCCTACTTGCATTAGAATCTTCAAGGGATTCTGAGGGGAATATTATCTTCAAAGGTTATCTTTTTCTTTGGCAATTTACTTCAATTTGATATTCTGCTATCTGTATAACAAAGCACTAAGTTTAAGTAAATTCAGTTAGTTAGGAAGGATTCCTTGTCCTAAAATTAGCTTCATTTCTGAGACTTTAGATTTTCTTAGTGTGTTTCCTCAGTTGCTGGTACACTGAGTCCAGAGACCATCCTTTAAAAAATGTTTTTGTACAGAATGTTCCCACCGTGTGTTACACGTGTCTATCAGTGTGAAAGGGGGTTGGAGAAATCAGCTCTGGTGGATGTTGTTTTGGTATAATAAAATGCACTCATCATGTGAAGTGTATCTGGGCTGAACATTTTTGTTGTTGTTGTTGTTTTGTTTTTGAGACAGGATCTCATCAGCTCTGGCTGGCATTGAACTCATGTCTCAGCCTTCCTGGTGCTGAGATTACAGGCATATACCACCACACGCAGTTTATGTGATGCTTGAGCTTTCTAGGCAAGCTCTTTAGTCCCTGAGCTACGCCTCCAGCCTTGAACAGTGTCTTAATATCTAACTCACCCTTAGAGTTATGACAATTAACTCTAATCCAGTATGCAGTTCTTTGGCAATGAATTAAGAACTAAACTTTGAAATTAAGATTTTTCCTTTGCCTTACCAGGAAGCATTTCTTCCTAACAGTGTTACAGGCTTATATAAGACTGTATTATTTTGGGGACAGAGCCATAAACAGAATTAATGTTAACAATTTTGTACAAAAACACTACCGTAAAGGAGAATGGAAAGGCCCATTTTGGAGGATATATTGTAAGAACAACAGCATTGACCAGTATTTTTTCTGGTCTGTCCTTAATGTAAACCAGCAGGGAAAAGGCAGGAATTCGCAGGCTAAAATACAAAAAGTTAGAAACTGACAAGGAAACGAAGCATCGAACACCTTCAAAAAGTTAAGTAACTAATGATACGGAAGCTTGAGAGGAAAGGACCCCAAGAGGCTGCAAAACCGTGTGACAGATGTGGACAGAATTTTCCCCTAGGCTGCTGACCATGTGGTTCTGGATCCTGGGAGCTACTGCGCGAGTCCAAGCACGGAAGGTGCCCAGCCTCAATATGAGTGCTAGCCCGTCAGTCATTGAAGATAAAGAAGGCATATTTTGAATTCAATTTGAATTCCACCATCGTCAGCATGACTTCAGTGTGTTTCATTGTAATAACTCAAATAAGCATTTCCAAGGGCTTGCAAGCTATGCTGGGAGCTTGCTCTACTCTTCTATGTGCTTCACAGATAAGAGCTCGCTTATATTCATACCAGCCCTCTGAGGTGGACACAATTATTGCCTTTATTTTACAGGTAAAGACATTGAGGAGCGGAGGAAATTTGGGGCTGTGGTTGATATCTGGTTTTGGTTACCAAATAGACTTATTTACCTCTTCAACTAGTTCACCAGACTCTTGGGAGGAAAAGTCCTACTGAGAACCGGGGTTTCCTGTCTTTGACTCACACTTTTCTTCCTTTCTTGGCGTGCGCTGTTTTCATCTAAGCTACTCGGCTGGTATTATCCCTATTGTCAGGTGAAGGAAGATACTGCAAGTAATTTGGATCATATCTCTTCCATTCTCTGCAAGTGGTTTCTGAAGACAAGGATTTATCTGTTTCTGGTCCCCCATGGAGGCTTTTAGGAACTGGGACCACAGTGCCTTCTCATGCTTTCAGCCTTGACTCTGAAACACTTGGAGAGCCTCCATGAAGGTAACTGTTGGACGCTTTCAAGGGCTATCACACAGGCTTCTGACCACTGACAGCAGTTTCCAAGGTAAAGCTCTTAGTCCACGGAGCAAGAGAGGGGCACATTGATCCTCAGGTTCTGAGACGTCTGTGCGGTTCAGATGTCCACAGACTTGCTACCTCCTCTCCATCTGACCCCCTTCAGTGACACCATACCACCTGCACCACTCTTACCTCAGTTTTAGAAAGAAGAAGATTCAGTTGAGGATTAAGTTAAAAATAAAGGATCCTAGTACAACCCAAGCCTTCAGAAATCAACTTTGGAAGGTTAGACTTGCAATTCTGCATTTTTAAAACCTTTATCAAGTAATCCTAACATACATGCTTTAGGAGAAGTACTAGCATATGAGATAAAATTCACTTTTCTTAATGTGCTATAAAAGGTCCCACTATAAGAAAAATGCATGTTGTTTCTGAGGATCTTTCTAAACTCACCTCCTGTGAGCATTGGCCTACATTGCTGCAAGGACAGTTTGTGGTTCCATTACTTCCCACCGGTTTTCATCTTCCTTTGTCTTCAGGTTGGGTTGCCACCTACTGTAGCCCTGGCTGCACACAGAATCAAGGGTTGCCATCCCCAGCATAACCAGAGCGATGGAGGCTGCCTTGGTTCCTAACGTCTCCTTTGTAAAGTGCTCATTTGCTTCCTGTCTGTTCTACTCAGTCCCCAGTTAACTCCATGGCATAAGTCTCTGGAATCCAGGAATATTTGTGCACAGATTTTCAATCACATCCGTAACACTGAATTATCACATTCATTTTTGTGCACCTGCCACTTCTACTAGACAGAAACAATTTGAAGGCAAGATCTTTCTTATCCACCTACTCTCAAAGTAGAGCATGAGGTAGACCCAAAGGCACTATCAACTAATGTGTGTAGAGTTAAGAAAATTTAATCCCATGGCCAACATTTGTCATTTATCTATTCATTTGTTCACTCATCCATGCATGCATTCCTCCATTTGACACTCTATGTTTCTTAGAAAACTGATCTTATATTTTATATTAAAATATAGCAATTTAAAAACTATCTGAAAAACTAAACTTCAGTATTGGTAGAATATTCTAGTAATAAGAAAAACTAAACTCAAATGGTCTGAAATAAATTTTTTATAAAATTTATTAGATCTCATAGAATATACCTAGTGCAGGACCCTGCTGAAATTTAATGTAGCTCTTCCCAAGTATTTCCCAAGTGTTCTCAAGGTTGAATTTCCCCTCTGCAATTAGTCATCCAGTGTGGGCTGATCTCTACAGTGGGGTTATAGGTTGGCTGCATTTTTCAAGTGCCCTGAAATCACAGCCTCCACCAAATGTTTCTTGGGCCAGAATCGGGGGGATGTTTGTTCCACTGTTAAACACTGTTAAGGAGATGAGGAGATATTAAAAATAAATAGGCTTTCTCTTAAACTAAGGGCAGTTCCCCAGCTCTCCCAGATGCATGGTAACAGGATGGTTGGATACCTAAGCGGATCCGCTGTGTTTGGGCAGCTGATCAGCATGGCTCCTGCCAGCGCCGCTCAGGGAGCCGCAGCCCTGCCGGCTGTGAGGAGGGGTGGTGGAAGGAGTGCAGCTCCACCGAGCGTCTCACCTCCTCGCCCATCTCGTGTTCAGATGCTGGTAAATTACGGTTCAGAAAATCCACCTGCCAAACAATTCCAAGGATCAGATGTTTGTCAGCGCATCAGAGTCAGGACACAAGGTTGTGGTGTGATGGAAGCCATGTGTGAGCTGCCGGTGTGCAGGGGGTGGCGAGAGGCAGACAGCCCTCCTTCCTAGCAGACCCAGGTATCCACGTGGAGCCAATTACCACCTGCTGCAGACCATCTTCTCCATTTCTAGTGACCACCAGAGGTTCCTGGAACCGGTGTGTGTTGAGGCTGAAACCACAGCTACACAAATAAGCCTCCCAGGAAGAAAGTGCAGGAAGGCTCCCCCCTGCTCTCCGAGGATCAGAGCAAGAGGAAGATTCATTTTTAGGTGAGAAAGTGTTTTTCTCACCCTGGTGTGTGCTGAACATCCATCACCTCTTAATTTTCTTTCATTTTCTATTCATGTTGGTTCAACTTTAAGCCACGCGACTCACCCCGACCAAGGAGTTTACCTTAATTTATTGTATTTACTATGCTATTGTTTTCAGATTTTTAAGATTTATTTTAAGGCTTTCTTAGTTTTCTCCTGCAATGGTAATAATTTTCCATGATTACCACTCAATTTCTCCTTATTCATTATAATAGAAAGTAAAAAAAGAAAAGCCATAGTGCTTTGTCTTGTGTCTTTTTACATGTTATTAGTGTTCAAAAATCTGAGTATTGAACAAAAAAAAAACACCTAAAACTAAATAGATAAATAAAGCTGAGTGATTTTTGTGTCTTTAATGTTAAGGATAGGTTATATATGAATATGTTACATATATTATTTAATAGGTAAATATTAGTCCTCACGAAAGACACATAAACATTATTTCATTTTCTGCAACAGTTACTCTTTTTGCTAGTAATATTTGTGATTCAAAACAATTACATTCCATCTTGGGAAACGGCACATACATCTATTACATCTGATGTTCTTATGTGACTTATTTGATGCGTGTTCATCTGCCTCACCAGATTGTAAGCACTTGTGCTTCTGTTTTGTTATCATTATCTTCTTATTCTGTAATATTACCTAATATTACTACAGACAGGCTGCAGCTCAGGTAAACAAATGAATGAAACTGTGCTTTGATTCGAGGCTGAGGTCAGCGTCATCCTTAGTGCATTGATATCCTTTAAAACCTCTAATTAACTGACGGAGAAATCATGAGGGCAGCAGGTGATACTTCTTGCCTGTCTTATACTGGAAAATGACAGAGACACCAGGCACTCCCACTGGGCCTGATTGTAGGACCCCTAATCTCAGAATGATACTGTGCTATGTGTGTTACCATTAGATATTTGAAAATAGTCTTCTACCCTTTCTTCTGAAAGTGTCATCTCTGTTCCACTGGCAGTATCACTGCTCAAATGCTTGCTACTGGATTCTCCTGTGTCTCTGTCCTTCACCACACATCTCACTGAGATCTCTGGTTAGTCCATTGTCTAAGAGCCAGGAGGGCACCGAGCCAACAGGGTTCCTGCTCCACTCGAGGGCCCTTGTGGTTTTCCAACCACCTGATTGCAGCACCTGGCAAGAAACCTTTTTTCAAACCTTGCCCTTTAGCGATTACCAAGCAGAATGTTCTTGTAACATTTATATTCCTGCTGAGGACATGCTGAAATTAAAACAGTTTTCTGTGCCCTGATGATACTCAAAGAAAATGTACAACCCATGAGAGAAAGTAATTCCATAGCTATATACATAACAAGTTCTGTGTCCCCTCAAATGCCAGAGGTTTGGGATAGATAGCTCCAAAAATATATCTATTTTCAATCTACCCTGTTCCTGACACATCCTTATATCATCTTCATGACATATGAATGTTACACAGTAACTACTTTTAAACTGAATTCCTTCTAACATAATTGACATAAATAATATGATTAAAATGACAGTGAAACATCAGTTTGTGGCCTGCCACTAATTGCATACATTAGTTAACCTTCTGGTTATCTATTTGTCTCATTGAATGATTTGATGGACTATTAAAAATCACCAGTGGAGACAAGAAAATGAAACTGAAGAGATTGTACTTTTTTAAGTCATAAAACAAAACGTGAGCATTGGAGAAAATTCTTGTTTTAATAATGAAAAACTTCTGCAACTTTTGTTGATTTACTTTTGCCATCTTACTTGTTCCCATTTTTAAAATGGGAATTTGCTTTTTCAGGACTGAAGTTTCATTGTGTTTCATACAGTGGACTGATAGTCCTTACTTGGACCAAATGATTCTGGCCACAGTATTGTTGATTAGGACTTCTTGTTGCAATTCTGAGGTGTTGGTCAAAGTGCCCATGTAATTTCTAACGTATGAGGATATTGAGTCATAGGTGTGGTCAACTATTTTTCAACATTTCTGTGTTCTGTCAATTTGGGTGGTCTAAAAGTAATTAGTTACCACCTTGCAATCTGAGGGAGCCATGTCTGGTGCTTTTCATCTTCTGAAGCAGTAACATTATCTCTTCTTGCTAGTCTTTTCTTTCCTCTGGTTTTACTCTGCTAATTTCACTGCAAATGCACAAACCAGGTAAACAGAAACACATATTATAGTGTCAAGTGTACAAAGAAATAAGTTCGCTTGAGAACTGTATGGTTACCTAAAAATAGAAGCAGAAGGAAGAAGTGAGAAAAGTCTAGATTTTATAGGATACATATATATATATATATATATATATATATATATATATATATATATAACACCTTATTGCTTTAGAGACAAGTTTAACCTTGTTCTGGATAACAATTTAGATTCTTTTTTCTGTTCCTAGGTCATACAAACTGCAACCAATCATGCAAACACTGCTCCCAAAGTGATTAAAAACATGTTTTACAACAACCCTGTAAGTTATTTTGTAATAGACATTTGTAGGAAGTTGCTGAAGCATTCCTGGGCTCCTGGCATTGGATGTTTACACAGCATGAGCCCATACTGACTCCTGAGCTCGTATCTTCAGGGTAATTTAAATGGAATAAATAGAGAGGTCATAATCTGAATTCAACCAATAAGCTGGTAGGAGTCCAGTGACGGTTCTGAGGGTTGACATTTAGTGCCCAGAGAAGAGACTATGATTTCTGGCCTGGTTTCTGTTATTCCCAAGCCCTGTAAGAACTGGGACAAACACAAGCATAACAAACTTGAGTCAAAACAGGCAAAATGAGCTTTATATGCCTAAAACATTCAAAGACAATTGTGTGGGCACCCAAGTCACCATTGATGGAACATATGTAGGTGATCTCTTTTCTTAGTCATCCATGTGACATCTTATCCACCATATCCACTACCAGTTTAAGATAAGGACGTACTCAAAGTCCTAGTGGAAATCCCTCTTATTTTATAAACATGTTACAACAAAAGACACATGAGACCTCACTGTTTGAAATTGATTAAAGAGAAGTGTCAGGGTGGGATAGATGGAGAATCTTTTCTGGCAAGGACAAGAAGACCTTAGTCTTTGATTTCTTGACAAAAATACAAGTTTCTAGGTGTCAGACTCTGGGGTCTCAAGTCAATAGGGACTTCAGGTATTCACAGATGATTTTAATACAATAGCCAACAGAAGCCCATTTTTCTTTTAGGTCTCTTAAGTGAAACGTGGGCTTGAGTTTTGATTTCTCTGGGAAACACTTCCAAGTATTCAGAGAAAAAAAAACTGAACCAAAACAAAATCTCCAAATGGAGGCATAAGTTGATAGTTTGGAAGTGGCTGAGAATAATAGGCTGCAGTGCCGAGTGGTTCTGTCAAGGCTTTAGGAAGAAGGGCTTGTCCTTAATGACTAAAGCCAGTCAACTTCACACAAATCTCTGTATTTAGAAGTCCATTCTTTTGAGATTACATTTGAGGGGGAAAGAAAGGCTTTCTACAATTCTCCTAAACACATGTAAAATTCAATTTTTGGAACTCACTTTTTCCATAAAAGACTTTTTCTGAAAAGAAATCAAGGTGATATCAAATCCTCAAAATGATACCTTTGTTTAGCAAGGTAACTAGTCAACACTGAAATAGCATGACAAAGAGCTCAAGAATGATTCCCTGGTCTCAGGGACTTTGGTCTAGTAGGTGCTCCTGCCTTGATGCTATAATACCTGGTGGGTGCCCCATGGACCTTTGAGCACTCGGAGGCTGAAAGGCTATGTTTTTTACTGAGGATACTAGGCATCCCTCATCACCCAGCTATAGTAGCTCCCTGGTGTCACCAAAGAGCCAATCTTGAGAATGTGTTCTTGCTTCTGTCAGTTTCTCCTCTCTTTTAATAGGCAAATTGTATTACTTTCCTATATGCTATAACAAATGAGTGCAAACCTAGTGGTTCAAAGAAACAAAATTTTGTAAAGTCTAATATCCAAAAAGTGTCTCTTTGGGTAATAAAAGATGATAATAGAATAACATACCTTTCTGCAAGTTCTGAAGTACAGGGGCTTTTGTTTTCTTCTTCTAATGTCAGTGTCAGGTTGGTTTCTTCTTCTCGTATCACACAATGATTTGATGACCCTGGGCTGGCGTCACATATCTTCTCTGACTGTCTTTTGCCTTCCATTTCCACTTTTAAGGATTATTGTGATTACATTGGACTCAAATGGAGGATTCGGATGTTTTATGTTTTACAGTCACTTACCAGCATCCTTCATTCCACCTGCTATGTTTAGCCCCTTTTTTATGTTCATAACTTTAGTCCTGGGGATTAAGAAGCATGCATCTTTAGAGCCATTAATCCATATGCCACATGATTTTAAACTAATGTGATGACAGCTTATTTCATTTTTATGCATGGACTAGCCAATCTAACAAGTACTTTATCAGTAAAAATAAAGAGATTATTCACTGTAGTCTGTTATGAACTATGATTTAACATCTAGCTACATTTTCTAACATCACTTAACATTGGAAAAGAACAGAATTTAATGCTTTTAGTTAATGATGTAATGCAGAGCATTGTGCACTGCATGTGAGTTACTTTAGAATCAATATTTCATAGGTTTAATTCTGTACCACTGCAGTATTCTCAAAGTTAGCTAGATCGGTAATTATTAGTCTTGGTTATACATCAAAATTTCCCATAGTTTTCAGCGATCCTGATGATGAGATCAATAAAATTAAAACCAATTAAGGCTCAATATCTAATGGTAAAGACATCCAATTAGTAGTTAGCAAAGCTCTCAGATCATTTCAATGTGTAACTGAGATTGAGAGTCATTGTTCTATGGGCACAGGTTGAATTTAGGAGTGTAGAATAAATAAAAATTGGCCATATATTCATAAAATCTTAAAAAGCAGAGAAAATGAAGATTTCTAATAAATACATTTTGTCTTAAAGTAATTGTATGTTTCTCTTGCTTAATATATTCTTTTAAAAATTTTCTAGTAAATCAGATATTTATTTTCCTCACTCATGAAAAACATTGAATTCATCTTTCTTTGTTTCAATACCGTGAGCACACTCACGTTGATTTTTTAAGAGCTTCTGTGTTTGCCATCACATCAAGCCTCAGTTTCTGCCCTATCTAGGCTAGGCCTCAGTGAGCCACCATTGTGGGTCATGTGCTGCATGCCCAGAACTGACTACACAGCCGTAATCCACCACACATGCCTGCAATCCATCTCTCCTGACCAGATCCCACCCCACCTCTTAATAGCATATGGGCATTCCACAACATCCAGATAAGATGGCAGACTGCAGGACTTCTAACCTATAAAACTGCATGAGCCAAATCTTCATAGATTAAAAGATTTCTTAATCTACCCAGCTGCATGAGTCAAATTTTATAACCTCCCCTTTGCTCTTTTCATTATACATATTTGTATAAAATCAATATATAGATATATTATTATTAATATATCTTCTACTAGTTTTACTTTAACCAAGAACCCTGACTAATACAAGCCCACAATGTAAGTTTTCACAGATTCATCTTGTGTTTTAATAGATTGACCCAAACTAAGCATGGACAAGTGCTAATATAGAGTAAATAAAAGTGAATAACCAAGATGGCCAGAGGTAGTAGACTGTATAGGTTGGTCTCATGGAACAAGGGCCAAAAACCATGACTAAAGTGAACAAACTTTGGGCAGAGAACTCAGTAGAGCCAAAGTGCACATGTTTTATTACAGTGAAGTAAAGACAAGCTGGATAAAATCTCTATGAATCATATGACATATTGCACACTGCAAATCAGAAAAATAAGTCCAGAAATACAGCTAAAGGCAAAAATAAACCTTCTAAAAGATACAAAATAGAAACCAGTACACTCCCTTAGCCAAGAAAAGCAACATTACTGTTATGGCTTTTGCAACTTTTTGAAAATTTTAATTATTATGTGGATGCATTGTAAATCATCCAAAGATGCTGTGTGGTCTAGTGTTAAAAACAAGGTTGCTAGCCAGCTTTAAAATGAAGTAAGGCACATGCTATATGGAAGACTGGGTTACACAAACACAGAAAGCTACACTATGATAAAGTAATGTGAAAACATATCTCCAAGAAATGTGTTGGTAAGTAAAAAGAAATAACTTTTTAAGTACTCGAGACTGAGGGGTTTAGATGATACATAGATAGATAATAGATAGATAGAAGATAGATAGATACTTTTATTTTCTGCTCTGATGGCGATAAAACTGAAACCTAGAGTTTTGCACATCCTTGGCAACACTCTACCGTCTAACTCCACCCTTACTTACCTGAAATGTATTTTATTGAATACAGAAATTAATTTACATAATTTTTTATCTTTATTAAAGAAATAGGATGTAGACAGTGTATGTTATAAAAAGTGTAACTACTTAAATAAAAAAATCTCAACTTGGAAAGTCTCAGACTTACAAGTCTCAAGAAACAGCCAATGCCGGTAAGGCTGTAAGCACAAAGGAGCCCTTCTACATTATTGATGGGACTATTAACTGATACAAACATTACAGAGATTATTTCTCAAAAAGATTACAAGTAGAAATCCCATTTGATCCGGTTTTCCTCATGATGCACGTATATCCACGTGTACAGCTGCACAATTTGTAACAGCTAAATCTTGGAAGCAGCCTACATGTCTATCTGTAGATGAACAGGTAGAAAAATGTGGTGCATACACACAATGGAGTGTTAATATGCTGCATAAAAAGATGAATTTGATTCATATGTAGGAAAATGGATGCACCTTGAGAGTATTATGCTCAGCAAGATGAATAAGATAGAGATCTCTAATTTGAGGAATGCAAAGTATAGATATCTAAAAGAGCAAAATGAGAGTGAAGGTAGGAAACAAGAAGATATTAACAGGAGATGGGAGGTGGGGAGATAGCAAGGGGTGTGGGGAAGAGGGAAGGAGAAAGGAAGGGAAGTGGAGAGGGAAGTCAAAATGACCAAGAGGAAGTAAGCATACAAAAGCAGAAGGAAAAGAAGGCAAGTTCAGATCAATCATACTAAAAATTGAGAACACACTAAAGACTTATAAAATCCACTTTAAATATACATTTGAAAAATGGAACAAAGTCTTCACAAGTTTATGTGTTTCCTTCTTCCATAAGTATTAAAGAGAAATTTTTAGCATTGGTATACATAGGAGCTATTTATAATCATTATCAAAGACTGGGATGTAGCTCAGTGGTAGAGTGCTTGCCTAGGGTTCGATCCTCAGCACTGCAGAATAAAAAGATATATTATAAATGTTCACAATACATGAGAAAGATACACAAGAAACTAGTCTCGGGGACTTCTCTCTAAGAGGAGCTATGTGGCTGGTTGTAGGAGGCAGAAGGAAGACCTATGTTTTTAAAATACTTTCCTGGAGCTGAGCTTTCCCCACACTACAACCCATATGGGGCAGGAGTTCAGTGACTTTTATGTATTCTTTAATCTGAGTACCATTTTAGTCTGAAAATCACTGCATTCATTGTCTATTACCAACTCATTGTACTACCATCAACCTTATAACAGTAAGCACTTATTACAGAGGTTTCTAAGGACTGGTGGTTCTAGGTCAGAGTGGACCAAATACAGTCAATATATACCTTAACTGAAGCTTCCGTGTGCAGGACCTTCCACAAGATCATTCCCATAGCTGGTGGCTCTGGGCCTCAGCTTCTCATTAACCGTTGGCCAGGGCCTTAAATTTTTTGACCTGAAGCCTTCACTATAAACTGGCCTACAATACAACAGCCGTTTTCTTTTCTAAGGGAGTTATCTGAAAGTAAAAGAGGAAGAGGAACCAGGATGGCTGCCCAAAATTCTTTTATAACCTAATCTCAGTGGTGATGTGCCCACTACCTCCATCATATCTCTTTCATCACAGAGTCACCAGGGTACGCTGTGATAGGACAATACAAGGTTGTGACCACCAGGAGATGAGATAATCGGGGCCACCTTGGAAGTTGCTTTCACCAGACACTGTGCTCTTTCGCCATCTTCTCCCCTACCTGAGGTTTAGTTCTTTGAGAGTATGCATTAAGGCATATGATACTTCTAATTTTTTCCCCAAATGAAGCAGAACTTCTGGGAAACTTCCTGTCTTGAAAAAAAAAATATATATGTATATATATATATATATATATATATATATATATATATATATATATATATATATATATATATATATATATATATATACATGTGTGTGTGTGTGCAGGTGTGTGGGTGTTGTGTATACACACACACACACACAGAGACACACACACACACACACACGGTTTACGTGACAATAAATTCCAGCTTAGGGGCTAGAGAAGTGGCACAGCGGTTAAAGCAAGGCTGAGGGAGAAGGACTGCCATGAGTTCAAAGCTAGCCAAGGTTCACAGTGAGTTCAGAATCAGCCTGGGCTAGAGAGCAAGACCTTGTCTCAAATAAAAGATGAAATAAATAAATAAATAAATAAATTCCAACTCAGACATTGCAAAAGTAAAAGGAATTTCATTTGGGGTCTCTAGAGATGGCAATTTAAGAGCCATGGACTCGGATCCCTAAATCACATTTCATTAGCTGCAAGAGTAGGAAAACATAGATTGAGAAGGAACAAGGACTACGTGATAGAAGACAAAGAAAAGTATGTTTAAAAACAATGAAATATGCCCCCAAACAGTCTGATAACCTCTTGGTATGCATCTTGAGCCTTCCAGCATAATGTCGTTGTTCAGTTTAAGCCCATCTGGGTCCAAATGTTTGTTGTCAAGAGGAGGAAGTAACAAAAGTTCACATTCCAAACAACAGCTGAGATAGTGCATATGGCCTGTTGTCTGGAGGGGGCTCCTAACTCCCTTTCAAAGGCTTCCTTAATGTTTCTTTCTTAATATTTTCTCTTTTAATTTTGTAGGAGGGGAAGATTGTCTCTTATCACATATGTACTAGGCTGAAACCAGACAGAGCAGAGGGTTCTGGAAGGGTAATTGGAAGGATATTAATAGTTTTGAGAAAAATGTTTCATGTTATACTACAATAGACAGTTTGACAAATACAATTATTTTCTAGATTTTTTTTCTCATATCTAAAGAAATTCCCCTTTCATGGGGTACTGTACCTGGATGATGTTCAAGGGGAAGCTATGGACATTTGAAAAATTATTATTGTGCACTAAAGATCCTTGCATAGGGCTCCTGTCCTACAAACTGAAACCTTTCTCACGTAAGAACAGTACAATCAGATCTCTAGTCACAAGACTATCTTTGTGACTAGAGATCTGATTGTACACCATTGTTGAGCTGTTTGAAACTATTTTAAAAGGCATAAAAAAGCAAATTTGACATGGAATAATATGTAATTATCATACTGTCAATGTATTGATAAAATTCTTTTCAACTAAAGAAGTGGCTTAGGTTTTCCAATTCCCTGTGGCATTTGGGTGCATCCAGCTTTTCCTCTCAACATTACAAAGTCTTATTTCAAATATAAGTGTAAGTTTTTCCACATCTTCCAAGTGGCAAAAGATTCAAGAGTCCTCATCCTATAGTTTGCTCTTAAAAATGTATTTTTCATCTCTAACAGCTAAGGGCCACAACTATCAAAAGAAGTGCAGGAAGATATTTATTTAAACAAAACTAGTCAACTTAGTTTAAATATTGAATTTATAGTAAGGAAAGGATGACTTTAAATCAATTGATAGAATTAACACAAAATCCTGTTTTCAGTCCCAAGAACCGACTACTAAAGGAGCATATCTGCTTATCGTTAAAGTAGTCTCACATTATAAAAGCACTTTTATCCTTTTCAAAGTACTTTAAATTATTTTCATATTATCCACTCAACAGTCCAAGAAATTGACACTTGGAACTAATTACTGTATACTTTGCAGTCCCTGTGACCCAGAAGCCTTTCCAACTACCTTTTATTTATGTTGTTAAAGGTCATTGGCCTTGACTCAAGAACTACTCTATTCTTCTTATCCTCATGAACTCTATACTTTTCCCATTTGACTCATATTTTGTTTTCCACTCAATAGATTTTAAATCCTCCTGATGGCTTTCTTTTTCTTTTCTCTTCTGATCATTTGAACTTGAAATGAACTGAGGTCTATGTTTTGTGTTATCGATCAGCAAAGAAAAACTCTTTCAGAAAAATTAAATACATTTGCTAAGACCACGAATGTACCTAAAATGTTATCTCTATTATGTTGTGTTCGTTGAAGGGATTAGGTCAACTTGCGTGGATTATGTCCACACCTCCATTACGGTTAAGATTTGTCAACCACCCTAGACTGGGGATCAAGAACTGGTCTGGATTAGAGGGCGAGCCATTTGTGGCTGGCCAATGAGGGAAGAGCACCCACTCAGATGTGGAAGGGCCAACTGGAACTCCAACAGTGTAAAAGGGAGGAAGAGCGACAATTGTTAGAGCTCTTCCTCTGGGAAAGCTCTCGCCTTCATGATTGTCTATGGATGGATGCCGACTTGCTACCCATCGCAGATCGTCAGCACAGATTCGCTCCAGCCTCGACTTGTGCCTGTCTGCCTGTTGCTGCTCTTCGGTCGCCAATCTTCAGGCTTTGGTATTCTCCTGAGATCTACAGCGGACTCTCACCTCACCGGCTGTTCTGCAGTCCCGGGAAGGGAAATCTACTTCACGGCTGAACAGCCATCTTGGACCACCTCTATCCTTGGATTTGTAAGCCTTCCCAATAGACCTTTTTTGTGATAAAATCTGCAAATTCTGTCTTATGGAAGAACACAAAACTAATACATATGTAGACTCGTATTGACAATCTGAATTTATACTTACCCAAAAAACCTTCATTCATTCTCTCAAAGATGAAAGGATCTCTATTAGAAGATTATATACAGTAAAATTAAGTAGAATTACTTTATCAAAAATAATAACACTGCCTAACACTGGTTGAATAATCGTCTACCAGAGAGTACACTGTATGGCTCACCTAACTGAACTCTTCCAAAAGCATCTCATTGTTTAGATGAAGAAATTGATCTGCAGAAGAACCGTCTCTTGCCCAGACTTATGCACTTCAAAGGCAGATTGCATTCTGAGTCTTCTTCGCATGCTCACTTTGCTGAAATCCCATATCAGGAAAGAAAGTGTACGAGCCAACTTCTGCTTCCTACAAAGCGCCTGGATACTTCTGAAGAGGATTGCTCGGGTATCTGTACACCATCTCTGGTCTGCAATCAATAGGGAGGAAATTTATAGCATGAGATAAAACTTTGCTTTATTTAGGTGATGAAAATTACAGAGAAAAATAATTCATTTCAGAGGCAACATGTTTTCTCATTCATAAAGGAACTTACTAGAGGGGCTATGTCAGAAAGTGAGCATTTTTCTTCCTTCTACCCTAAATTATCATCTGGCCATCTTTTGAATGTTCACAGATTTTACAAGGTGCATACACACACAATAAGAATGGGATTTTATTACGGAAATATATGTGTGTATAATGGCAACGTTAAGTCCATATTGCCACAGAAGTCTGATAAACCCAGTGACTCTGAGACTCAGAACTGAGAGTCAGAGGAAGATTTACTTCAAGCGGGCCAGCACCTGGATAACTCCAAATGGTGAGCGCCCTGAGCTCTGGGGCAGGCTACTTTTATACCCTTTGAGCCGGGAAGGCTTGCAAGCCAACATGTAGGGACACAGGAACACAGAGAAATGTCTTCACAGTAAATCTGCTGAAACAGCTTCTCTTTTACACAAAGCAAGCTTCAGAGCACACACAGGCTTTGTCCTTGGTCCTGCTGCACAGGACCTGACTACCTGTCTGGGACATAGGCTCTGTTCTGAGCCTTGAACTCCACAGCTAGTCACACAGCTTCACAGTTTAACTATCACAGACTGAGTTGGGGGGGAGGGCACTGTTTTCCCAGGCTTTTTCCCCAGGTTAACTGCTTCATGCCTAGCCAGAGGGGCTTCTTCCTAGGGGACACTCCACAATATCATCACCTCTATTGTATAAATATAAATATGCCTTGATGTGTGTACTTTTATTTGATACATAATTGCTATGGTTTAGATCTGGACTGTTCCTTAAAAGCCTCATGTATTTGGGCATAACGGGCTAACTGTGGAACCTGTGCTGTCCTGAGGTGAGGCGTGGCTGGTAGGGGCAGATGCCTGAAGCTTGCTCTGAAGGAACTGTGTCAATTTCAGATGTGCATTACTGATATATGGGCCAGGAAATGAGGGAAGGGCACCCACCCTGGCTGTGGGGGACCCTCGAATGGCAGCTTGAACATAGTAAAGGAAGGAAGAAGAAACATTGTTACAGCTTCTTGGGAAGGCTCTGACCTCCCTGTCTGCCACCATCAAGCCACTCTTTAATTCACTTGGCTCCTGCTTCACTTGGCTTCTGTCTGCAATACTGTGAGTAGCTCCCCAGCCTCTGCCATGTGTTTCCACCATTGCCAACTGCAATGAATGGCTTGTGAGAGACCTTCTGAAAAACCAGGAGCTAAATAAATCTTTCCTCCCTTAAGTTGTGGATGTTAAGCATTCTATCATAGCAACAAATATATAACTCACATAATAACATTTCCTCTGTTCTTATTATTTGAAACAAACCCTTGCTATGTTTTTAAAGCTGTTCTTGAACTTCTAGGCTGAAGAGATCATTTTACCTCAGCCTTCTAAATAGTTGGCTTGTGCTGCTATGCCTGGCTCTTGCAAAAGAATACTAATCGGTCCAAGTGCAAGAAAAAAAAAGACTTTTTTGGTAGATGACTAATCACTATATTCACAATTCCTTAAAAAGTGTCAAATACATAATAACTAACTCAGGAATTTTTGAAATAATGACTTAGCTCTTTTAAGAGCTTTGGCTACATTTCTGCTGATCCTCGACAGCAGACTCTTCTGACAGCACTGAGACGTGGCTGGGCTAGCACTCTCAAACCAATAATTAGGATAACTTCACTAGAAAGACATAGCTGGCAATGGTGTTTCAAATTAGTAGCCCACTTTTTGCTTTTCTGAAGACATTATCAGTTCTTCATCTGAGCTGATTTGACAATGATCCTACAAAAACAGTGTTACACTCATTGAATGTAAGGATAAAGATACTAAGTCACAGAAGTTTTCAGTAGCTGGAACAAATATTAGAACTAGTAAATTATAAAATCTGGGTGAGGAGGAAGTCATTGGACTCCCACTCTTTTCGTAGCACCTTGCTCTACAAAGGGAAATGCTAGATCATTGATGACTACCAAGAGAAGAATGAACAAGGAACCCACAGATCTTTACAATCATGGTGCTCATGGATTAGAACCAAAAGAATAAGGCACTGTGATACATTCGCTCTTTGGAATTAAGCAGAGGGAAAGAGAAGAGAAAAATAACAAGATTAACTAACAATAAAAACTGTTAAATCAAATCCTGACATGCATAATGGATGATAAATAAACTAGCAAAACATGGTGAACACGCTTGGAGGTAACACATAAAATTAACATGTTAATGTGAAAGTACTGAGCAACCAAACCCTTCTCTCAGATTAGATCCTACTGTTAAAATGATCAAAGTGTGTGTAAAAATTAAGAAGAAGGAAGAGACAAGATAAAGAGACTCTACGTGAGTTAAGGAAGCTTCTATTTTACCCAGCTATATCTTTCCTGAGTAAAAAAAGTTGAAGTCATCATATAACATTGATACATGCATAGCCATGTTTATGTCAGCACAACTCATCGTGAGTAAATCTTGGAAACAGCCAGTATGTTCATCATCAGATAAACGGATAAATAAAATGTTACATGCCAAGAAGAAAGATAAATTTGAGTTATTTGTAGGAAAATAGATGTCCCTTGAGGCCATTATGCTTAGCAAAATGAATTAGACACAGGAAGTTAAATTTCACATGATATCTCCAATATGAGAAAATCAAAGTATAAATAAGCAAGCACAAAATAAAGAGTGATGGTACAAAACAGAGAGGTAAATTCTGTGGAGAAGGAAAGGAGTTGGTGAGTGAGATGGTGGGAAGAGTGGAGAGAAGTAGAAATAATCAAGAGGCCTTATGCATCTGAAGTAATTCCTCAAGTTAAATATAATTATTGTGTGTTGCAAATGCATACTAATGAAGAGTGATTTTTGAAACAAACATGTACTTCAGAGAATCTTTTTTCCCTGATGAAGTCTGCCACACTCGGTTTACACTTATTCTACTAATTAGTATAAGCTAACATATAAGGAAAATAAATTTGTTTATCTCATTGACCAAGAGCATGACACTGGTACATTCTTAGCATTAACCAGGAGCTTTCCTGCTGGGTAATGTAACTGCAGCACATCACATAGCAGGATAGAGTAAACACACTGGAGTGAGCTTGCTTTCATGACAAACCCACTTTGGAGATAATCCATTAATCCACTAGTCCACTAACAAGACCCTCATGACCTAATAATTTCTTAATGGTTCCATTGGGTCTTACATCTTGATGTCTCACAATGATTAAATTCCCCCATGAGTTTTGGTGGAAACAGTTAAACCATAAAAAAGTATTACTTGAGAGGAAGGAATTATCATGTTGTTGAGATATATATCCTGAGACAAAATATAACCATCGTATATCACAAAAGTATTTCAATAAAAATGGAAAAATAATAACAAAATAATTTTCCAAAAGCATTCCACTTGAAATCTTGACCACATTCAGCTTCAAACATACAAATATTTTTCCTATTAAATTACACAACTTGCATTAAGCCCTGTAGCTCAACCCAGTCACCACTTATCCCTAGGCAGCTCTGTTAATACACTACAATTGTGCTTGCATTTTCTAATCTTCCACTCACTTCTGAATCCACTGAGAGCCAGGTTATCCAACTAAGTCTCCATCAAAAACTATTCTGAATAACGTATTTGTCAGTACAGAACACATTTCATTGACCTTATAAAGCTCAGTCACTTTTAATTCTATTCTCTTTCTACCTGAATATTTCATCTCAGTCTTCCTTGCAGGATTATTTCCCCCTTAACAGCTTTTTCTTTGGAGATGGTGATGCTTAAGTACTTCAAACACGTGGCCTAGTCAATCTCTTCCTTTTTCCATTAAAACTGATCCTGAGATTAAATGTGAAATTGTAATCCTTCACGAGGCAGTAATTGGGCAACGACCACCGATTTGTATGATAAGGCACACAAAATACTGATCTTTTCAGAGTTTTTCCTTTGCCAATCTCCGTATTTCACATTCTCATTCAAATACTTTCCTTTTGTGATTCTGTGATTGATAAAGACATGTTTTCTGATTTGTCATTTAAGTTTCATCATGCAAATGGAAGAAACTTGAGAACATCAAGTGAGTGAAGTGAGTCAGAAGCAGAAGGTGAAACATCAAATGGTCTCTCTGATATGAGACACCCAGAGAACAACTCTTACGGAACTTAAAAAGAAAAGAAAAAGCAAAACAAGGGGGTAGGGCGGGTACGGATGGAGGGGTGGGTAGGGTGAGGGACAAAAGGAGAGTGGGAAAGTCCTTGTCACCTTGACAAGGTATGTAGATGCACAAAATGCTCAACTTCATTGTAAACTTTAAATTTTATGCTTATACATGTCAATAAAATAGGGGAAAAGATTCATCGATATATTTGCTGTCATAGAAATAAGTGAGATTACTGAAGCAAGAAAAATAGAAGATGAAATGCTATTGTTTTAGAGAATGCACTGCAAATGCAAGACTAATTAAAGGATGCGTATATTTTTCCTGAAATGCAGGTCCTGCGATTGGCCCAGGAAAAGTTTTAGAACTCATTCATTAATGCATTTAAACAACTCATTTATCTGTGAATATGCAGATGTAGCCAGGTTATTTTCATAATGTTAAAAGCAAACTTCAAAAAGATGAACACAGGATAGGCTATTTGCCTAGAAATAAGAAAGAGCTTTACAAAAGTGATAGAACAATTATAGGGAATTCAACTATCTGGAAGTCTAAAAAAAATTGTATGTATCCTATTGGAACCTAGGAAATGCCCGCTTACTCTCTTATCCTTCAACGTGATCAGAGGCAACTTTGTGTACTGAGACCTTTGTTTTCCTAGTTACATTGACCAATTAAAAGATGGACACTTGACCAGAGACAAGTAACTGAGTTAGTCTTCTCTGCTTTTTTAATCAGTGGAAAAAGAAATGAACTCATTGCCAAGAAGTCACATAAGATTACTTCTAAATTCCGTGAACACTACATGCATTTCAGCATTGTAAATGCTTTGACCTACCCCAACCTGTCAAAACCCCTTATATTTATTCAGTAACCTTTAATGTATCTGGAACCCACAGAGGCCATTCTAGATTTGGGCCTATGAGGCCTATTTTAGATTCAGGAAAACTCCTTCAATTTCTTTTCTTCTCTGAAACCGAACTTGGACACATAGTCTTCTTTTCTATCTTCCTTAGTATTGACCTGAGCCATTCTACCCTTGAGTACTCTACCCTCCCTTTGCTCTGGAACAACTGGAACAGCCATCCAGACCACACTCCTGCCTTTCCTATAACAACATATGTAGGCAGAAACAAGCCCAGCAAAGCAAGCTTTTGAAGGATTCCAAGTCATTATCACTTAAAGAGCAAAAGCTCTTTACACCATCAGAAACAGACTGAATAATTTATGACGATCCTCAGAGGGATTTTTCAACTTGAGATAGTTTGAAGACAAGACAACAAAAGTACAACTTCCCATTTTCTATGCTCAGAGTGAGCTAATGTTTAGTAACACAAGCATCAGTGACTGTTTGACATTAGTTTTTAATTTACTCTCAAATAATAAACTGATAAAAATATGTAACCATTAGGAAAACAGCCTCGGTGGTTTTTCTGTTTGAGGTGTTTTTCTCCACGTTTCATCGCTCTCCGAGTCCTGACTGTTCTCATCTCCCACTAGCCCGCTCTAGCATGTTGCTCCTTACTGGGAGTCATGGCAAAATTTTGCAAAAGAAGTTCGTAGGCTTTGCTTACATGCTTGTTCAAAGGCATATTGTTTTTTTACAAAAGTTAGAGCCGGGAGCCAGTTGGTCCATGTTGAGCCTTTAGGCAGATACTAGAAGTTGAGCTATTTCCAATGACAACGTCACTAGACAGCCCTTTGGATCAGAAATGTAGGGCTATCAGCAGCAGCACTTTTTGAAACTGCTGTCATATAAGCTACACAAGTCCATTCTTTTTGTGTCGTTTACAAATTTTCTTACTAAACAGTATGAAGAACTAGATAAAGAAAGGAATTAAAATGTTACAAAATGTTATCCATTTTACAAAGTTTTTAAAGATATGGCTTATTTTTAATCTTATGCATACTTATAGATAGGAGATGCTTTTTTACTTCTGTGGCCTACTCTTATTCCTGAAAAGTAAGTGTCTCTAAATATCAGTCTTTCCTCTGAGTTCTAGTAAATGAAAGAACTTAAGTAATTAGAAAAGACTTTGTATGAACAGTTCACATACAATGTATAAATGCATCATTTTTATTTCTGAAGAAGAGAGGAGATCTATTTCAGGTATCTCATCTAAATTCTTGCTATACTTTCTGGGGTTACTTGTTTTATATTTTACAGCCCAGGGAACAACTCTAAAATAGAGCTTTTCAGAGGCTTTTATCCAAGTACTTTTAAAGATAGAAGAGAATCTGTAGAAATAATTCTAAAAAATTCCTTACCCCAATATACAATATTTCAGGCAGTCTACTCATTCTACAATTCAAGAAAATTCTCTTTAGAGAAAGGGAACTGTATTCTTAGATGAAATCTTTTCATCAATGTTCCCCAAGCTAGCTCTTCTTTAATAGGAAAGGGCAATGACATGCAGTGCATGAAGACCCTGGGCCTTGAGTGGCTTTTGATTAGTTGGTCTTACATTCAATTCATGGCACAGTAATTTAGTCCCTGTGTGGCCTTGGACCAACATGAGTGTCATTATCTCCATGGAGATTCTAGTACCTTATTCCAATGAGTCTTTATGAGAATGTAATAAGTGATAATATATGAGATTGTGTCTACTATAAAGCCTACTGTACTTGAGGAACTCAATAAATATTGTCTATTTTCCCCCACAAATTTAGAAACCAGAGGCAAGAACATCATAAAATAACAAATGACTCAGCTTTATACTGGGTGCCAAAGAAACCCTGCCCAAATGGACTATCTTTAGAAATGAAGTTCAGAATTCAACTTATAGAGCACAAATTTGTGAATACTCCATTTACACTCACTTGTTTTCCTAACAAGTGAAAACTGATATTGTTGGGGCAAAACAGGAGCCCTGCAGAACCAATAATAGGACCAACAGCAAGAGAATATGGAGTTACACTTCATTACCCCATTGACCCTAGGCCTGTGTATCACATTGAGACATAAAGCCCCCATGACCCAAACCCAGGCAAAAAGTCAAATGTAAGGCACAGGGCTAACGAGGATGAGAGAGGGATGAAGAGGATAAATAAAGGGGCAAAGGAGGAGAGAAAAGGGAGGTACATAAAGGAGAGAGAAGGGAATAAGAAAGGGAGAAAGGGGCTGATTATGGGGCAGAGTTTTTGTACAGGGCGTGAATAAGGCAGCATGAGGGTCCCAGATCGGGCTGTTTATCTGGTATGTGAGTCAGGAAATGAACAGAAGAGGACACAGCAGTCACCTGACAGGTTGGGAGAGCAGGGAGGTGCGCCATGGGTTAGGGGAGACAGGTCCCTGCTGGGGGTTGGAGATGTCAGTCGGCCCAGCAAAATTGTTATGTCAGGAACTGAGAAGTCAGGTTGCCATGGCTGGGAAGGAATGAGGGAACAGCTACCTGCAAGCCAAGGTCAGACACAGAGAGGCAAGCTGTGTGTGGGGGAGCAGCTAAGGTCAGCACAGGAGCCCCAGAGACGTCACTTTTCACTTTGAGCAATCAGGGAGAGTTTGGGTCAGAGGTTTTGAACAAAGTTTTTGCTTCTCTGGGGCAATTTTATGAAAATAAGATCCAGAAAATAAAACATTTAACTTTTAAAGGCCATAGAAAGATATATCTTACATATGATATGTTGTATTGCTGTTGAATATATATTATTTATACTACGTGTATTTCCATAATTTTAAATGGATAATATATGAAATGCATGTTTTGTAACGTGTATTATGTAAATGTATAATATATATAAGTATTTAAACTTCATGCCAGCTTATCAGTTTATTCTACATAGGATTTTATTACTCCATTAAGATCAAATTGATCTTATAAATACACCAGGCTTCATTTTCCTGCTAAGGACTGTAATTATACTGTAACTTCTGCCCCTGCTAAGTGTCTTATTAGCTTGTGGTCAAACTTTTTAGCAAGAAACTAAAAAATCCTGAAACAAACTGACTACAGCTGTTAGCACTGAAGATAAGAAGGGCGGCACAGCTGACAAGAACAGCAGAAAAGCTGACCCCAATTTAGACAATATTTTTAATTGCAAAAGAAAAATTGTGCCAATTCATGACAAAGGTTTGAGGCAGCACACCAGCTACCTACAAAATTCATAATGCCACCATCCATATGGCGACTGAATCTTTTGGCCTGCAGATCCATGGATTGTTATTTATTTAAATGTAGTCCAAGGATCATCCTAGTGAGAATCAAGAGGTGTTTCCCAAAAATACGGATTTGAGGACCCAACCTCAGAAACTACCGTGTTGGCATCTCCATGGCTAGCTCTGATATGTGCCAAGAGTCAAGAGCCACTGCCATCAGTGTGGACCAAAGCCAGAGAGTTAATAAGGCAAGGATGTTTTCTGCTTTTTCCTTTCCACGAATGTCCTCACCAGTGACTCACTGTGGTGCTTTCTTACGGATAGAGTTATCCAAGGCCCTCAGATGTTTCTAGGAGTCCAACTCCTTCCGGATTTTGGAACTCTAGTTTATTAAAAACAGTGAGATATCAAAACAGCAGTACAGCATTGAGCAAAAGTAGTAAATCAGTAGCATTCTCATACATTGCTAAAAGGCACCTAATAACTGTAACAGAAAAATAAGTCAGCATGTGCAGCAGCAACAAGAATTATACATTACTAAGGGATAAATTGTACAAATGATTGTATAAAATTTCTACCAGGAAAATTACAAATAGTTGCTGAAGAGCATAAAAGTAAAAGATCTGATTAAATTAACAGATGATAAGGGAAAAATATATAAAGACAGTAAAACCTTCAGTGCGATTTTGATCCAGTTCAAGGATTTTTTAATGGAAGGGTTTTAATCTAGTAATTTAAATTGGTAGGTGATAAAAACACAATATGGAGATAATGAACTATGAAGATGCATTCTAACAAAGATCATAATTCAGTATTCTGCTTCAGTATTTGAATCAGTGTGATATTAGTTGAAGAATAAAGAGATGACATAAACAAAATTAATTGCTCTAAAAATGTCTGTACATTTATGATTATAAAAGGAACACTGGATATCAGTGGGAAAAAGAGAGATTAGTGAATAAATATTTACAGAACAATTGCCTCCAATGTAATAAAAAATATTAGACAAGTGACAGTAAGATGACACACTGGGAAGCCCCAAACCTAATTCCCTCAACAAGACATCAATGTAATGACAATGATATGCTCTCCAACAAAATGTTATGAAAAACTTTGGACACTAGAGTTACAGTACCTCTGGAAAACTCAAAGCCATGATCAGCTGCACTG
The DNA here is from genome assembly GCA_004027205.1 of Ctenodactylus gundi. Lineage (NCBI taxonomy): Eukaryota > Metazoa > Chordata > Mammalia > Rodentia > Ctenodactylidae > Ctenodactylus > Ctenodactylus gundi. The sequence continues at coordinate 1,965,021 of PVKB01000001.1, read as the reverse complement.
ACATAAGTCACGTACACCAGCATCTCTCAGTACAATGGAGAGAAAAAGTATAGCTCAACCATTTTCTTTTGAAAGAAGAGAAGAAGTGAACTTACATTAAGTGCTGTGGCTTTTCACAGGGCTGCTGAAGGGACTCGTTTCTGTCCTACCTCATATGTAGCACTGGTGGAACTGGCATATTTTGAAGGCCTGGAGGCCACAGGAAACCAAAAGCTCATCTTTTGTTGCAGCATCACAGATGTGTGATGTACCCCAGAAACTAGGGAAAGAAAAATGTTACAAGTGTCTGAAAAAGGGAATGAAATCTTACTCAGTGAAATATTTCATTGCACAATCCCAGAAGAGAAAAAAAAAACCCAAAAAGGGTGGAGAAAGCTCCATGATCTCTAGCCAGGCTCGCTGAGGAGGTCGTCACGCAGCACAACAACAATCCAAAGCACTGGAGAAATGACTTTTCTTCAACATTACAAATTCCAACAAAAATTTAAAAGTATGCATTTGGGCAAAGAAAGAAAACAAACCTCTTAAAGATCAATTCAAAAGAAAAGGAGATTGATTAGTAACTGACAGATAATTCAAAAGTAACCATCTCAAATTAATTCACTATCAGAAAACTCAGACAATGAAGTGAATCAAGAAAACCACGCATGAATAAAAAGAACATCAACAGAGATACAAAAACAATCTAAGTGTCCATCAGTGGATGAGTTGAAAAATTGTGAATATATATTTTAGCCCTTTGATTACATGGATGAACCAGGAAGAAGTCATTATACTGTGAAATAAGTCAGATACATAGATAAAAATACTATAGCAATCCACTTATATGCATATTTAAAAAGCCCAAGATCATGTGATCTGAAGAGAAGCCAGAGAATGCAGCATATTAAAAAGAAACTGTCAAATAAAGAGAAACAGGGACTACAGTGGTAGTTACCAGGTAGGGGGGAAGACGCAGAAATTGGGCAGAGTACACACTTGCAGTTAGGTAAGACAAATAAGTTCTCTACATGAAATCTATAGCTTAAGAATGAGTGTTAATAATATTGCATTGTGTACTACCAGTTTACTAGCAGCATGAATTGCCAGCACTGTTATCACACACACAATATGGAACCACAGAAGGTAACAAACATGCTAATTGGCTTACCTATAGTAACTGTTTCACTACGTGTGTACATTTCCAAACACCATGTTATGTATCTTAAATATATAATACAGAAAACAGAAACAGAATAAAAATAGAAAAACTCTGCATGTATGTATGTATTAGTTTTATGAGTACAACAAATTTTTGAAAAATCTCAAATGTCCACTGAAAGATAAATAAAGATGATAAGGTATATAAATACAACAGCTATTATTCAGCCTTACAGAAGACAACCCTATCATATGCAGAAACCTAGGAAACCCCCGAGGCCATTCTACATGAACAAGCCAGCGGTAAAAAACGTAAATACCATACTGTGTAATTCTACTTATATGATGAATCAAACGTCTGTTTCTTAGAAACAGAAAGTAGAACAGTGGTTGCCAAGGAGAAGTTGAAAGAGGAAAAGAATTATTCAGTGAATATGGAATTTACTTTCTCCAAGATAAGAATTTTCTGGAGATCTTTGTAAAAGAACATACATATGTTTAAACACTACTTTATCATTCACATAAAAATTATTAAGATGGTAAATGTTCTGTTGTGTAATTATTACAAAAGAGAAAGTGAAATTAGACTTAAGCTCGTGGTAAGGACATAAACTATTTTATATTTAATTGTTTACTTTCTTTGAGAAATTTAATGTTTTCTGCATGCATATGCACACACATGTATTTTCTTTTCTTCCCTCCAGTATAAGCATGTGTGTTTGTGTGTACATGTGTATGTGTGTGCGTGTGTGTGTGCATAAGGGTGTGCTTCATATTTCTTAAAATCTGAAGGAGAAAAATATACACTTGAGAGTAATAACTCTGTGTCTCTGGGAAAGCGAGAGTTTGTATTTCCGAAATTTGCTATCAGACTAATATGATGGTTAGTAAGACTACAGCACTTAGGCATCAATAATTCAGCTATTTATGCTTTCAGCATCACTTATAGAAAAATTGGCTTGACCTTTGTCCAAGGGATGCTGAGTTGAACCTTTCAGTGACTTTCATTTACCGCATTCCCAGCGAGGGCCATGACTCTGCAGCAACTCTAGCATCTTGACAGTGAAATCAGTAAGTTGGGTATTATTTCAAGGAGAATGAAGGTTTATAAGGAACTATATGACAAGAATTCAGATCAGGTGACACAAAAACAATAAACAGTTTTTCTAAAATCTATGTGCTTCTTAATGCGATTTGTTCCTAATTGGGTACGATGGACCACAAATAATTCACCCCTTCTTCTATTGAAATATGAGGCTTATGTTTTCTGTGCTTGAAGATGGGTGGGCAAGTGTCTGATCTGACCAACGAAGTATGACAAAGGGACAGTAATAGGCTTCTAAGGCACTGTCATAAGAGATCCTGATATTCTGTCTTGTTCAAAGGATGTTCACAATTGAGCACTGAGGCTCCTGGGAAAAGCCCAGCTTCCTCTAAGTCAATCAACGAAAGACACGCCCAACTCAGCAGAACAAAGTAAGGGAATAAACACGTTTCAAATAATATTTTTATTACACTAAGTTGATTATAGTTTCAGAATATTTTATATAACAAATAAAGAAAATACAGGAAAAACTATCCATGAGAATTATGAACAAACACTTAGAGTGAATTTTTTCAAGTTTTATGAAATACTAATAAATCTTTACTTTTGAGCCCTCAGCTTTGAGACTTTTGATACTACAGTGAAAATTTCAAAAGATTTGCACAAAACTTACATGAAGTCTTTAAAGTGATTGGTATGAACTAAAAGCTGGGCATGTTGAACAGACCGAGGGCTGTTCCTAACTGGGTTAACAAACTGATTAGAAGGAAAGCTAGAGAATTGGAAAAGCTGCCTGAGGTGAACTGGCAACACGAACCCCACCTTCTCACCTACTGCACATACTGTTGACCCCTACTCTGAGACCCACAGTAATAACTATTGCTCTGCTCCAGAGAGAGGAAGCCAAGAAGAATCTGGCACAGGCAGGCAGCGGAGGAACCTGCTTGAGAGGAGGTGTCCAGGCCTTGTTTGGACAGAGTACGCATTTCTTGTCCAGTACGGTCACTCAGAGAAATGGAAACTTAAGACCAACAGACCCTACATCCAAACATCTCCAAGATGCTTTGGGGTAAGAGGAGGATAGCAGGACTGAGATACAGAAGAGCTCCTGTTTTATTGACTTACCCAGCCTCCATACCTGGGAGCATACTGTCTATGTCCTGAATTTAAAGGCAGAATCAGAGTTCTGCTTTGTTCCCCACAGAGGAGTGAATTGCTTTGTTCACCCCTAGCCTTGTCCCAGAGACGCTGGGATGTGGGAGAATTTAATTGTCAATAGCTTTTCTTTTCAATATTTTGTTAACTCCAATTTCACCTGCTGCTCCTGAAAAGGCTGTAATAGTGCTTCTACGCTCTGTCTGCATCATCTATCCATGTGCACAAGCCCAGGCATTTATTCAGAGTTTGGTTATGAACTCTGCTATCCCACGCACAGGTTAGCATTTGACAACGAGCATCACTGGCAGAGATTCTCAAGAGCTATGAGGGGACTGTCCAGGATTTGGAAAGCAAAGATGTGTCCCAAACTTCAAGTCAGAGCTGGTAGACAGCATGAAACTCCAAATTTCACACTCCTAGCTTGTTTAATATAAATGCACTCAATACTGATGTACCCTAAAGGAAAAATGTACAGTATGTATTACAGCTCCTACTGCTAGAGCAGACATCAAAAATATAAAAGCACAGCTCTATGGAAATGCATTTTTATTGTATGCCAGGAAAACAAAAGTCTTAATAAGCCTTTAAAAGTATCGCAATTATTGCTCTAATCCAATTTTGTGCTAGGAGTGGGTTGGGAGAGGAGAAAGCGTGAGAGTGAAAAAGAGAGAGGGGTAGAGAGACCTCTTAAAAGAAGCACCCTAATCCCATATTACCCTTTGACCTCATTTAACTTCAGTTGTATCCTGGGCACTCTCTCCAGAAGCAGTCACTTTGATGGGTACGGCTTCAACACAGGAGTTTTGTGTAGATGCAGACCTATCATAATACTGCTGAACAAATCACACATATTCAAAAGCTTATTGTAACACATATTTATACTTCCACATTTCTGGGACCACAAGTCTGAATTGGCACCTACTGATTGATTTCTTCGCTCAGCCTTTCACCAAGATAAAGCCATGCCTGGGTTCACATCAAACTCTGGCAACTGTCCATTTCCTAGCTCACTCAGCTTGCTGAAAGCATCTAGTTTCTGCAGCTGAAATTCTATTTTCTTGGTGACTTTCATTAGGGACCACTTTTAGCTTCTCAAAGCCGATCTCTGCTACTCACCTGTGGGATTTTCCACTTTGGAGTCAATAATGTTGCATCTCATGCCTGAAATTTTTTGATTTACCACCATGTGTTTATAAGTATAAGTTTTAAGAGTAACCAGGATTATTTCCACTCCATCTCATCTGCAAATTTTTATCACATCTTCGTAGCTTAAAAATATGAGTATCTGGGAGGTCAATTACTCATTTTATTATAACAGAATCTGTATCAAACATTCAAATCTCTCCAAGAAAGAGTTATGCGAACAATATTTTCAAATAATAGCAATAGAAGAACTTGGTTAACGAGAACAGTTCTGGTATTTTCATCATTCTGTGTAATGCTGCTTTTGACTTGAGATATGCTATGTGTGTATCTCTATGTGTGTATATCTGGCTTTGCCGTTAATATTTGTACATTTATTCCTACTTCCTAATTTCCAAAACTAATCAGCAATGTTCATTTATTATGGTATTCATATTGTTTTCTTTTTATAGCATAAGAGAAAAAGGGGAGGGTCGTGGGATCTGGGGAGCAGCTGCACAGGTCTCTGCGTATAACGTCGATCTTGCCAGTGGGAAATGACATGTTAGTAAAGAAGAAATCCTAGAGTCTGAGAAGATGCGTTTGTTTTCACAATGCATGACAGGCAGCAAACAGTATGTCCCAGATTTTAGAGAGTTGGCACTTGAAATAGTCAAAGGAAAAGCAAATATGACTTTATAACATGAATCTATGGGATCATGGAAAGATACATTTAGAGGGTTGGGAAATTCTTGATAACTTTAATTCTTATTTCACAATTGCAAATAAGAGGATGAAGGGAAGCATATGAAAAGAATGATTACACAGGTCTCCTCAGGTAAGTTTGAATTTTCGAGATTATGCAAGGTAAAAACAAGGTAAATTACCAAATGGAAATGCCAGAGAAACTGTAGCACTACGAGATGGGACCAAGTTGATCAAAGCTCAGGGTGATCTGAGTCCTGGAGAAGAATTTTCACAGGTACACACACAAGGGCTCTTTTTACCCTGTTACTCATGTTAGGCCCTTGTTATGCTGCTATTGTATGGATTTCATAAGAGGGACATCTGTCTATAGTCAGTCTTTTATACTTGATCAGTTTCACTAAGCATTATGATTCAAGGTGGTCCCATTTTTGTTTAAAAGCTTCATATCTGTCTTTCTCTTTGGCTGCATAGTATTCCATTTTCACATCTTCTTTAACCATTCCTCTATGTATGGGCAGGTGGGTTGTCTCCAGAATTGTGGATACAATGGTCATTATGAATTGTGCTGCTATAAACATGGACCCGCATGTGTATTTTTGGTTTGTTGGTTTTATTTCTTTCAGGAACATACCCAATAGAAATGTAGCTGTATCAAATGGAATTTCTATTTTCAGCTTTCTCATGAATCTCCAGACTACTTCCCATAATGGTTGGATCAGCTTGCATTCCCGCCAGTCGTGCAGTAGTTTCTTTTCTTTGCACAGCCTTGTGAGCAACTGTTGTTTTTTGAGATCTTGATGTAGACCGCTCTTCCTGGAGTGAGATGAAACCTCAGTGGTGTTCATATTTGCATTTCTCTGATGGCCAGCGACAAAGAGCACTTTTTCGTGTGCCTGTCGGCCATGTGTACTTCCTCTGAGAAGCTTCTTTTCACTTCAGCTGCCTATTTCTTGATGGGGCTGCTTATTATAGGGGGTTTTATGTTTTTCAGTTCCTCCTATATTCTAGATATTAATCCTTTGTTTGAAATGTTCTTGGGGAAGATCTTTTCCCAATCTGTGGGTTGTCTCTTCACCTTGTTGATTGTTGCTTTTGCTGTGCAAAAGCTTTTTAGATTAAATGGAGTCCAGTTTGTTGATTCTTGATGAAATGTCTTGTGCAACTGGTGATCTGTTCACAAATTAAGAATTTCTAAAAGTTGAATTCTTCAACTGAGTGATTGTGTTTGCCGTTTATGTATCCTATGTTTCAACTCCCAGCACCTGTTTCTTTTTGTTGTGCCTTTACATTGTGTGAAGAAGAAAGAAGAACAAGAACAACCACCACAACAAGGAAAAAGGAAAAATCAGAAAGATTGGCAAACAGAGTAATGCACTGACATGTGACGAGACTGTATTTTCTAAGATAAGAAATCAACACCATAAAGTGACCACTGAACAAGTAATATTAATTAACTTTGACAGATTTTCTTTGGTGGATGAGCACAGAATCCTTCAGCCAAAGCTCTCATTAAACCACTGGGGAGGCTGTACTAAAATTCAGATTGTTACTGTGATAATAAGAAATTCCCATGTTAAATGAAAAATGAGAGAATTATCAAAAGATGGGTGAAATATGCATTATGTGTCATTCATTATTTAAAGAGTCATGTAGCTCAGCTGTGAGAGGAAGATGCAAGAGGACATTTTTAGCCTACACTGTGTTTTATTGCTCATATAAGATGCATGATACTTTTTCTCATAATTGACTTTCACTTGACTATTGCCTGAAGATATCCACAAGGGTATTTCAATTTGGGGTAATAATTTCAATTCTAACTAGACTTTCTTTTATCCAGCCCTTATTATCATTTTTCAAATAGCTTAAATATTAATAATGAGTATTTTTTCTTATTCAAAATGAATTATATAACTTCATAAGCCATAATATATTCTTTCATTTGAACATATTTTAAATATTCTAGAATTATTATTTAATATTTGCCATTAACAAGTGTTAGAATAGAAACTGAGGAGGGCAAATATTGGTGTCATCTTGTCATTGGAAGCCCACACAGTTGAAAGTACTAGAATGTGTGTGGAAGGTAGCCTCCTGAATGACCCCAGTGATCCCCACTTTCTGATCCTATCTACTGCCTTTGATGTGTGGTACAAATGTCAACTGACTTTTAGTAAATATAATTTAGCAAACTGTTGTGGTTAGGATCTGGAGTGTCCCCCAAAAGTCTCATGTATTTTGATGTGATGGATTGTCTATGGAACCATGTAATGTTGGTGGATTGGGGTCTGGTCTGGAGGGGTGGAATGCAGTTAAGTTAGGATTAATGGTGTGTAGTGGCCACACCTGGATGCAGTGGGGACTGGTTACTGGGCAGAGACCTGAAAGAATACTTAAGCTGCACCTGCCTTCCTGGAGGACGGGGGACTAGTCTCAACTAGCCTCAGCTTGTCTTCCTGTTTGTCCGGGAAGCTGCCTCCACCTCTCTCTCCGCCATGTACTTCGATTGTTGCCGGCCGCCCCTGAATGGACTGTGACCTTTGAAACTGTGAGCTAAAATAAACCTTTCCTTTCCTGAGTTTGTGGATGTTGGATATTGAGTCACAGCAATGAAAAAGTAACTAAGACACAAACTAATGTTTATTGTTTCTATGATTACATTAGAAAAGTCTCCGGCTTCCATCCCGTACATACTCTCATTTGATCTCTCTTAGACTTCTCATCTAGAAGAACCCTGGTGCCGTGTTACGAGCCATCCCTGTTGTACTGTTGTAATTTGTAATCCTATAGGCTTTTCTTTTTAATGTCTGTAAAGCTTTAGGCAAAAAGATTTATTTTTATCTATGTGTATAACTATATCTGCATAAACGTAGTCTATGCCATGTCTAAATGTTTACATGTATAATCTTTAGGTAACCAAAAATCAAATTGGTTTGGGACTATTCTTATGCAGAATTATTTGGAAAAAAATCTAGGGCATATCACATTAAATGGAAAAATGGAAACAAATATATTGTCCTAGGACATTTTGAATTATCATGTATAAATACAATCAAAATGTACACTTATAAGTAGAAGTACTTATGAAGCATATTATCCACTTATTCAGCATTCACCAATAACTTACAGAGAATATCCAATGATCAAGAAAAAATTAAAGGGAGCTATGAATGAAAAATATTTATAAAGGAAAGGCACGAGATATTAAAGCTGATTTTTTAAAGTCTGAATTATTTTCACGTGAATGCACAATTAGATGAAACTTGCAGAAATTAAGAGAGAAGACAGCAGTTACGCCACAAATGACACATTCCAATGTTATTAGCAAGCATGTGTGCACACATAGATAAAGTGATGTTCACTAAATACCTAAATGCTATGTTCCAAGTGCAAACACCAATAAATCCACATGGGAAATAATTAAATCCAGCATATGTCATCATGAGGAAAACACTCCAGTCCTTAAGAATATGCTTGAAAAATAGCAGTGTGCATGGGGAAATGTATCTTGGTGAACACGAGCAAGTTGTGAAATGTTATGTATAAAGGAACATTTTTTGGTGAAAATAGTGAAAGGATTCCAGAAAGTTTTATACTACATCATCAACAGTGGTTTTCTCGGAATGGCTTTCCTCTTTTGAGATTTATGGATTTTCTTAGTTTTCTACCGTAAACACAGGTCACTCTTGAGCAAACAACAAGCAACTCTCTTACAGCTGTCAACATAAAGATGAGCATCCTTTCTGTGTTAGTCAGCGTTTCCATTGCTGGGACACAAAACCAGATGCCCACAGCTTAAGGGAGGAGACATCTAATTTAGCTCATTAGTCCATTGTCAGGGATATAACAGTAAAAGGGTCTGGCAGAGCGAAGCTGGTTAGGTTGTGGTGGGAAGGAAGCAGGGCAGGAAGAGACTGCCAGGGGAACAGGGATGGGACGCGTAGAGAGGATCCAAAATCTCACCTCTGCGGTCCATGAGGACGCACTCACAAGTGTCCTCCATCAGTACCCTGGATGTATCCCAGGCCAATGAAGTTGGTGCCCACCCTCGTGGCCACATCTTCTTTATGTTACCTGAGTTGATTTAAAAAGTGGTTGAACCTTGCTCACTAGTTACTTTTGAAAAGAACAGTTCAATATTCCGTGTGTGAGATCTGAACCACTACTGTTCAGATAGGCAGATATTCTTAAGCATTTAATGGACATGATTAGATAGTTCATGTAACTGAGTCATTCATTTTACCGAGGCATATGTGTTCTAGTCATGGCCAAGCTGGTGTGTCCACCATGATAACAGCATTCTCAGATTCAAGCCAGTCCCATATGCCACGTTAAAATTCCTTCAAAATGCAGTTATACAAATACTAAATGTATGAATAAGTGAATCCTTAAAGTCATTTTTTAATTCTCTGTGGGCATTACTAATGGATTGGGCTTGGCACTTGAAGGATCATATCTTTGCTGTCCTATGATCATCACTCTGGAGATACACTTACTCATTTGGTGAGTCACCTGGTTAGTCTGTCCATCAGCAAATGTTTTTGAAGCAACAGACATGATTATGCTCAATCATGGTACTAAAAAAGACAATGTATCCATTCTCAAGGAGCCTACATGTTATTGTGAAAAGATACTCAATGAAAGAAGAAAACACAAATACAAGCAAATAGTATTAAATAGTGATGAGCACTATGAAAAAATAAATCAGCAAAAAAGTAATAAAGAGTAGACATGACAATAATTTAAACTCTCTGATGAGTTGATGTTTTCACCAACACTAGAATAGAATAAGAAAGTGATCTAGACTACCACTTGGGAGCTAGTTCAAATCTCCTGAAGCAGGAACTCATCTGTATTTAAGGGAAAAAAAAGAGATTCCGTATCATCACAGTAAATAAACAAGGCATAACAGTCGTGCTGTAGTGGAAGTATAAACTACTTCATGTATTTATAATAAAGTCAGCACATAAATTGTTGCCTAGATGGTAGATGGCTATGAGATCAAGTGGTGAAGTAAGGAAATCTAAAGATCAGAAGTAATGAAAATGATCAGCAGCCTTAAGCAGAGAGCACCGAGGAGGATGCGCCAGGGTCACTCTACAGAGCACGCCCTCCAGATTGGTGCTACAGGACAAAAGTAGGAGTCGTGGAGGAGTTCCACGGAAGGCTCGGCGGGAGTGGGAAGAGAAAAAGAAATGGGATAAAAAGTAAATTCGTGGGCAAACAAGGGCTGGCTACAGAGTGGGAGACGCGAGGTCTTGAGGAAGCCAGGTTCGAAATTCTGTGGAACTTAGGCATATTAACTGCTTCTCCCCTAAGAAAATTTTGTCCTGCGTACAGGTTTCCTGGTCCTGTTTTTGAGCAGAGATTTGTATACCTGCTGTCCTAGGCCATTCCTAAATGTTGTAGTGATTCATCATAGCAAAAGGCTAAAAGGCCATATGCATTCTGTACACCGAAAGTCCCAATAAAATCTATCTGCAATTCAGGATCTCAGAGACCAGCAGTCTCTCATGGCAACAATAAGCATGCGCAGACGGCCTGGCTTCCCGCCCCAGGCGCTCTTCTGCCTTTCAGCTGTGGGACTTGGATAAGTCATTTAACCTCTCTGTGCATATGAGTTTGCAAAATCGTGGCTAATCAGAGCACCTGTTTGAGAAAGGATGATTGTAGGGATTGAGTAGTTCTTATACAAAATGTATCCGAAAGTCGCCCGGCCCAGAGAAATTTTGTATATACGTAGTTATTCGTAGCTCTCTTAAAATGCCCATTCAGTTGAGACCATTGGTGTCGGAGAGGAACCTTCAAGGCTTTGCTTAATAATCAAGTTTCTACGTCCCTCACGTCCGTTCTTCTCAAAGCAAGAGCCTCCGGCAGCTACATCCGCTGGGAACTTATTTAGACATGTGATCGCGCAGGCCTCACCCCAGGCCACCAAACCGAAGGAGCCCCATCAATCTGTGATTTTACAAGCTGTCCAGGAGGTTCTGCTTATGCAACTGCCGCCCTGAGCAATGACTTGTTATTAAGTCTGCTAGCCTGGTGGAAACATATCTGAACTGCAATGGTTGAACTTATTATACAAAGCCCTCCAGTCACCTGTAGTGCACAAACAGGGAATATGGAGATATTTGTTGAAATGTGCTTTTCACAGTTTTTTTTTTAAACTTCTATTCACTGTCCACACCAAACAGTGATTTTGAAGAGAAAAATGCAATGTAAGTGGATGTATTGTCTTGGCATTATTCAACATGTCTTAGAATATCGCTCTGTGCATGTCTGTGTGTGTATGTGTGTGTGTGTAAAAGAGAGACAGAAGGAAGGAGGGAGAGAGAGAAAGAAAGACAGAGAAAGAGAGGTACTAAGTTCATCCCACATCAGTACTAGTGGAGGTTTGACCCCTTAGCTCTCATGCTAAGGGTCTTTTCCCAGCCCACACCTACCTCTTCAGCTTGTGCCTGGCTGTTGGCAAGGGTGTTGTTTGCATGGGTCAAACTTCCCGCAGCATGAGCAGGACAGCAGAGGACATGCTGGAGGTTGGAGGCAGGGCGCCTTTATCTACAGGACTTTGAAGAAAGTGGACAGGGCTCCTTTGTGTAGCTGGATAGAAAAATAGCCCTCACCTAGATTCTGCTTGGAAAAAAAAAAATCTCCCTTCTTCTGTTCTTGGAAAGTGTGGAAATCAAAATGGCTGCTGAAAGTACGTTTGACTTTTTTCTTTACATTGCTGTGACAATAATTCTCCTTCCTTACCATGGATATGTCTCAGACTGAAAAAGAAAGCCTGGAACATAGGCAGAATGAAAGCCTTCTTGGACCAGTACCTCCAGAACGCTGGCTACTGAGTTTAGGAAGCAAGAATTGATCTCCAAAGACTGTTCTGTTTATCTCATTCGTTTTTATTGCTTTGTTTTGAGTCACAGTGTCTTCATGTCAGTGGGGTCTTTGGGTGGCAACCACTCACACATCCTTCTGTTTTTAAGGCCGCTCGTTCTTTATCATGTCTGCTCTTGCAAGCAGGCTGAATTCATTTGGGAAGCAGGTACAGAATAAATAATGGATGAGTGAATAAATGGAAATTCAGTTCCAGGGCATCGTGTCCTTGGGCACATCTTTTCAAAGATGCAAACAAGTCTGTGTTTCCAAATGCCACTTTTTAAAATATTAATAGTTTTATTTGTTTAATAGAGGTGTTCAGATTTAGAATCACATTCCACAGGATTGTTTCAGCTCAACTAGTCTTAAGTTCTGTACCTTCCTTTCACTGAACTTAATGGAATCCAAATTGCTTTTTCAATAAAACAAGGAGAAGAAAAATTTGTCACTGAAAAGATCTCTGGGAATTTAAATAAGTTATATATAAAGCTTTCCAGACTGCCTAACACTTAATAGGTGCTAACTGAATGTCAGCTATTGGGAGCAGTCTGATTATAGTTATTGTTGTTCATTATAAACTATTTTTAAAAGATTGAATGAAGCTTTAAAATACATAGAATCCATAAACATCTTTATTAGAAAGAAATGAAGAGATTAGAAAGGCTGACACAAATTTTCAAGGTCCTCCATGGCATTCCAGACTATACCTTCTTTGTTTTTATTGTACCTTGAATAATTTATTTTGATATAAGAATTATAATCAACCATCCAATAATTTTTTAACATTTTTGAGTTTTTTAGGGATTCACCTTTTACCTTACTTCTATGAACAGTTTTTATCAAATTGTTTAGAATAGACATTACTCTATATACTCTGAAGCACATAGACTTGTACATACACACATACACACACACAAACACATGTGCATAAGGAATAAATATTGATATGTCAGGGCACTGGGAGTTGAGGAAAGGATTCTGGGATCTCTAGAAATAACCAACTAAGTTCAGTTACGGGCCAGATAAAGGAAGCAGAAAGAGATCTGAGTTTTTTTTAATGTATTTATTTTCAGGAATCAGTGATCATCTACACCAATTTTGACCTCTTTTTCCTTCCTTCTTTACCCTTGGCCTATGCCTACCTTCTACATTTGCAGAGATTCATCCATTTTTTAGCAGTCCATTGCCCCTTTTTCTACCTTGTCTCCTATGTTGGGGCCTTGTTAAGCAATTATTTTTGTGAATTGCAGAAAAGGGACACTCGCATATAGTCACTCTTCACACATGCATATTTATAGCAACATAATTGATAATAGCCAAATCCTGGAAACAACCTATTTCCACATAAATAGAGGAATGGATAAAGGAAATGTGGTACCGGTATACAATAGAATGCTAGGCAGCCATAAAGAAAGACAGATATGAAGCTTTTGAACTAAAAATAGGGTCAAGTTGAGTCAATAATGCTCAAAGAAGTTCTTTTAAATTCAGTTTCAAGAGAAGAAATTGTGCTGCACTCCTTTCCTGTATCTGAAGATTGCAGCATCACACTCTGCTGTTAGAACCAACCAAGTAAGAAGCAGCAAGAACTTTTCCTTAAGGACTATTCTACCCCAGGACTCGAACTGCTTCGTGTCTTCCTCCTCTTCTCATCTTTAGCCAATGTGTTTTCAGTGTAAGCAGCCATACAGCTGGGAGCAGAGCTCCTTGGTTGAGTATTTGCTTAGCACAGCGGTGAGGCTCTGGGTTTGATCTCTAGCACCCACACAAAACAGTAAACAGTACAGATTTTTCATCTAAAATTTTTATTTTAAAAATATGAGTCACTTTAGATCCACTGAACATTTCTTCAATTGACATTTGGCCAAGTTCCTGGTGGCTTTCGTGTTTTGTCTCAAGATCAGTCCTTTTACTTTGGTTAACATCTGGAACAACTTCCTAACTATTTCAGAGACAACTTAGCCCTCAAATTTTAATTTTAAAAGGAACAAAATTATAGTGTCTTCCTTAAGAGAAATACATGTTACTTTTTAAAGGTAAGGTCTTTATGATAACTTATATATTAGTTTACTTAAACTACCAAAAAGCATTTCAAAAGTGGAGCTACAAAGAGATTTTAAGAAGTGCAGATTCCTGAGACTATACCACAACTTCTGAGCCAAACTCTACCAATATACAAAGGAATTTCAACATTTTTTTTCAACCTAACCTTCTCTATGAAACTGAATGATGTTGACTGTAATTAAAAAGTCGTGCTGATGGCTAGCACAGGAAGATTTTCAACAATTCAATCACTAAGAAGCAATGAAAAGAATTCCATTAGAATTTTGTGTAAGGGAAGTGATTTTGGTAGCCTCAAGATTTTGTCTGATTCAAAATAATGAATAAATCGGTAAGAACTTGGTAAGAAAGGTAAGACTGGAAAAGGAATAGCATTCCTTTCTGAACTAGCAAGGGGAAAAATTTAAGCTTGCTAAAGGCCTGCTGTTCTCTAATAAAACAATATGAATCACACATAATATAGAGTAAAGGTATTTAATTTTGAAAGCAAACAATGTATGCAAAATGGACAACTAGATAATTAGCCTATTGAGTTATTGTGTCTATTTTGTAGTTGTGGTGAATTCTTTCCCTGAAGTTCTCTTGCTCTGTGGCTATCTACACTTCTCCAAACTTTCCTCCTAAAGTAAGTTTAAAGTTGATGTGAAGTATGGTTCAGTTCCTAGATGTCTTTCTTTTTAAACCTTCTACTCTAAATTAGGAATAAAGAAATAGATCAGAAACCATTTTCATCAAAATGAAAGTACCAGACACTCCATTGACAACAATGTCCTCTGTTCCAAATGGATTTAAGAATTGTCTTCGAAGAAAAGCAAAGAGTTCTATGGGATCTTTTGCTTGTATGAGAGTATTTCTTATTATTTTTCCCCATTTTGTTGATACGTATAAGTGGAAAATTTAAGGTTTACAATGAAGTTGAGCATTTTGTGCACATAGTTATCTTGTCAGGGTGACAAGGACTTTCTCACTTTCCTTTTGTCCCTCCCCCTATCTACCCCTCCCAAAAATGTAACTATAGACCCTGAAAAAGGCTGTGTGGACTAACAGTCATATCCACTCATACCTGAATTAATCCAAAGTCATGACTTTCCCTTTAGTCACCTTTAAACCCTTAAAATCTACCAGCTTAAAAGCACTTCTGTTGTTTGCTCCTGTACCTTTTCCTGGAAATAAATTCTGTGTTTGAGTTTCTGTAAGGAAAATTATTGATATTTAGGCAGAAATCTCCGTTTGTTCTTATTCAGTATTTCTCCTTGTGGCACCTCTTGCTCTTACTGTATTGATTCCATCATCTTATAAAGGTTATTTTGATGTCCTTTCATTAGAATACACATACTCAGCCGATCTCTACGCATTTCTGTGATTCAAAGGGAAGTAATTTTAGAAGAAGGAATAATTGAGAATAATATTGGAAATTCCACAGTTCTGCTGTTCCACCACTATTCTTATCAGTTTTATTAATAAAGAATATTGGATAGTAACTGCATGTAAATCAGTGTAGAACAGAAATGTTAAATCACCTGTTTAAAGTCACATCAGTAACAATGCACAACAGAGTAGAGATTTGAGCTTAAAAGCCTGGATAACTTTAATATTGACCTTATTATGTACCACGTAATGCTGTCCTTCATATTTAGTATTATTGCACGGTATTTTTAGTTTTGCAAATTCTATATTTGTATTTTGTTAAATTATTTATTCTATAGGCATCAAGTATTTGTTTTGGGGACCAATACATATTGTGTTACTTAATTTAGAAGAAAGATCTTTGTACGTGTGATTAAGAATTTTGAGGTGAGGGTAATTAAATTGAGAATTTTGAGGTGAGATTATTCCAGGTTATCCAGGCAGTCTCTAATTTGCAACCACATGTACTCCTAAAAAGAGGCAGAGATGAATCAGATACAATCAGAAATGGGGACATAAAGATGAAGGCAGAAATAGGAGGGATGTGACCACAAGCTAAGGAATGTTAGCAACCATAGAAAACTAATAAGTGGTCACTGATAATTAAGATCCACTACCGTGAGCTAAAAGCAAGTGATTTAGTGGTGACCCTATATATTTAAATTATCTGATATTCGTTCAAGTTGACTTTGCTTTTCCTTAGTCCAATTTTTAAAAAAATAAAACAAAGATATACACATTGAATAGCCAAAATGCATAGCTGCAGAAAGAAGATTAGGAGAAGTTTTAAAGTTCAAATGTTTTTCTTATTAATTCTTAATTTGTAAAGGACATTTGTTCAGCATATGCCTGTAGCTGACCCTACTTTATGTGTTTAGGGACGCTATTTATTTCTTGTTTGTGCTGTAGTACTCGAGGGAGGTCTAGTACTTGAGCGACTCGGCCTGACAGTCCCCTCACAGATCCTCGCAGCTGGGACAATGGGTAATCTATCCTAGGCTGTCACATTCACAGCCTTGTTCGTAACGTCCTGATGAACAAAAAAAGTTCCCCTGAAATATTGGCTTCTTGCTCTTCTGAACTTTCTAACCCTTTTTCCCTTTTCATACAGAAAAAAATCCATAAAACAACGGAATATCCTAATTTTACTAATTTATTGCTTCTTCTTTTTCTACTCTTACCTGTCAATTTCATGATTGATCTTTTAATTCCCACAGTAAAAACAATTTTGTATTCATTAGTTATTTCTTTCAGTCTCATTCCTGACTGATTACCTAATGAAATAATTCATGTTTATAATGACATGAGGTGATGCCTGAAACAATTTACCCAAAGTTTGAAATTTAGTTTTAAACATATTAATATCCAACATAAGTTTTAAAAGAGTAAAGATAATTGTTACTTCTTGTCGATTTTTCCATCTCCTTCAAAGGGATTCAACCTAGGGCCTTTTCACTGACCTACATTGAGTTGCATCCTCAGTTCATTTTCATTTTGAGACAGGGTCTCACTAAGTCTCCAAATTGCTCAAGCTGGGCTCCAATACGTGATCCTAACTCACAAAGTGGTGGGATTACAGGCTTGTGCTGTTGAGTTTGCCTTACCTTCTAAATCTTTTTCTAATTATTGCCAAAATTCTATTCTATGTATTCTCTTTTGCCTATGAAAGAAAAAGGTATTTAACATTCCTGATCTTTCTAATCCCTTCATAAGCATGAATAAATTGAAGACATTCATTCCTAGATGTTGTAATATGTTTTCCAAGAAAACATGTATCATTTTATAGGAAGCAGGTCTTTACAATTATTGTCAAGTTAAAACGAAGGAAAGTATCAGGATAGGCTCCTACCTGACAAATTCAATATGGAACATCCTGGATTCATGGATGCACAAGAAACTTTTGGCTACAGAAGCCTACAGATCTGTGGGAATAAAATTTAAATGAAGTTTCTTTATTTACTTGTAAATAAAATAGACGGACTGAAATAGGAAGAAAATTTGTATGAGAGAAATGTTACCCAAAGAAGAGAAGAGCCAGTCCCTTCAAGGATAAGAAGTAAGAAAGGTCACCCCAAGAGATTGGGGCTTAGCTGAGATCCGAGGGATACGTGTAAAGATGAATAGATGGATGATCTGAGACTCTCCAAAATGACAGCATTCTGAGATCAGTGGATTCTTTTTTCCCATTTTATTGATATGTATGAGTGCGAAATTTAAGGTTTACAACAGAGTTGAGCATTTTGTGCACATATGTATCTTGTCAAGGCGACAAGGGCTTTCCCACTCTCTTTCTGTTCCTCCCCCTCCCCTACTTTCCTCCTCCCCCGCCCGACCCCCCTGTTTCACTTTGTTTTTCGTTTTAAGTTCCATAAGAGTTGTGATTTGGGTTTCTCATATCAGAGAGACCATCTGATGTTTCACCTTCTGCTTCTGACTCACTTCACTAAGCGTGATGTTCTCAAGCTTCTTCCATTCGTCTGTAAAAGCCTCCACATTGTTGGACTTTATTGATGCATAGTATTCCATTGTGTATAAATACCACAATTTGTGTATCCACTGGTCTGTTGATGGGTATTTTGGTGACTTCCATATTTTAGCTGTTGTTAGTTGTGATGCTATGAACATGGGTATACATATGTCTCTGTTATGTGTTGTTTTGGTCTCTTATGGATATATTCCCAGAAGGGGTGTTGCTGGATCGAAGGGGATATTTATCTCTAGTCTTTTGAGAGCTCTCCATACTGCTTTCCAGAGTGGTTGTATGCATTTACATCCCCACCAGCAGTGCAGGGGAGTTTCTTTTCCCCTACAGCCTCACCAGCATTGATTGCTATTTGACTTGTTGATATAGGCCATTTTCTCTGGAGTGAGATGGTATCTTAGTGTTGTTTTGATTTGCATCTCTAAAACACCAAGAGCAAAAGAAATTATCCCCATTATTAACAAATGGGATCTTGTCAAATTAAAAATTTCTGCACAGCAAAAGAAACTATCAACCTGGTAAAAAGAGAACCAACAGATTGGGAAAAAATATTTTCACCACCAACATCTCAGATAAGAAGCTCATAACTAGAATACACAGGGAGCTGAAGAAAAGTAAGCCAACCAAAATAAAGGATCCTGTTGAAAAGTGGGCAAATGAAATGAAGAGGCTGTTCACTCACGAAGAAGTACAAAAGGCCAATAGATAGATGCAAAGATGATCCGTGGATTCTTTTCAAGTGGACTGATGCATTGCCAGATTCAAAGGAGAACAGACAGCTTCTAGGGGATGAAGCAACTGATTTCCTCAACTATTTTTCTGAACTTCCTAAGGAGACTCGTATTTTGCTCCTAAGATAGTCCTTTAGATTCTGACTTTCAATTTGGCCTGTTATTTTAGGCAGCCAAAGTAATTTGAATGAACTGTTATGCTATGTTAATTGCACTGGAGAAATTTGTTGTCATAATTTATTGATGTATTAGATTCTAGTGTGTCTAACAGACAATAATGGTATGTGAAATATCACCTCTTTAATGAATGTTATACCATTATAGACATTGTGAGGCAAAGCACAGAATGCCTGGGTCTGAATGGCTCCTTCAATTTATCTTACATGAAAATGAGTCTAAGGCTTGATGAGGTAATAAGGCATGGGCTCTATTATGTATGGATAGTGTGACCTGTCCTGTTGTATGTGTAGATACCATCTTCAGACTCGGGGAAGGTTTAGAAATGACATTGGTAAGGGGAGCTGTCAGTGCCTTGCCTAAATCTCTCTCTGTGGCACAGTACTTTTGCTCTCAACTGCCCTTGAGAATTGCGGTTGTTCACATCGGAGCCAATTTGCTGAGAAGTAAAACTCTTTCTTCTTAGGATAAAGGACAGAAGATAACCAATGGCTGATGACTTACAAGGAATATACGAGATTTACCTTTTGTCAGAATGCAACTTCTTCGTGCAATTTTTGGCCCATGATTTTCTCTAGGACCAGGAAGAAGTCATTCTCCAACAAAGAACACATCCTGACCTTGCTTTCTTCCCAGGCAATTCTGTTTTCTTCACTGCTTTTTGAAAAAGAACACGCTCTCGGTGAGCACTTTTTGCCAAAATTCACATCTTGGGTGCTTCCTTAATGAACAGACGAAAGTGCAATCTCTAGGTTTCATTCATCCCAGAATCCTTCCCTGCCTCCCTCATTTACTGGAATGTATCACATGTCCATGCTGAAACCTTAGACTATGCATCTGCAATGGAGTGGATTGGATGGAATCAATTAGTAAAGCTACATGATTATTAATGGATACCATCTGCTCTGTTGGACAATTTTATTCTTCCTTGCCCTGAGGCACTAGTAAGTCCATTTTTGTGTTGGTTCTACCATGCTGAATCTGAAAGTGTAGGGAACTGAGATGAAACCAGATTAAATGGTTTGAGAAATCCTGTAAGCTCTTGGTAACCCAAGAGAAACAGTGTTTTTCCATCTCCTCTAATACTCAGGCAGTTCCAAAAATCCAAGTGTCTGAGGTAATTTTTTAAGCATTTTAATGGGAGAACATTCCTTCTTGGAGATATGACTCTATAAAGAATGAGGCCACATTTCATGATTTTCACAGCACAGCACAATGACACATAGTTAAAGTTGACAAAGAAAGCTTCATTTATTTGCTAAACACAGTGCTAGGAAATTGTCCTGTGAGACTTAAAATCCGGTCTTGTCCTAAAGCAGAAGGTCAGGACAAAATATAAAAATCAAAGTGTCTTCATATGTTGTAAACAAACTTGTATAAAATAATTTTTTCCAGACAGACATCTATGACATCACTAGAAACAATAAAATTATTTGCTACTTTAATTTGTGAAAAAGTAACAGAGTGAAACAAATACCATGGAAACATGATATTTCCCTCCCTAATATTCTTTGACTTATCCTTTCTGATACCCCAAGCTCTACCACTGGAATACAGCTCAATAGCTTTTGGCTTTATTTTTTTCCTTATGAGAAAACACAATAGCATGAAAAAAAAATAAGTTAACATCCGGGAAGACAAAACGTGTACTTATTATGTGACAACAATTTAAAAATGCAGGGCCTTGACCCTTTTTGCCATGAATTTTACAGATCTCAAACAAGATCTTTCTGGGATTTGTTTCTGCTTCCTTAGGAGAAGATACAAAGGTGAATGTAAGATTTAAAAAGTAAAACAAAATTTTGACAATGGAAAGAAAAATTAAGTGTTCTTTCTGTTTCTGTAGCATTACATAGTTGTCCTTTTTTCCCTCTCTTTTAGAAATTGAAAAGTGAACTCTGTGGAAAAGTTACAACCAAGAAGGTTATGGCAAGCTTACAGATATGTCTCTGAAACAGGAGGCTGTATACTAATATACACAGCATATGTATCACACTGTTTTAGGGAGTCCAGAAACATGACTTTGGCCCTCTGTGTTTCTCTTCTCACTGTGTGACTTTGCGCAAGTAACATAGCCTCTCCAACTGAGCACGATCACTTTAGAAAGTTAAGAAATAATAATAACATCGAGAAGAATCTTTTGGTGTCAAGTCCTATCATAAACTTACCCAACTCATTTACTCAATGAGAAACATTGATGATAATTTCCCACAATAAAAGCTTCAAGTTCATTTCAATTCATCCTACCCCCTGGGGACAACTTACCGGCATCATTTCCTTCTGCCGTCCCTGCATTCGGCCTGTGGATTTTGGTTATTCTAGCTTGACCTTTTCTGGTCATGAGGTGACTACCATTGTTCTAAAAATCACATTGCTTTACCTTGATGAGCAATGGCAAAAGGACCATTTTCTCCCCAGGATTTCTTCAAGAGTGAGAGAAATTTTCTCTTCATTCTCACAGAGTGATCTCCTCTGTGTGTTATGGGTCAGAAATGAATACCAATCTCAAAAAAAAAAAAAAAAAACATTAACCAGGAGCAAGTATACAGCTACCATGACTTTTTTTAGACCAAGTCTGATTGGTCCTTGGCTCTCATCGCTCAGGAAACAGTTCTTGAACATAGTTAAATGAAATTAGGAGTGGGAGGCATGTTTTTCGAGTGAACTGTGTAACACAAGGGAGGAGGGACAAATCACAAGCAATTTTTCAAGCTAAAGCTATCAAGTTGCAGCTGTCCAACTTAAACCTGCCCTTTCTGTACATTCTAATCTTTTATGCAATCTTTTTCTGCATCTTATTTTACCTGGTTTCTACATTTAAAAAAAAACTTATGAAAAGTCTAAGTTACCTTAGAGTTGCAAGATTCATTGTGGAAAACCCTACAAACTAGAAATACACATGAAGTGAATTGTTTACTCGATCTTCTTAGACACTTGGCCTTCTCTCACCCCAGCCTTTCTCTTTATATTGGAAAGAACAGGTCACATGATTGCTCAAATTTCCTTTCCTTTTGATCTCTCTGTGGTTATATAGCAAACATAATCTCAGGCCTGATAGCACTAGCCCATGTTTGTCATAGAAAGGCAAGAGATGTGCTCAGCTCACTTTCCTCAGTGTACAATCTGTAAATCAAAAAAATATTTTGCAACTTCATAGATAGGACATGGCCATATGAAAAAACATGGGTGTGATTATTGAAGGTAAATCCTCCCTTGTTTCAGGTCAATCTATTCATTACTTTAAGATTCTAACAGGAGCATGAAGTTATGGAAACACTGAAGAAAAAGTTTTGATAAGTAGGCACTGAAAATTGAAAGAACGAAAGACAGCAGTTATGAGACATGGAAAAGTTGATGTAACAACTTAATTTCACATGCAAATGTGGACTTGCACAGAATCTAAAATAAGGCCACTAAGATTTGTTCACTAAAAGAGGGAGTAGAATGCCTTATTTTTCTTCTGCAGTGACTAAGTTAGCAAGTACCTGGTGTTTGTAGGACTTAATGTAAAGCTACCACTTCATCAAATGTCAAAGACATGTCAATGGACAAATATAGAATACATAAAACACAATGTTTAAAGATTATGCCTATATAAATATTATGTAATCAAAGCAGATTTAGTCAACCAGATTCACCAATCTACTACTTTGTTCTTGCATTTGTTTTCATTGTCGTCTTTTTAATAGTCACATTTAAAACCAAGTAACTTAGCATCTAAACATCATCAAGGTGACTGTGAATAAGAACACATATGTTGAACATATTACCTACCACCCACACTTCTTTGGTGTACTAGCTCTGAGTCACTGGCTTTAAGATGATGTCTTAGTTGATTTAATCCTTTTACTCTTTTCATCAAAGTGCTATAAGTTTCCAATAAATAGTAGCTACAGCACATTGCCTCAAATTATGTTTCTCATCTACTTGCCTTTTTAACAAGCTCAACTTCTAACAGGGAAGTACCTTTGCCTATAACCCTTCTTCTGCGGAACACTCCAGCTATTGCAAGGGCCACTCTGTGAAGAAAGGTCGCAGCAGGCATTTCCTGGGCTATGGGGACACTTGACTAAGAAAACCAACACTTGTCCTGACTTCAGGCAAGTGCTCATCAGTAGTGTCTGCATCTTGTCCGTCCAGAATATCTGTCCACATGGGAGAAATTTTCCAAAATAAGACTTGGCCCCAAGTCTGATTCTCTAAAACATAATGAGGACATAAGAAACCTGTCAAATTCCCATATTACCTAGTGAGGTCCCCAAATATAGAGATGATGCCATGCAAGTCATTTTTCTGTGAAAAGTGCTTTATTCTGGGCTTATTTCTCGACACAAATTAAACTTCTGTCTATGTTTGAGCTGCTGCCACATCTCAGTTGACAATATTAAGGACTGAAATGACACAGTACAGCCAACAAATGACACTATGATTGCTTGAAACCACACTGCACATGAGGAATGGCACTACAGCTCGCCTTCAGCGTAGGATGTATATAAGATTATATATAAATTACAAACCTCCTAAGCCTCAGAATGCTCTTCTAAAAAACGCACAGAAAGGAGGCTTTACTTACCAGTGAGCTGGTAAGTGTCCCTCTGGAACACATATTTTCTCATGGTTAAATAAGTTTTCATATGGTCAATTTTAATACGATAATCTGAGGTAATTCAATCTCTTCTAGTTTAAAAGCACTTCCATATGCAGTGCATTCAACGTTTAAATTCATTATCAGAACACATTTTGTCTCTGTCTAGGAGTTACCATCTGCCCTTTCCCCAAGAAATATCTGAATGAAAACCTGCTTGAATTGAGTTGATGGAAGCACACAGCAGACAATGAACTTGCAGAAGACCCTGCTTCTTGCCTAGCTTTCTGTCTTCAGTAGCAGTTCTTGGCTGAGGAGTTCCTGCCCCTTCTGCACCTCTGCTCACCTGCTGTTCCCAAGCTGAGGAAGTGACTGCAGAGGATGAACCAGGGAGAGAGAGCTAAGCTGAGGGTCATGTTCTCTCTTTCCATCAATCCATCCCTCTGGCTACTCTGCTGTTCTAGGGTGTGTGACCTGCAGGGGCGGCTGTGGTTGTCCAAGCACACCAGCGACTGGGAACATCAGCGTGTCAGGACGCCTACTGTTTTGCCGGTTAAGCCAATTTATTGTCTAGAAGAGCTAAGTGATGTTCTCCCATTTTCTTTGCTGTCAGTAATCCTGATTTTTCTAACTTCTGTATTTCTTTTTCTCTCAGTTGGATCTCAACTAGGACAGAAAAAGAAACGCTGTTTACTAATCATTTCAGATAATTTCAGTAATTTCAAGACAACGCTTGCTCTAACAGGTAACAAGGCAACAAGTGGTTGAATGAAGTGGGAAATGGGGTCAAGACAAAGATAATGTTTCATGGTTTTAGTGCATTTTTGTGTAACAGGAAGGACACAATTGTAAGGGATAAAGTAAGTATGCAGAAGCGAGGTAACAATTTCAGGGACAAAGGTGTGCGTGGAACCCAGTGCCCAAGTGGGGAGCAAGGTCATCCACTGTAACACAAAGGAGGGCAGAGAACACAGTGGAGACAATGTGCCTGTGCTAGCACAGTGCGCCCTCTTCGGATTGCCCCTATTTTATCAGGAAAAAAAATCAAGAATCTTGTCCAGACTTCAAATACTTGAATCAAGGTTTGTTGACTCCATTCAACAATAATCCAGCTTCATTTAGTTTCGTGGGATTTATTTTTTTTCAACTTTAAACAAAATTTGGGATCCTTTATCTCTGTATGCATGCCAGACAATTTTTTTTTCAGTCAGAAAATCTACTATTTTACTTTTTTTAAAAAAAATTGAGGCATGTATAAACTCCTTTTAAGATGTAGAGTGGATAAGTGGGTACATAAAATGAATATATGCTAGTAAGAAAATACTACAGCTATTCTTCACCATAAGATTTATATTGGAATATACAATAGAGAAAAAAATTTATATTTCATTGCAGTCCCCGGAGTGGAATTTTGAGAAGTGTGGTCCAGTTTGTAGCTCTTTGCTGCCAACACAGAATCAAAGACAAATTTATGCAGCATTCAGGCACCCTACCAACAGTCTTCTCTCAGAGGGTTTACTATATTTTTAAAATGCATATTCATAATGTTTAATTTTATTTCTCATTTTCATGATGAAAGACAAGAAGATAATGGTGAGGAAACTTGCTGTATGTTATACAGTAGAGAAAACAGGGAAAGCCATTTTGAAATGAGTCAAAATACTGTCAATGCTATGAGAATAGATTTTTATACAGTTTCTATCTCTCCCATTGTTTCTGTGATCTTTTATGATATTATGAAAGGCAAGCAAAGAGAAATTAATAGAATAATAAAAATGAGAATACTGAATATTCCTTGAAGCCAAATCAAAAGTTTTGGGAGCAAATGATGACAAAGGCTGACTGTGTGACAGTGGAATCTTGTGTCTTATTGGGAGTACAAGACACCTGAGCTTTAAGTGGTCAGGAGAACTATTAACTTATAAAATTACTTGCTTCTTAAAATACAATTGTTTAAAACTTTCTTTTAAAAAATACTACTTTGGCTTTACCAGAATATTTTAGTCAATGAAACTATCTCTGGAGTTGATGAACTCAAGATATCAATTCTTCTAAGAAAGCTAATTTTCATGTCTATGCTTAGATAAATTCCACCTCCTTCGTTTAGCAGATAATAGGGAGGAATCATAAATTGGTTCTTACTTCATAGATGTAGCAGGAGGAAAAACTTTCCCAGCACATGGAAAGTTGGGAAAGCCACTCTGCTCAGGTTTGTTTTGTGACTCTGCTATAATCCCAAAGGGAGGTTTAGGTAATAATGTGGTTGGTTTGCTAATGCAACGGAACCACTCTCACGGGTCGGTATAGCTGGCATGGGGAACGTAGTGAACAGAGAGTGGGCCCTAATGCTGTTTGACTTCCAGCTTCTGTGTAGTTTAGGATGTGAGTTGGCATGAAAATCAATCATGTTGTGGCTCTGATTTTCTCTACTTCCTTGTTTGTGTATAGAATAAAAGGTAAATTAACCTATGAACCACTCAGTGCTTCCACCTTCCTCTTGTTAAACATCACTGTGGTGCAAGTGAGTTTGAGTTTTTTTTTTTTTTTATTTGAATGGAGAGCAAACATGGATTTGGGAAGAGGACTACTTTTGTCTTAAGCCTAGATTCTATATTTGATTTTATGGGGGACTTTTTTTCTATTTTAGTATTAATCAGTGGTCCAATTAAAAGTAAAGTGATGACATGACTTCTCATTTATCATGGTTCCTTAAATTATAAATTCACAGAACCCTCACAGAGATCATACAGCAGAAATCACCTGGGCATCATAACATTTTTAAATCTTTTCAATTCACTTCTAAAAGGACACATATATTAATTTTCAATGTCTGGGAATCATACTTCCTATTTGCAGATGTCAAAACCCAGCTTAGATGATAGGGAGCAAACAAGAAATATTTTCAGATGATGGCTTTCTAGTAGATTATGTATTCAGGTAATGAAGGCTACGGATAAAGCCAGTTTGTTGGAGTGGGCAGGACAGATATGGACTGTAGCAAAAGATAACATGATATGTTGAGATCTTCTCACCTTTCACTTAATTATGATTTAGGAGAGGAATTCTGGGCATAGTTTGTAACTAGCCTGTCACTTAAGCAACAAACTTTAATTCTAAACTAGAAGTTTCTTTATCCTTTATCTATGATTTAATAGTTAAAGCTAGTTGGCCTTCTTTTTTAAAAAATGAATTTTTGTTGTAATTTATCGGAAAATATTTTACTCTGGAATTAGCTCTGCAACAATGTCATATTTGGTGAAGACTGCAACCTGGCCAAACATCTCCTTATTCTCCAATTCCATCAATGTTTGCTTGACTCAGACAATCCTCTTGGCTAGCTGGTACCTAGGACTCTCATAGCTTCTGGCACCCGAAACTATCATCTTTAATTCTATGAGTCCAGTTTTGCCAAGAGAAATAATGCTGTCTAAATTCATTTTTGCTCTTTACAACGCAACTTTGGAAACGAAAATAAGATTAAGCAAATGCCATTTTAGCAGTCCGAGATTACTAAGTTATTTCTGATCTGACAATTACTGTTTCTATTAGCTCTGGCTCAATAGTCACATTCTAGGGGAGAAGCAAAGAAAAAGAAAGAAAACTCCAGTCTCTCAGTCCAAGGATTGTGGGCATTTGCTGGTGATTCATCAATTGCTGTAAAAGAAAATGCTTCAAACTTTAGTATCTTCAAAACTTGATTTTGTTTTACCTATAACTTTGTGGTGAGGCATTCAAAAAAATCAGTGGGTTCTTATTTGTGCTCTCTCAAAGAATTGCAGTTAGATGTTGACTGGAAGTCCTAGTTATCTGAGGACTTGACTTCCAAAATGGTTAACTTAATTGGTGTTGTCGACCAGCACAATTGCATAGGGCCTCGCCATTGCTCCTGGGATTTTTTTTTTTTTTAAGCATGACTGCTGGATTCTGAGAAAGTATCCCAGCGAGAAGCATCCAGTTAACACAGGTTCCCAGAGGCAATGCAGGAACTGAATTCTTTCTTTCAATCTACACCTGACTCCACACAGTAGCACTCACCTTGCATTCTGTTGATTGCAAATTTAGAGACACTTCAGTCTTCCACGTGAAAGGAATGAAAAGGGAAATGTTAGGACATCTGTGGCCATATTACTCTGTGAAAAGTCAATTACCTACAATTCAGCTTCCTAAAGGACTCAGAATTTATGTCAGAAAAGATACAATGATCAGTGGAAGATTTTATTTTAAAGACCTTTGCTTATCTAATTTATCATAGCTACGTCAGTAGAATGATTATGTCCCCTGGGCATGCTGCATTTGTATTTGCACACATAATGAAGTCCTCACAAAGATTAAAGAGATTGCTTTATTAACATTAATTTCCAAAGGAAAATTCCTATCTGTTCTTGTAAACTTGAGCTACTATTTTTCCACCAGATGTGTTCACAGTAAGTAGTCAAAAACTGTCACCTTATTTTTCTGAGCTGTTCTAGCTCAAATATTCATATTCTTAAACCATAATTTTGGGAAAAACCAACTTTGTAAACACAAGTTCCGGAAGAAAAATTGTCATCCTTAAATGATGCTATATTAATTGCTTATATAAGTAATCTATGCTATTATATAATATGGTCTGCTGGATAAAAGAAGGAAATGTATCACTTGAACATTGTATCTTGTTTGACAGGTAGTACTTAACCAATTGGCTGCAATTTCTTTTCTACCTTTGAATTTTTCAAGACAATTGAAACTTTGTATTGATTTCTTTTAAATCATGCAGCTTAATTTGCCTCTAGTCAGTTAAAGAATACAAACTCTGTTCAGGCTGAACAGAAAAGTATGATAACAGTTTTTAAATCCACATGAGTGGGTTTAAATGGAGTTTAATAGATCAAAAGCAACATAAAAGGTGGAGCAAATATTAGAATATTTATTGCCATCATTCCCAGCCCATGGTGTCTTAAACCTGAATGCAAATACGAAGCATATGGAGAAGTTAAGCTGTAAATTCATATTCAGTAGGTCTTGGATACTCTGAAGATCTGAAGATACCATTCATAATGATAGCATTGAATGATTGCTATGAAGAAACCTGCAAAATACTAACCAGGGTCCCAGAGGATACCGATAAATATAGACACATATGATAATCTCAGAAAATAAAGGTCAATATTATGAAAACGAAAAAAAAATTGAGTGAAAAAAGAAGTTCTGCCAGACACTGGGTTACAAAATACAGAAGCCTGTAGTGCTACCTTGTAGAGTGGCTTCCGTACTAAATCATCATCATCATCATCATCATCATGGTCATTGCCTAAAATGTGCCTAGCTCAATCCATCAGACCACACCATAATTTCTTATTTCAGATCACAGTTCACCTAATAGTGACAAACCTTAGAGAAATGGAATTTGTGTCGATTGTTTCTGGAATGAACTCAGTAAAATCAGACAACTTCTACGCTCCTTCCGCTTTCTTCTTGGAAGACACCTACGTTTTCACTCATGCATTTTTCTGGTTCTGAATCTTGGCCCTTGGCATCTGACCCTGCTGTATTTCTCCACATTTTACTGCACATGCAAGGATGTCTCTGTCCCCTTTGCTCTCCGGGATCAGGCGCATGAGAGTCTGTGTGCTTCTCAATGTTATGGAGGACACACGCCAGGACTGTGGTCCACTCAGCTACTTCCTCCCAATTCACACGGCCCATTCTATACGAAATGACAACTACCTGTCCGCAGCTCGGTTGTTCTTGTTCATTCGTCCTTTTCTGGACCGTGTCTGGTGTGAGGGTGGCTATGGGAATAAGCCCCAGCTCTCTCTTCCTGAGCTTTGTATGCTGGCACTTCTCCTTTGTGGCTTCAGCGTGCTTACGTAGGAAGGAGAGGGGAGGAGCATAGAGAACTACTCTGAGAGGCTGATAGCCCTCCGGAATTTCTCACATGGGAAGTCAGGTACAAATCTATGATGTCAGATTCCCCAGACTAGGGAAAATTTCTGTCACCTCTTCCCCTCATACGTAAGGACTCAGCCTGAGGCACAAGGTACAGGAACCCCTGCGCGTGGGTTGTGCGCACTCATCCCTCTTCAGTCCCGGAAGACAGGTATCTAGTATGTGGTGGCAAGATCATCTGGAACCCTGTCTGCCCTCTTTGCAATCTATTGTTTGTACTTGAGTCATATTAATACGTACCAGGGCCCGGAGAATCAAAAGTCTGAACTTTGAAGACTAAAGAATTTGGATGCCTAGGTCTAGTGGAATTTTTAAACATTTTCCGTGAAGCACCCTCTACAGAAGTCAAGAAGGAGCTTAGGACAAGACTACCTCCGGATGACCACCTCAAACAGAGATCAGAAAGTGCCATTTTGTCCTGAATGAATCCCCCACCATTGCAGGATCCCAAGTTCCAGAAGCCCTCCTGTTCAAGCCATGTCACCGCCTTGGCCCTTCCTCTAGTTCCTCTGCTTCCTCCTTTTCCTCAGATTTTTTTCTCCAACGTTATCTTCATGAGGTCTTCCCAGCACATTCTACACGAAATGACAACTTCCTGTCTCCTGTGATTTAAATGTGTCTCCTCTCCAAATTTATATTGAAAACATGTGCCCACTGTGGCTATATTGAAAGGGAAAGCCTCTGGAAAGTGACCTTGGAAAGCACTTTTTGACGTTGCGTAAAGTGCTGAAGAAAATTAGATCGGGGCCTTTGTTTTATCTCTCTGCCTTATGCCACGAGAAGACACAGCACTCTTCTGCTGAGAGTGGAGCTATAAGGCACCGTCCAGCAAGCAGGGAATGGGGCCCCTCAGCAGAACTGAACCCGAAAATGCCCTTATCTTGATCTTCCTCATCCCCATAACTATGACAATTAAATCTCTATTATTTATAAACTACTCAGGCTCATTAGAAACAGACCAAGATACTGTTCATATTGAATGACTCATCTTGTTGCTTTAATTTTTCCTCCTAAAAATTATCACAAATATAAAAATTCTTTTTCGAAATCTTTGTCCATCTTGAAGGTAGCTACAAAAGTGTAGAAATCTTTGTATGTTCTATATACTGCTCAAAAGCAAGGCATTCAAAAAACAAATTTGAGGCTGGGGGTGCTGGCACATACCTGTATCCCCTGTCTCTAGAAGGAAGAGACAGGGAATTAATTGAAAGTTTCAGCCCAGCCAGGATAACTTTGAAAATTAGATCCTGCCTCAAATTAAAAAAAATTTAAAAATGTCTGGGGACACAGCTCAGTGAGATGGCCATTGGCATGGAGAGATTCTATTCAAAAGTATCATTCCAATTCAGTAAAGGTTCTATGGTAATGGGAAAATTGTTTGCTAAAAGGAAGAATATTCCAATCTCAAGATCTAAGGCCAGACTGAAAATAACTTTCTTCATAGGGAAGAATATATGACGTTGGAAAAAAAGAGAGGTCAGGATTAAGGTGTGCAGTGGCACGATGGAGCCGTTGACTGGAAGTGCTTCCCCCAATGTCAGCTATCTCCTGCTGTGAAGAAAAACCCAAGATAATCTTATATTCCAGTGTTGCAAACTTCAGTTGCTTCCTAGGGAAGAGAGAGAATCCCAAATAAAGATTAGTCAATGCATATCAATAGACATTTTGCCTACATTGGCCCATGAGGATCAACAGTTCTTAAAAAGTTTTAGTCACTTATGAAATTTGTGGAGGGTCTGTGTGCAGCCTTGCTGGAGGTGAACAAGGAAGCTATAGCTGAGTCTTATCTAAGATGCTTGGGGAAGGGCCATCCTCTGAGGTAAAACATAAGGGTGGGAAGGGCTTCACGATTCTCATTGTTTTCCAAGACTGTGGGCTTCAGAGAAAGTTCAGTATTGTCATTCAGATCCTAAAACAGTGTCTACCACATGACAGCTTCCAGTAAATATTTGTTGAATGAGTGACCTTATATCCCTTTATAAGAAGAAAGAAAGTAGAAGGATAACCAGACAAGGCAGAATGAGGTGGGGGAAAGCTCAGCTACTGTATGGGGCATTACCTTCTCAGACTCAGAAGATTAAATATTGCCAGTTTCTCTAATATGAGAATTCTAGAGTATAAATAAATAATAGAAATAAGTGGGTGAGGGGTTGGAAGTTAGGGGGATGAGGGAGGAAAAAGAAGGGTGAAAGCAGGGGAAGGGAAGGGAATGTGAAGTGGATGCGATATATATGTGCACAAAATTGTCAAGTTCAATGAAAACATGTGCTGCTTATACATACTAGTAACATGGGGGTGGATAACAATTATACATCACCCTTGATATCCCTGAGGACTCTCCAGGTGCCACGCCCTGGGCCAAGCGTGCTATATCAACAATCCAGGTACAGTTCTGACTGAGCGTGGCCACCAGGCTGTTCCATCCTGCCTTGACTTTTGCACCTTGCTGTTTGTAATGGTTTGACAGAAAGAAAGTTGTACTTTGTTCTCTTCTAAAATCTCCTTAAAACAAACCAATCAACCACAACAACTTCAATTGTCTTTTTGAGTCTGTGAATTCATTCTTAAGCTCTCTGTAAATGCTTTCTTTTAAAAAAATCATGAGGCATGCAACTTTGTATTTGTTATGTTTCAGGATAAAGGCTGCCAGAAAAATGTATTTACACAAATACTTCGCTAGCTCTCAGCAGAGACCCCACATTAAAAGTACAAGCACCCAATCCAAGTTAATCTCCCAAAAGCAAGTGTGTCTATTTGTGTTTTCCTGTTACTCTTCAAAAGGAACAGAAAGAAGCAAAGCCACTTCCTGATATGTAGCAATAGTCTCCTTATGTAATACCTGATGAGAAAGAATTTATTCAGAACTTTTGGAAGACTGTGTCCCTCTACTTTGCTTGTAAAGAAAAGGTTCCATTATTGTCATTATCTGGACATCAATTGGATTCCTACTATTTGAAGTACACGGTACCAAAAAGTTAACCTTTCTCTAAACATTCACTCCTGCAACTTTAGGATTATATAATAAGCTTAAAATGGTGACTTGATCTTACATTTGTGAAAAAAAATATGGCATTTTGCATTTGGAGAATTATCCCTCCTATCTCAGTTATCTGCAGGTTGGTAGAAACAAAAGCATTTCTAAAGCAACTCTAAAGTTTAGCTACTGGGATATATTTAATTATGGTAAATTAAATTATATTATCCTTTAAAATATTATGCCCATTGTTTGCTTTGGAATATACAATGACTAAAAGTCTTTGTTGTTTAAAATGATTATGCAATCATATGAACTAAACTGTGAATTATAAATTATAAATTTAACATGTATTAAGCCTTATTTTTGAACAAGATTAGTAAATAAATAGTACATTTAATTAGTATTTAAATATTAAAAAGTACATAGCAAGAGTGCTTTCAAAAGCATTTTGGATTACTTAATGCTATTAGAGCCGATTAATTTAAATGCCAGAGGAAACAAAAATTTCCTTTTATTCAAATATTAATTGAAGTTTTCCTGGAAAAAAATGTGGTACAGCATGTTTTTAAATATCTCCTTTTCTACCTAAAAATATTTCAAGCACATTTTTTAAGTACATTAGAACAACGTTCAGAATAGATCCCAGCCCTGTAAAATGGCTGTATGCTATCTGTGCAATTGGAACTTGCTGACCCAGCTGGAAGTGGAGATGATGGGTTCAGGGGAACATCGGCTTGAGTAGGCAAGCTGCTTTTAGGCAAAGAAAGATCAGCTCCCGCGAAGTTGCTTGCAGGAGTCAACGGAGCAATACCATTTCCGCCTCCACGTAACATCTTCCTGTCTCGTTGAGCTTTGATCATGCATTATGAAGTTGGTCTAGGCACTCGTTCTCACCTCAAAGTCCAGGGTCTTGTTTTCTCCATTTAGGAACTCAGTGATCTGCTTCTGATACTGGTTGCTTCCCCATCTGAGTCCTCACTGTTCCTAGGCACCTCGTCCTGTTGGTGCTTAGTAATTAACCAAGTACTGATGTGGTACATATTAAATGCCAACAGTGCTAAGCATTTATCAGATATAAGCAGAGTAACTCATTACATCTTCAAAGTAAAACCAAAGGACTACCACTCTTGTTGTCAACCCCCTTTCACAGATGAGGAGACTGAGATGTGGAGACTAAAACGTGGAAACAAATTAGCTTGAAAAACTGAAATTTGAACCCAGCCAGCCTGACTCTGGAACCCAGGCTGCACTCCTCTGTCCTTCATGCTGGCACCCCATACAGGCCTGGATGACAGGATGGATTCTGAATAAGAATATTTATGCCATACACAGACATGACTTGTACATACTAACTACAAACACTTAATTCTAAACAAATACAATATTTTAATATAACAGTGAGAGCTTTCTTTTATTCCTTCTTTTTAAATTTGAATATGTATGCACTGATTTGTATGTTAATTACATACAACTTGGGGAAATTGTGCTCATACTTACCGCTTGGACTCCTTTCTTCATTCCCTCTTCCCCCTCACCACATTTCTCCCTCTCTCCCTCTTAAGATATCTTTCTATCTCCACACAGTCTAATTCTCTACTTCCTACCCTGCCTCTTCCTGTTGTTTTAGTCATTTGTACTTTGGAAACCTCACGTAAGATCGATGTGATGCCTTTCTGTTTGGTTTAATTCACTAAGCATTATTGATCCAAGGTATATTTATTTCTTACTAATGTTTCAAATCTATATTTCTTAATGGCAGCATAATACTCCCTTATGTACATATATCACATGTTCTTTTTACATTTTATCCATTGATGGCTACAGGTTATTTCCAGAATTTAGGTATCATGAGTTGTGCTGCTATAGGCATGAACATGCATATGTCTGTATGATATGATGACGCTAGTGAGAAAGATGTCCAGAACTAGTAGAGATCAGCCAAATGAGATTTCTATGTTCATTTTTGTGGGGTATCTCCAACTAATTTTCATAGTGATTGTACTAGTTTACTGTCACTCTATTAGTGTAGAAGTGTTGATTTTCTCAATATCCTTGCCAATATTTGTTGTTTTTTGACTTCTTAATATTAGCCATTCTTGTTGGAGTAAGATGGAATCTCAGGGTTGTTTTGACTTGCAGTACTTGGGGGGGGGGCAAAGATGTCAAGTATTTATTCATGTTTGTTTTCCATATGTATTTCTTCTTTTGAGAATTTAGAGAAACTTAGAAGTCTTAAAATTGATTCTCTTTCCCTCTTATCCCTCACTCTTCCTTTATTTCATTATTTCCAGCTTAATCTCACACAGCTTTGAACTAAGTGATCTTTTATTCATATTGAGCTACTCTAAGCCACAGAAATTGGGTTCTATTTTCTGAGCGCTCTATATCCTAATGCCCAACCCCTCTTGTATTTTAAAAGCTTCTGTTTTCTAATTTGAGATTGAGGGTTGGAAGGTGAGCAGGCACTGAGGCTTCAACATAAGGTTAATGCAAGGAGCTATAATTCCAACTTCTTTTTAAATTTTTTATTTAGTGACAGGTCTTGACAGAGGGACCAAAAATATATACTGAAGAAAGGAAATCCTC
This sequence comes from Ctenodactylus gundi, assembly GCA_004027205.1. Lineage (NCBI taxonomy): Eukaryota > Metazoa > Chordata > Mammalia > Rodentia > Ctenodactylidae > Ctenodactylus > Ctenodactylus gundi. Next base: position 1,930,041 of record PVKB01000001.1, on the reverse strand, counting down.
TTCAGTAAATGATGCTGGGAAAACTGGTTATCCATATGCAAAAAAAAAAAAAAAATCTAGTTCCATGCCTATCACCGCGTATGAAAATCAAGTGAAAGTGGATCGAAGACCTTGTTATTGAAATGGAATAACTGAAGCTCCAGGAAGATGAAACTCTTGAAGATAAAGGGTTGGGCAAAGATTTTCTCAATAGGACATGTGTTTCATAAGAAACAACTGAAAAAATTAACAAATTGGATTATATCAAATTAAAATTTTCCTTCACAGCAAAGGAAACAACCAACGGAATGAAATGAGAACTGGTAGAATGGGGAAAACTGTTTACTCACTTTGTTTTTTACCTGTTTTACCTTGAACAGGAAGCTACTAACTCAAATATATAAAGAACTGAAGAAAAATAGACTCCTCAAAAATATACGACCAATTGGACCCAGGAAACAGGAAGGAGTGGGTATACTAGTCTTAGACACAGATTTCAAGCTAAAACACATCAGAAGAGACAATAATGGACATTATATAGTGGTTAAGGGAACAATCCAACAGGAAGAAATCATAGTTGTCAATATATACTCTCCAAACATTAGACATCCCCAATTTCATCAGGCATCACCAATATTGTAAAGCAAAAATTATTGGACTTGAAAGACTATGTAGTCACCAATACAACTGTAGGAGGAAACTTCAATATTCCACTATCACAGATAATCAGATCAATGAGATAAAAAGATCAACAAATAAATATTACAGTTAAACCACTCCCTGGAAAACTTGGATATAACAGATATCTAAAGGGTGTTCCACACAATATCAACAGAATATGCTTTTTTTCTTAGCAGCACGTGGTACATGTTCCAAAATAGACAATATTATAGGCCATAAACCATGTTTAAATAAGCACAAAGGAGTTGAAATAATTCCATGCTTACTTTCAGTTCAGAGTGAAATGAAAGTGTAAATCAAGAGCAAAAGAAGCTACAGAAACCATTCAAATGGATGAAGACTAAATAACTTCCTATTGAACAAACAATAGGTCACAGAAGAAAGTCAGGGGAGAAATCATACACTTGCTAGAGCTAAATGATGAAGGATTCATGCCATAAAAGAAAATATGGGACACAATGAAAGTAGTCCTAAGAGGGAAATTCATAGCTATAAATACACACATCAAAAAACCAGAACAATCCCATATAAACAACTTAATGATCCAACTAAAGGTCCGAGAGGAACAAGAACACTCTAAATCAAAAAGTAGTAGAAGAAAAGGAATTATAAATATCAGAACAGAAATGAATGAAATTGAAACTAAAAGAAAAAAGAAAATCAATGAATCAAAGAGCTGCTTCTTCAAAAGAATAAACAAGATTGATAAACTGTTAGCTGAACTAACCAAAAGAAGTAAAAAAAAAAACTGTATCAATACAATTTTAAATGAAAAGAGTGAAATCACAATAGACACTGCTAAACTTAAGAGAATCATAACAACACTGCAACAAATTGGAGAACTTGGAAGAAATGCATAAATTTCTAGCCACACACACACACACACACACACACACACACAAATGAACCACGAAGATATAAAAGAAACTGAACAAATATGGAAATTGAGGCAGTAATAAAGTCCCTACTCACAAAGGAAAGTCCAGGAACAGAGATGGCTTCACAGCAGAATTTTACCTGTACTTCAGAGTGGAGCTAACACCAATACTTCTCAAAGTTTTCCACAAAGTTGAAAAAGATGCAACATTGCCAAACTTGTGTTTCGGAACCTCACATTTCCCTGATACAAAAAAAAAAAAAAAAAAAGATTTAACTAAGAAAAAAAACTATACACCAATCTCCTTAATGAATATACATGCAAAAATTCTCATTATGATATTAACAAATAGGAGTCAGCAAGTTATTAAAAAGATCATACACCATGGTCAAATTGTCTTCATTCCTTTGATGCAAGGTTGGTTTAATATATTTAAGTATTGATTAATATATACACCACCTTAATAAAAGCAAGAATAAAAATCACACGATCATCTCAATTCATGCAGAGAAAACCCTTGGTGAAATTCAACATCCATTCATGATAAAAAATAAAAATGAGGAAAATAGGTACAGAAGGACCTTACCTCAAACTGATAGAAGCCATATGTGTCAAACCCAAAGCAAATATAAAAAATTAGTAGAGATTGAAAGAATTTTCCCTCCAATCAGAAACACAACAACGCTGTCCACTCTCACCACTCCTCCTCAACATAATTCTCGAAACCCTATGCAGAGAGATCAGGCAAGAAAGTGGAAGAAAGAGAATACATATCAGGAAACAAGAAGTCAGACGATCCTTATTTGCAAATGACATGATTCTACATATAGAAGAACCCAAAATCTCCTCCATGAAACTCCTAGAACTAGACAAATTAAGATAAATTTCAGGTTAAAAAATTAATACAAAAATCACTAGCATTCCTCTACACTAATAATGAACTCAATGAGAAAGAGCTGAGAAGAATAACCCCATTCTCAACAATCCCACAAAAATTAAATACTAGGAGTAAAACTAACTAAGGAAGTGAAGCATCTCTAGGAAGAAAACTATATTTTGCTGAAAAAAGAAATTGAAGAGGACATTAGAAAATGGAAAGACACTGACTGGTCTTGGATAGGCAGAATTAATATCAAAATGGCTATACTGTGAAAACTGATACACACATTCAATGCAATTTCCAGCAAAATACCAACAACTTTTAATTTGAAAAACAATCCTTAGATTCATATGGAACCAAAAAAGACCTACAATAGTCAACACAATCTTAAGTAACAAGGCAAAAGCAGGTGGCATTATAATTCCAGACATAAAGTTATATTAAAAGCAGCAGTAATAAAAATTATACAGTACTAGCACAAAAACAGTCAGGCTGACCAATGGAACTGAACTGAGAATGCAGAGACAATCTGAGGTACTTTCAGCTATCTGATCTTTTACAAAGGGGCCAAAAACATACACTAGAGAAAGGATAGACTCTTCCACAAATGGTGCTGGGAAAACTGGTTAAAGACATGCAGAAGAATAAATTTAGACATACACATATCACCATGTACCAAGATCAAATCAAAATGGATTAAAGACCCAGATATTAAAATGAAAACACTGGTTTTTCTGGTGGATAAGATAGGTAAAAGTAAAGAAGATGGGAAAAGATTTCCAAATTGGACACTTGATGCAAAAGAATCAACAAATAGGATATGAAATTAAAGAGTTTTCACACACTGAGGGAAACTTTCAGTAGAGTGAAGAGAGAATCAATATAATGAGAAAAACTTTTTTTACCTATACCTCAGACAGGAGTCTACCGACCAAATATACAAGAAACTGAAGAAAAATAGACTCCTAAAAACCAAAGATCCGATTTAAAAATAAATGGGCAACTGAAATGAACAGGCGGTTCTCAGATGAGTACGTTCAAATGGCCAGCAAATACATAAAAAGTTAAACATCTTTGACCATTACAAAAGTGCAAATGAAAATGGCACTAAGATATCATATTACCCCTGTGAGAATGCTGCATATCAAGAAACCAAACAGCAATCAGTGCTGGCAAGATTTCAGCTACAAAGGAACACTTTTACATTGCTGGGGGGACTGTAAAGTGATACAACTACTACAGGAAACAATATGGAGATTTTCCCATCAACAGACCAATGGATACAAAGCCTATGGTATATGGACACAATGGAATACTACTCTTCTATAGACAAATAAATTCGAAGCTTACGTAGGTAAATTTTGCAATTTGAGACCATCGTGCTTGGTGAAGTGAGTCAAACTCAGAAGGAAAATGTTGCATGGCTTCTCAGCTATGAGAAACCCATAAGAGAGGCATTTTATATAACCCAAGCGCGGGTTGTGGATTACGACAGGAGTAGTAGGAGGGACAATAAGGGATGGGGTGGGATTGCAATGTTGTCATCATATATATGTGCACAAAATCCTCTGGCTCAATGTAACCACTGTATATCATATTTGTACACTAAGTAATATTGGGAGGGAGAGAACTAAAAGCACTGTATAACAGAGGTAACATACCTACCCATGTTTCTAGCTGGCAATACAACTAATAACTGAATTATGAAAAATGCAGAAATATCCATCAATGGACTCACAAATAAAGAAAACGTTGCATTCTATATACACACTGGAGCACTATTCTGTTTAAAGACAGATAAATTTGATCATTGGTTTGGAAAACGAACACAACTTGACACCATTATTCCTAGTGAGGTGAATCAGACTAGAAGGTTAAATAGCCCATGGTTTCACTAACACGAGAAGCCTGGAGTATAAAAACGTAATGGAGTCAAAGGAGTGTGATGTTAAGAGATGAGAGAGGATGGGGAGTGGGGCAAGCCAGAAAGGAGGGGGAAAAGAAATGTGAAGTTGATGCAGTGTGTAAATGCACAATCCTCTCAAGTTTAGTGTAACTATTCTGTATCACAAATTCACACTAATAAATAAGGGAGAATAAAACATACACCCTCCAAAGCCAAAATATTTGAGAAAAGAGTAGCATTTTTTCACATGTTTGCAAATGTCCTGAACTTTTGGCTTAATAAAAGACCACTAGATTCTCAGACTTGCCTCTGTATTGTATATGTTGTAATATTACTTGTGACAAGGCTTCAGGGAAACTCTACCATGCACATATGACAGAAACAATAAAACAATGAAATAAACCTTGTAGCATCACTAGGGTTAGAGTTTTGACTACTCAGATTCCCAGAAAGTCCTCGACACATTGAGAGCCACTGGTCTAGAATGAGAAACAAGGAGAAGAGGGAGAATGGGTGGTTCCTGGTGTCCAGATCCCAGCCTACAACGGCCCTTCTTCCTGTGCAGTCGGAGGGAAAAGATGGAGAGAGGTCAGGGAAGACTATGCTTTATTACCAGAGGAAAACTGTGCTGCGACCTTTTCTCTCACCATAAAAAGAAAAATGGATTTTCACTTTTATTTTTCCACTCACAAAACAGATGAGAAAGCATGCCTGACTTTTCCTTCGCATTAGACTCCTCTTGAGGAAATCGATACGGTATTGATCTAACAAGTAGCTTGTTAGCCAGTTTTCCGTGGGACGGTTAGCAGAAAGCTGTGACATCTCTAAGTGCCTTAGAAAGGGGTCACAAAAGTTCCTGGTAATGAGTATTGTGGAAAAAAAAGAAAATATCTATTTTTCATGCTTGGAATTTAGTCATAAATTAATTGTGACCACACTAGAAGAAACTATAGCAGCAAGAGAACCTATTTGGCTATGAACTCAGCACCATTGCTAGTCATACTACTGTTGCTAGTACAACTGCTACCACTAATAATAATTTTGTACACTGTGTAGGTGTAAACTAGCATGTTACACAGTTTCCAAGTTCCAAAGCGCACACCAGTAGTCGTTATTGTAACAGAAATCCGAAGGTTGAATTTTGTATCAGGTACATTGTCGTCTCTATTATAAAGTCCCTGTAAAAGCAGAATCTCAAAAAGTTGAGCTGGGCACAACTTTTTATCTAAAAATATTGCTTTGTTTTGCTTTTCCATAATTTAAACATAGGATCTAGGACAAAAATAAGTCTTTTTCTTTCTTTGAGCTCTTTTGTTGTCTGTTAAAAAGACATCTCCAGATCATAAGTAGAGAAAATACATTTCGGTATTTTTCTATACCCAGTGACGACAACAACAGCACATAGTTGTAGAGACTTTGCGACCAACTGTACAGCCCTGTTTGTGAGATAAATTGGTTGTAGTTAGCTTTTCTGTTTGCCTTGATAAATTTTTATTCTTGATTTCTATTGTTGTCTTATTATTAGAAAAAAAACTCTTCACTTAAAATTGCTGCTGGCTAGATAGAATTTTAAAATTAATTTTAATTAAATTTTCAAAATTGCCCCAACTGTTTTTCAGAGTGGCCAGCAGCGTCACATCTCTGTGCTTATTAGCAAAATTTTGTCTTTTTTCAAGAGGAAATAATATCCTGACTGGTAGGAAGTGGGCTCCATTTTCCCATTCTCCTTCCTCCGAGCTGGTTGCTCTACCTCATGTACAATCACAAGACACTTGCAGTAGTCCTGCCTGTTATATTTTCTGACACTGGCTTACTGAATAACAATGTTATTGATCAATTTGTGTAAATATCTTGTATGCATAAAAATCCTAGATTCTATAATTTTCAAACCAGAAGATTAAAAGCGTGAAGCGTCTATATTAATCTAAAGCAAAACAAGAATGTAGACAAAAAGAAGTACATTAATGAAAAAGATAATTATAACAAATGACAGCAAAATTTATTCCTAGAATATCAGGACAATTTCACTAAAATGAAAACTGGTGTTTTGATATTAATATCAGAAAAATAAATTCATATGAAAGATGCATTATGAAGGTGATGGTGAAAATAAAACAGGTCATTTGTTGAATATGTGCTAACAATACTTTATGTTTTTATATCTACCACATAGCTTCAAAACATATATTAGTTATTTTAAACACAGAGACACCCATAGTCACTATGAAAAAATTAAGTCACCTATTCAGAAATTGTTCCACCACGCAGACAAAAATAAGAATCTGGAGGAAATAGCACAACAATTAAAACGCTTGCCAAACAATAACAAGGCTCTGAGTTCAATTCCTCAGCACCATATAAACCGGGCATGGTGGTGCACGCCTGTAATCCCAGCACTAAGGAGGCTGAGGCAGGAGGATTGCTGTAAGTCTGAGACCAACCTGGGACATGTAGTGAGTTTAGTACTAGTCTAAACTACAGAGGTACACTCTGTCTCAAAAAAAAAAAAACAAACATAAAATAAGGAATATAATAAATTTTAAGAGCAATTCATAAGCTTATGTGAATGGGTTGTTTCTTTTCAAAATTTTGTATTAGTCTGTGTTTGGGATACATAACATTCCCCTTTAACTTGAGGAACTGCTGCACAGCCACACTACATTTCGAGCATTTGTACCTACCTTTCTTTTCCCAACCTCTCACGCTCTTCTTTCCCTCGCCACAAAATCTATCACCTTATTTTTATATTCTTCATCTTTTTACCAGAACCGCATCTTGCTCACAATTTCAGATGATTCCAAAATTAGATACTTATTGAATATTTGATGTACTTCCAGTCGTTTGTAAGCTCTGAAGACTACGCATTACGCCTGTATAAGATTTGAGTCGTCCTTGTTTGTATATGGCTGGTCTTTTATACTCTTATCCTATTTTGCTTAGTATGATGTTTTCTTTTGACATCTTTCCACTTTCTTTAGTGATGGAATTTTAATTCTTATTATTCTGATTGTTTTTGCTAACTCCTTTCTATGGATTTTAAATTTGGTTTAATATTTTTCAATGAAAGTTTTGCTGAAGAATTACTTGCTTAGATGTTTTGGTGCCTTTGTCTTAGGTTTTATGTTAATATTTTTATTAAATTACATACATTCAAGTCTATTACAAAATATTACCCAATAGGTTAGATATGTTTGTGGATGAATTTGGCTCTCTAAAGAGCCATCCACTGGGTTAAAAAACACAGAAGGAGCTTTATGAGAGAAGTTAAATCTATTTGAAGAAAAGGTTCTCCTCTCTCCTGTGAGTAGCTAATAAAAATTTACTTTTACGGAAGGCTCTGACAAAATGTGTAGACAAAAATCTTCTATGGCACCCTCCAAAGCTGTAGAATATAAATAGGAAGTTTCTATTTGGAAGACGTGTCAAACTAACAAAAACTTGCGAGATCTTTCAAAAACACTTGAAAAACATGCCTTAAATATCATTGAGTGACAACGACATTTCAATAATTACTACACTTTTCATTATTCTTGAAAGCATAGGTTGAAAATATACTAGGTTGGTGGAATAATTCTGAATATTGTGAATTACAAATACAGATACAAATAATTGAGACTAATTCTTAATTTATAGATTCACAAGCAGCTGACAGTGATGGATTTTCAGTTCTAAAACAAAAAATCTAAATTTTTGAGTTAAAGTATTATGGTCATTTTTACCTTTTTATTGTCTGCTAATGTTTTATGAGCTCAAGATTTCTTTAACATCAGCCCCACTGGTGATGCCAAGAAGTTCTTGATTTCTTGAATGACTTACAGTACTTATTAATGACACATCACTCGAGTGAAGTGGATCTTTAAGATTGATAAGTTATGAAGGTGTAGTTTTCATGGAAAATATTGCTGAGAAGTTCAAGTTGGCATTAACTAATAATAGGGGCATTTGTTGAGAAATTATGTGTTTATTTGCACAAAGTAAATTGTGTGTTTATTTGCATACAGTAAAGATACCACATAGGATGATTTTTCCAACTGCTGCTGAAATGGTGCGAGTATATTACACACTTCTACTTGTTGGCTTTAAGTACAAGAAAGTACTTTATGTGCCAATGTGCTAATCTGTAATCACCCTCAACATGGATGCAATAATCTTTATAACAAACATCCCATTATTTTTCACTTTTCACAGCACCTCATTACCAGGAGAATAAGTCAACTATGCAATATTTTTGTAGGAAAACATCAGTAATCTGACAAAACATTCCAAGACAGTATTATGAAGAGCTGGCAACATACATAATCATGAAGATCATTTTTAATCCTTTGCCATAAAATTGACTATATGATTTGTCATGACTTCAAAAACTAAGGATGTACAAGAGATGTCCAAATAGCATGCTTTTTTTGACCTTACTTCTGACATTAGTGACATTTGCTTTGACATTTGCTCTCTTGCATTTACAATAATAAAGATTTTCTTTCCTTGGGCTATTACTGTTTTTTCTTAGGTTGTTGCTAAAATTATTTGATAAATATAGATGATAATTTTAATATCTTTTGAAATGCCCTCTCTATCTATGCCCTTAGAAATACTTAATTTCATTTAACTTTCCTTGGTTATTCATATAGACAAAACACTGTTAATCACTAGTGGGAATGTAATGTTTCTATTTCTATGCCTTTATAATCTAGTAAAAGCATCAGAAACATGTGCAAACACTGACAATTAAAGGCCTCACATGAAAAAAAAGCTGTGATGCAAATAAAATGCCATAAGACACAAAAGGGTAGGAATAAATCTGAGTGCAGCAAACACAGGCAGAAGAGAAATGTTTACAGAAGAGATGACATTTGATATGAACTTTGCCAACCAAGATTTCAATATCATAGCTCACTGAAGAAGTGACTATAAACATTCTAGGCAGTAGACACAAAAGCTGATCATGTGAAGGGTGAGAGGTATAGTGGTAGATGCAGAGGAAGGGCAGAGTTGATCCACATCCTGTGAAGTCTTAGTAGTCATGCCAAAAACTTTCTTTCTATTCTTTTTGGTCATGAAAGATATCACAACCTTAGAGCAAGGTTACATGGTTAGATGATCAGATTCTGTGTGTGTGTGTGTGTGTGTCACACATGCACACGTGCACATGTACACACACACACACACACACACACACACACACACACACACACAGAGTTTATTCTAGGCCTTCTGGTTTTCCTCCAATATTTAAAGAGCTTAGAATTTGCCACACTTATTCTTAAAACAAAGAATAAGCTGAAAATTAATGAACACTAAATTAACAAAAAAAAAATACAATGAGTTACTTGGACCCCTCATAGAATTGAGGCCACAGAGCAAACCTTGAAATCTTGAAAAATACAGACAATCATAGTGAAGATTCTCTTACCTAAAGCAAAAGCTGCAAATGCAATGAAGTGGCAGAAATAATTAAATGGTAACATTGATAAACTATTAGAATATGAGCTACCACAAGATTGAAAAGTCTGAAGAAGTCTGCAGCATTTGGGTCGAGAGGTAGGCACGTGTTTTCATTTAGCTTTACATCCAGGACCCCAGCCAGGGATCTCACTATCAATGTCAATTTCAGATACCCTCGTGGCTGTGACAGAGCACTTTATAACAAGAGCCTCCTTTTCAGAAAATAAAAAAAGACTGCCAGAGTTTCTTTCAAACTTGTGGAGATAGGATTTTCTCTTTAGTACCCGCCTCTGGTCCTCCTCTCTCATCTAAGAAAATAAGGTTTTTAAAAAGCTAAGAGACTTTTTTCAATGTCACATATCAAGGACACAAGTCTACTAAGAGATTAAAATTGTATCATGGATTCTAGAATGTTCCCCATATTTTCCCATCACATCAACTGTACCGCAGAATAACAGTAGAATACAATTGAAACAGCCACAAGGCACTGACTCCATTTAATGAGGTACAAACCAAGGACATTAGAGGAATTAGAACGTTCTGTCATCCACAGCCACAGAACACAATAAGGGTAGCCCCTCTAGATTAACATAAAACTTTGCTTTATAGATCATTTACTTTGATTCCTATTACTAAATACATCATGTCCACTTTTCAACAAAAAGATACACACCACGCTAATAGATGAGAAAAAAAAGTCTGTATCAGAGGCAGATTCAGAAATGCCACTGTTGTTGGGATTACCACACATACAGAACTTAAAGTAACGATGTTTAGCAGGTTCAAGATTAGCAGGCACCATGCGAGAGTAGATGATGGGTCACGCGGCACAGGTGAAATATGTAGGTATAAAGACGGAGTGCTAGGAACTAAAGTCCCAGCGGTAGAAAAGCTGTCCTCGCATGAACAGGGGGTCCTAACTTTCAAAAGCTTTAAAAACTAAAAAGCAGGTTTTGAAGTGACAGGATCCGTGAAAAACTTATGTTCTCAGAGGCTGCCTATGTAATGGTAGCCTATTTTGTTTGAAAGTCGCTGTCCTTCAAGTACTTACGCATTTTCACAGTGATTTCTTTTCTTTCCACTTTTTGCATCCATTACCTTGAAATTTGAGATATATGTAAAGGACTATCATTGCATCACTGTGATTTTTAAAATATTCAAGTGGTGCTGGCAATCTAACTCAAGGTCTTAGTTAAACTGTGCAGGCAGTCTGAGCTATTTCCCAGCCCTCTCTTTCAACGATTTATGCAGTTTTTTTATAATACATGCACATAAATCTATCTACCTATCTATACATCCCATACTGAAAAACAGGATATAGAAATAGCTAGTGTAAAAAGACAAATATAAACCTATCCCTAGATTTGACTTTCTGATACAGAACATTTTCATCATTTGATTGGCAAATTATTACTATGTATACATGTGGACTTGTCCTCATGAAACTTCTGTTAGAATAAAAAGTCTTCCTTGGCTGTGAAATGGAAGTAGGTTGAAATTAATAGAATTCAATGTAATTATTAGTTATCACATCATCACTCCTTTAGCATACATAAAAACTATTAATTTCCTGGTAACGCTTAAAATCTCACCTTCTCTTTAGGAATAGCCAAAATATCTGTGACCAGTGAAGGGGTTGTGTCAACTTGCAAGAATTAGGGAACATCCAGGATAGAGCTTATAGGTGTATGTGAGTGACATGCGGGTCAGCAAAGGAGGGAAAAACACCCACCCTGGACGTGAGAGGCCCAGCTGGTACCTTGAACTAAATAAAAGGAAGGAAGAAGAAAGATTGTTATAATTTTCCCTGGGAAAGCTCTGGCCTTTGTGATTGTCTAAGGACATCCACTTGCTACTCATCAATTTGCGACACGTTGCAGCTCTTCATCACAGGTTTTCTTCAGTCTCTGGTCTTCACCATTGTTCTTCAAACAACCAAGATCCACAACGGCCTCAAGCCAGCTGTCCTGCCATTCTGAATGGGTGTTCTATCTCAGGGCCAAGCAGCCACTAGACTCTCCAGCTCCTGCGGGCTGGCTGCCAACTTGAATTATATATCTCTCCTCTGATTTGTAAGCCCTCCAAATACATCCCCTTATCTCTGTCACTTCTGTCTCTCCTAGAACCCTAACCCATACAGCATCATGAATAGAAATTATTTGGTGAGCTTATCAAAACCTTGATTTAAAGACAGATCCATCTGTGCGGCATATCAAATGAATACAACTTGAACACTGAATATTAGTTTTCATAAATTATTTAGGTATAACGAATTAAATTCCTGACAAACGTAGATGCGTTCTGCTATAATTTCATCATGTATCTTCTCTCCCACATCTGGGTGGTTTAGCAGGAGCAAACTTTTGCAGACCTGTTCTTCAGTTGGTGAAATAAAGTGAATAATAACTAAGGAAACCGGAGTTAACTTTTTTCCCTCGTGTACTTGGCTCTCTTTTTATACTGTTTATCCAATCTTCTCGAAACTCTACAAGATTTATCAATTTCATCGCATACTTAGATCTTACACTTAGGAATAGAGTATGAAAATTTCTAGTACCCAGAACAAAATACAGATTTTACTTTGGGATTGGTTTTCTGATACAATTCCAAGCGGCACGATTAGAGCAATCAGCTTAGGTATTGCAGGGATTCACCAGTCTCCCAAAGGCACTTATTCTGAAGGCGAAGATTTTTTTTTCCTTGCAGGTTCAGAAGCATTGTAAAAGGGATGCTTTTCTATACTGCAGAATTACACAGGTGAATTCTGAGGCGTCAGTTCTATGGAACACAAACTCCAGATTCAAATCAAGGTTGTCATCTCCATGGAAACCATAACATATTTTACCAATATCTAGATCTATTTTTATTATTTAGAAAGCACAAAGAGATAGAGATTGTACCCTAAAAAAGAAATTAACCTGGGCCAAAAACATCGCTTACACATACATTTTTTTCTAAAGAGGCGTGTGCGCGCGCGCGCGCACACACACACACGCACACACACACACACACACACACACACACACACACACACACACCTCTCCAACAGTGCAAGCAGGATTATAAACAGCATAAAAACTTGGAATCAGTTTTCAAGTAGTACTCTGTAGGTGCCAGGGTTTGGGTATGTGTTGGGCAGTGATGAAGCTAATCTATTAACACATAGAAATGTGCAAGTCTTTCATCCATGCTGTGGTTTTTCATACACCTTATTCTTGAATTTAAAGCCTGTTTTTCATTCTGAAATTTTGAGTTTCCTATCTTTTGATGAAAAGTGTTTTCTCACACATACAATTACGGACAGATTAGCTGGAAATGCGTGTGCTTACATTCCTACTTACAAAAACAAAGAATAAAGCCCACAACTTGAAATGACTTTCAAATTTGGACAACTACTAGCTGATAAAATCCAAGAGTCTGGAAATCACTGCTCAATTAAATTATATTTGGAGATTTTTAATATCTTATTCTTCAAAATTGACAAAGTACATAGCAAAATATTCATTAAGGATACAAAAACTTAAAACACTCTTAACAACCAAATTAACATGATTGGTATTTATGAAGCACTATGCTTAATAATACACTCTTTTATAGTGTATGTGGAACATTCACCACAAAAATAATATTTTTGCTCATAAGATAAATCTCAACAAGTTTAAAGTAATTCATATTATGCAGAGAAAATTCTCTCATTACCATGGAATTAAATTAAAATCACAAGAGAAATATGACTGGAAATTTTCAAAATATGAGAAACACATTTTACTGAATTATAATATGAAACAATAGCAAAACTTGTCAGAAACCACAAGTGTTTAAAAAATTTATTATTTCAAATCCTTTTATGAGAAAAGAATAAGATATAAATCAATATGCTTAGGTTTCACTATAATAGGCAAAAATAAAAAGCACATTAAATGCTAAATAAAATAGAGAAAGATAAGAATAAAAATCTCAAAATTGATAATAGAGTTCCATTAAATTTTTTAAAAAATAAGACAATTGTTTGAAAAAATAATACCTAAAATTGATTATTAAGAAAATCAGTCGTCCACTAAAATAAAGAGACACCATTATAGTCATTACAAATATTGTTATAATAAAATATTTTCAAGAAATTTATACCAAAAAATGTAGGAATATTGGCCTTGAACTTGAACTCATGACAGTCCTCCTGTCTCAGCCTCTTGCTTGGATTACAGGTATGCGCCCCCCACACCCAGTGTATATGGTTCTGGTAAATCAAACCCAGGGACTTGTGCTTGCTAGGCAAATGCTTTAACCATTGTGCTATTCCTCCAGACCCCCAGCTATTTTCTAACCTCTCATATTCCTTAAACTATCTGATTCCAATATGTATCCCTTGAATCAAGACAATCAGATCTGTGGCATAATATTCTGAGTAAATGCACCCAGAAGGTTCTCAACAGATATCTGCTCAGATTTTCAAAACAAGGAAAAAATAAATAAATGAATAAATGATTTACCTGATTATTCAAGCCACACTCATTTAAAGGTCATGGCAATGCATAGTTCAGTATGCCCTTGATTCTAGACTTTCAAGCTATTAACAAACATTTAGGAACTTACAGTCCCTTCAAGACAACCAACAACATCTCAAGAACAAAGGCTTTACCTTTACTTTTTTCCCACTTTATTGATATGTATACGTGCAAAATTTAAGGTTTACAATGGAGTTGAGCATTTTGTGCACATATGTATCTTGTCAAGGTGACAAGGGCTTTCCCACTCTCCTTTTGTCCCTCCTCTGACCCTCCCCTCACCCTTCCTCGCCCACCCTACCCCCTGTTTCACTTTGTTTTTCGTTTTAAGTTCCATAAGAGTTGTGATCTGAAACTCTCAGATCAGACAGACCATTCGATGTTTCACCTTCTGCTTCTGACTTACTTCACAGTACAGGTCACAAGAGGCCATGATTGGTTGGTTGCCTTGTGAAACTGTCTTTTTAGATTGTCGGTTCAACCCCTTCCCCACACAGCAATTGCTTGGACAGGAAGCAGCTATTGAAAGTTGATTATTTGCCTATACAACAATACAACCAGATTTAGACAAGGTACAGAAGGTCCGGTTGATCTTTGATGACTTTGAGAAACATAAGATAAAAGTTACTTTCTATGCTTTTTCCCATATGAACCTGTGTGGGAGCTACTTGCATGTTTATTATAAAAAAGGAAAATAATATGACTGAAGATCCTGGTAATCGTCCGAGTTAATTCAATTTTAATGAAAATTAAAACTTCACAATAAAGACGTTAAAATGGCCAATAAATACATGAAAAGATGTTCAACATTCTTAGCCATTAGAGAAATGTAAATGAAAACATCACTAAGATACCACCTAACTCTGGAGAGATTGGCATGCATCAAGAACTCACTCAGTGCTGGTGAGCCTGTGGGGAAAAAGGAACTCTCCTGCACTGCTGGTGGGAATGTGAACTGGTACAACCATTGTGGAAAGCAGTATGGAAGTCTCTCAAAAGACTCAAAATAAATATCCCTTCGATCCACTGATACCTCTTCTGGGAATATTCCCAAAAGAGTGAAAAGCAACACATAACAGAGATACATGTATTTCCATGTTCATAGCAGCACAACTAACAATAGCTAAAATGTGGAAGACACCAAAATGCCATCAACAGACCAGTGGATACACAAATTCTGGTATTTGTACACAATGGACTACCACTCATCTATAAAGACACATAGGTTTGAGGCTTTTGTAGGGAAAAGGATGCAGCTACAGACCATCATGCTCAGTGAAGTGAGTCAAAGGCAAAGGTTAAATATCGAATGGTTTCTCAAATATGAGAAACCCAGATCACAATCTTTTCATAGAACTAGTTGAGGAGGATAATGGGAACTAATGAGGAGGGGGATAGTATAGGAGGATCAAAAAGGGAAAGGGGAAGAATTTGTAATTTTGTCACAATATGTGTATGCACAAAATACTCAAGATCAATGGAAACATTATGTATTGCACATATACATATTGATACAATGGGAAATTGATTTTACATGCAATTTCAAGAGTTTCCAGAGTTGTACAGTCCAAAATGTATTCCTTTACTACCGTGCATCTATTCTCGAAATGTGCTTTATATTTTATCATTTATACTGAGATTTTGAATTGTGAGCCCTGTGGCATTCCAGGGTTTTCTCTTTAACACAAATGCAGTTTTTCATTTCTAAGTTGAATCTAATCACAGAATAATGGCTGGGATTTTGCTCTCTTAGAAAGCTTAACAGAAAGGAAAGGACCTCTTGATCTGTTAAGGAAGTCTGGTATATGAAAACGCTCTAGTTTTAAAGACAGGAAATAGCGCAGAGTGAATCAAGATTAGTCTGTTATAAATACTAAGAAATACAGGACACACTGTCCATATATAGAACATTAAAACAATAGTAAAGAAATATCTCAACTAGAAGTATAGAATAGAAGATACTGACTCTCAGGAATTAAGTCTTCAAAACACTGATTCTCTGGAAAATATCGTATAGAGATAAACCACAATGGAATTAGCGACAACCCTTGGCACACAGAGAGGTCATGTTTGCAGATGAGTGTGTGAGAGAATGATAAGGTATGTGTCCTATCTGTACAAGTTCAGCAGTGCTCCAAGGATAATTTGATGGCAGTCACCAAAGATGAGAAAGCTTACTCATGCTATTTACTTTCTTTTCTAAAAAAAGGAAATTTAGGGCTCAATATTTAGCAGACAAAGTTTAAAATTAGTTTATATTTAACAGGCTTTTATTAAAAGACTTATTTAGCTCCTTCCTATTTCAACTCA
The DNA here is from genome assembly GCA_004027205.1 of Ctenodactylus gundi. Lineage (NCBI taxonomy): Eukaryota > Metazoa > Chordata > Mammalia > Rodentia > Ctenodactylidae > Ctenodactylus > Ctenodactylus gundi. Next base: position 1,913,461 of record PVKB01000001.1, on the reverse strand, counting down.
TGAGACTATGAAATTAGAACAAGAATTTTGAGAGAATTTTGCTCACATGTCTCAGTTGTGAGATACATATTTAATATGAAATCGAGTTTTGTTTGGGTTTTCATTTGATTTTGTGCCAAATCCAATCACTTTCTATGATCAAAAATTTAAATGTTAACCTGAAAAAGATACAATTCATACATAAGACAAATTAGGTTGTCTTGGAAAATAAGACACACAAAGAATCTTATCTACATCAGCGCAAAGGACTTTAAGAATTTTGAAATTAAATTGGAATTTCACAGTGCCAGTGCTATTTGCCACAAAAAGGGCTGAAATAATCTCCTTTTCTGTCAGCCTCAGTCAACACTCATCTGAAAAACATGTTGAAAGACACTATAAAGATTCTACAATGGAATTCTGGGCAAGCTGTGCGCAGCTAAAAGGAATTAGGAGCCTGGAGCAATAAATAGTCACAAGAAAAACCCTTTTCTTGAGCTTTTAGGAGAGAAATGGGATTGGAAGAAAAGATGGAGAAAGAGGAGCTGGACCTTGAAGAAGAGGAAAGATTGGCTATTACAGATGACGCTACCTTTTCCATACAGAGAGGATGGAAGGCACCCATTGAGGTAGGGATCATCCTCAGTGAAGGGAGTCAGAGGCAGAAGGTTAAATGGTTTCTTTCATATGAGAAATCCAGATCACAATCATTTCATAGAACTAACTGAGGGGCACAGTAGTAACTAGTTGAGAGGGGAACTGGGACGGTCAAAGAGGGAGAAGGATTTTTAATTTTGTCACAATGTGAATATGCACAAAACACTCGAGATCAATGTAAACATCATGTATTGCAAACATCATATTAATAAAAGGGGGAAGTACTGAGGTAGGGAAGTTGGCAGGAAAGGTAAATCCTACTAACAGGATTGCAAAGAAAACGTGTTGTTCATAGTTAAGATGAGATTGAAACTAGACCATTAAAAAAAAGAGCCTTTCAAATGGGGTCCTTATCCTCTGAGACAGTGGTTTTGAAATTTTGTTGACATGACCCATTGTAAGAAATTCCTTTACACACACACACACACACACACACACACACACACACACAGAGGGAGGGAAGGAGGGAGGGAGAGAGAGAGAGACAGAGAGAGAGAGAGAGAGAGAGAGAGAGAGAGAGAGAGAAAGCAAAAATATTCCTTCTGCTTCCTCAAAAAAAGTACATGTTCATCCTTATTTCATGCAATGCCCTCTGATTTTTATTCCAGTTTATGCCCCCAGTATTTCACTTAAGGATCCCAAATTGGCCACTGGAGGGATCACATACACTGCGGAAAGGTGTTCTCAGCGGCCACTATGGAATGTCTGACTGGACCAATAGAAAAGGATTTGAGGAATATTTTACCTGTTGCATACGACAGAATAGAGAGGAGAGTCAAGGCCACGCAGACGGAGGTGGTTGCCTCACAAGGGAAAACACCTTTGGAATCACTGAGTGTCAAGAGAGTAAGGCCATTGTGCAGCGTACTGAGATACAATAAGACTATTATATAAGGTAGCAACAGGGAAAATGAAATGTACGCAGGACATGTGGGGGGACCAAAAAATATTTTTTAAAAAACCCTTGCCTTTGAATCTTTACTCAGCTACGAATAAAAATTGAATTATCCATGAAATTAAAGTAGTTGTATGAAATAATTGCCTCAAGAACTTTTGAAATATTATAAACAATTCTAAACCCTTCGAATCCAGCCAACTTGTAATAAATTGCACAATTCACTTAGCCTTAGGAGGAAAGAAACGTGCTGAGCTTCTACTCTGAGCCAAGAGTTAACTTGGTATGTTTTTCATTAAATCCTTACAACTTTGTGAAACAAATATGGATATTCACATCCTACAGAAGAGGAAAATAAGGTTCGGGGAGGTTAAATAGTTTTTCCAAAGTCAAAGAACTAGTGAAATCAAAATCAGAACTAGCAAAATCTGGTTGCAAATCAAAGGTTTTAACGACATATCATTGACAGGGGAGGATTTCACAGATGAGAAGTGTTACAACTTTTTAAACAATTTGGCGTGTTTTTAAATTGCATTTCAGTAGCTTGTGATGTCAAAATGACTCCTTACCGTTCACCCGGTTTTTTTTATAGGAGAGAAATATAGACTGATAATTAAAACGGCAGGTAGTGCCAAGAGAAAAACAAAACAAAATAAAGAAGCAAACAAAAAGCATCTTTTACTCAGTTTGAATATTTCCGCCTGACCTTCGGAAGCCTTTCCGGCTCGCGCGTGCTGAGGTCCTCCGCGCCGGCAGGGGGCGGACAAGGACTTCGCGCCCCGGTGGCTGGGCTCGGGCGTCCCCTCTTCGCGGAGCCTTTCGCTCACTTCCGCCTGGATACGATTCCTTAGCAACGGGTTGCCGAGGCAACAGTAGGACGCGCGCCGCCGGTCTGGGCTCCCGGCACCTGCCTGCGCTGGGAGCGGCAGGCGAACCATGTCGGAGATCCTGTGCCAGTGGCTCAACCAGGAGCTGAAGGTGTCCCGCACCGTGAGTGAGTGTCGCCTGCCGGGACCCGCGGGCCGGCGAGCCGGGCGCGAGGCAGAGGCGCCGGCTGCCCCGTGCGCGCCGCCCGCCGCCCGCGCTCTCCTCCGGGGCGGCGCGCCCTCCCGGCCCCAGCGCCCCCGTTACGCCCCTGGCGGTCTTAACCGCCGGAGGCTCCGGGAGGGCCGCGCTCCGATGGCGGGGGACCGCGCTGGCCCCTGCCGTCCCTCCACGACGCTGCCACCTTCCTCAGCGGCGGGGCGTGCCCGCGGGGCGCACAGCGTCTTCGAGGGTTTCCCGCCGGCGTACTAGCGGCCCGGCGCGCTTTGCGTGTTTAATCACTCATCGGGATGTGACGTTAGTGAACCTGTATCAGTTTTCGAAATTTTAACCTCAAAATCTTCGACTTTTCCAGCATTTACCCTTGGCCAAAGTGGCCCCACCCAAACCTAATTTTATTTCAGTAGGAAGTTTCGACCCACAGCTCCCAAATCCCCTGACACCCAGGCAGGTTTGTACCCTCGTGGGCTCCGCCACGGCGCGTGATTACAGCGCAGCCCCTCACTCCTTCTCAGGTCCTTTGTTGTTTTTTTCTTTTTTCACAGTTTGGTGCTCTTTCTCAAGGCAGGGAGTTTTCTGGAAAAACCACTTCAGCCTGCCTTCCCAGAAGAACCCTGACGTAACTGTCAACCTGCTACCAGATGGCCATGATGCCAGTCTGGTCACTCACAGGACGTGCTAGTATTTCTGCAGGTGTACAATAGTTGTCAGTACAAGGGTCTTTAACACTGAGCATTTCCAACTCCAGTTTCTTGAGGCTTAAGGTCAAATGCTTTCTTTGCCAAATCACCAACCTACACCCTCTTAACAGCAAGAAAATATTTTCCATTGTGTCTCATGGAAAATAATGCTGGCCTCAGGCCATATTTAGCGTTGATGGTTACTTTTCTCCTTCTCCCATTTTAGGGCCCCTGCAACATCATGCCCCATAGTAACATTCTTACAAAGGAAGAGCAATTACAGATTGCTTGATTTAATTTGGTTCATGTATTTGCTTAGTGAAAAATCATATCTTTTGCCCCAGTCCCTAGGATTCTCTGGCTAATTAAAAAAATACGCTGTTAGGAAAAATAAGTAATATTGACAAGAAACACAAAAACAGTAGCTGCTATTGTAATTGTGGTCAGTTATGGGAATTTTGATCTTGAGAAAGAGAGAAAGACAGATTCATTTTGTGAAGATAAAAACCTGGAGAATTTTAAAGAAAGAAGTGTAGCAACATGTGGTATGAATGGAAAATTCCCAGCATCTCCTTTCCTGAAGTGTTAATCTGGAAGCTGTTAGCAAGTGATGCCCCGTCCTAACACTTTTTTTTTTTTTCATTCATTAGTGGTATATTTTAATTTCTGTGAGCTGGCTTTCTAAGGAGAGAGAGGCAGACTTTCAGGCAAGCATATACCATGTGTGAAGGGCTTTTCAAAGTGTAGAGGACATGCTCAACTGTGTTTGGAAATAAACAATATAAAAATTGTATTTAAAAGAAGCAAACTGTCTGCTGTCCACATCTATTTTAGTTTGGATCTGGAGTGTCTGCCAAAAGCCTCATGTATTTGGATGCAGTGGGATAATTGGAACAGTGTGCTGTTGGAAGTAGGGCCTGGCTGGAAGAGTGGGTACTTGGGATTTGGCCTGGAGGGATTGTGTCAGTTTCTTGAGATTAGGGGGTGCCCAGGGAAGAGCTTTCAGGTACTTGTATTATGGACTTCTGAGCCAGAAAATGAGGGAAGGCACCCACCCTGGGTGTGGGAGGCCCTACTGGCAGCTTGAAATAATTATAGGAAGGAGGAAGAAACAATATTACAACTGTTTCCTGCAGAAGGTCTGGCCTTGCCAGAGTCTCCAGATGTCAACTCATTCCTCACTTGTTGGCTTCTGTCTGCAAGGGGGAGAGCAGCTCTCCAGCCTCTGCCCTGTGCTTTGGACTATTGCTGGTTGCCGGTGAGCAGACTGTGAAGAGCCCTTCTGAAACTGAGCTAAATAAATCTTTCCTCCCTTAAATTGTGGATGTTGGGCGTTTTGTCCCAGCAATGAATAACTAAGATGATATCCCATCATTTGATAAGTTGCCCAGTGAGGTATAATGTAAAACTTTGACTCGTTTGTGGAAATGCATATGGAAAAAGTGTGTGTAAGCTTTGGGGAAAGTGATCTGTTGATTTCAGGGTAATAGCTGTGTTAAAAGAAGACTTTAGCAGGAAGAATGCTAGGGTTGGGATCTCCGGCCCACCACTTACTAACTCATGACCTTGGAAAATATTTACCTAAGTTGCACCTTACTTAAAAATATCAGTAATAGCTATATCTCAACAAGCTGCATCAAGATTAAATGAAATAATAAGTTTATATTATTTCAGACAGACTTGAGACATAATAAAATGCAAAATCTCACTTCTCAGCATTGATCATAGAAAAACAAAAACAATAGGTAAGGTGATCTTAAAAATATCTATCACTATGTTGATTTTAGGGGCAACAAGAAAAACTAGGAGCCATCTCATATATTCCTCAATTTTATAATAATTGGATAAAGAATTCTTCATACTATGAATTATGCAATTATGGTAAGAATGAGCTAGCTGCTGTAATTTTATGGGATATTAAAGTGGTTTTGATAAGTAAAAACTAAAATTATAATTTCTTGTAGTTAGCATAATTACATTTCTGTACCAGCAAGAAAGCACACACGTGAGTAACATGAGTGTAGATATTTGTTTGTGTGAACATGAAGACAGTGTTGAAAGACATGTACTAGATTGCTGATGTACACATATTTCATACTGTGGTTTATGTCACCAAAGAGAAAAATACAGGATGAGAAGCATTTATATTGGTTAGCCTAGGGAAGGGGAGATTGAGGATTGATAGCATATATATATATATGTTTAATTGCTTGTATTTTCATAGGTTGAAGGAAATTTTTGTGAAATCATTAACAGAAAAATAAAAAAGGAAGTCAAACTTTATGGCAAAATAAGAGAAAAATAAAACGAACATTTTAGTTGAGACATAATAAGCATCTTACAGCACTCTGTGAGCTTGGGGAGGAATTATTTTCTCAAGTGAAATTTTCAATTGAAAGAATAACAATAAAATGTTTTCTGGATTGAGTGTACATCGTATTCTAGGCCCTTTATGTGGGTTTTCTTATTTAGTGTTCCAAATAACTATGAAAGGTATTACCCCAATTGTATAGGTGAACAAATGGAAGAACTTAGTAATATGTCACACAGCTAATAGAATTTGAACCCAGATCTTTGATTTGTGAGTTTAGATACTGTGGTATATAAATATTAGCTCACACTTATAAATATGTCCATTCCTGAAGTATTTCTCCCAAGCCAATTCTTTTGAGCTTTTTTATAAGAGTTATTGTTTAATTTGAAGTCAAAGGAAGTATAGGAAATTAATCATCTGAATATTATAACTGCATAACCTAGTTCTATTATTTTTTTTCTTTTTGAGGCAGGGTCTTAGTCTGCAATGTAGGCTGGTTCTGAGCTCACTATGTAGCCCAGGCTGGTCTGGGATTCATATCAATCCTTCTGTGTCAGCTTCCTGAGTGCTGACATTACAGGGGTGCGCCACCATGCCCTGCTCATGTGGTGCTGGGGAATTGAACCCAGGGCCTTGAACTCAGGATGCAAGCATTTAACTGCTGAGCTAATCCTCCAACCCCATAACCTACTTCTTAGATGTTGAAATGGCAAAAGTGGATTTATTGGTGCTTGATTGGAAGTGGTTCGGTTTATTCATTTGCTGATAAAGTAAATAAACAAGTGAAAATGCCAAATGAATGCCTTAATAAAGACACATAATGCCTTAGTCCCTGCTAGAGAGGCAGCCAATGGCAATTGATTTCTGGATTATTCTGAAAGGTAGATGCTATTGTGGTTTTGGATCCCAGTCTCATGTATTTTAATGTTAAGGATTGTCTATGGAGGCATGTGCTGTTGAGAGATTGGGCTGTAGACTGGAGGGGTGGATTATAGGCGTGTAAATTGGATTACAGGCATATAAATTGAATTATAGGCATATCGTGAGGGTTTACCACACCTTACACACCTGGATCCAGGAGGAGCTGATCCCTGGGAGGAGACCTGGAAGGATATATAAGCTGCTTCCTGCCTTTCTTGGACTAGTCTCAACTTGCCTTGACTTGGCTTGCTGTCTGTGATGTCCTGAGGAGCTGCCTCCACCTCTTCTGCTGTGTACTTCCATTGCTGCCGGCCGCCCCTGAATGGACTGTGACCTTCTGAAACTGCGAACTAAAATAAACCTTTCCTCCCCTAAATTTGTGGATGCCAGGTATTGAGTCACATCAATAAAAGTAACTAAGACAGATGCCAATTTGGATAAAGCATTTTATATTGAATTTTGTATTGTCCAGGCACCTTGGATAACTGCAGTCCAGAGAGTGCACTTCATTGATCTGTGAAGAAAATTTGTACTGCACCTTCGAAAGTAGTAGTAGTAGGAGTTCTTAGGAGTCCCTGAAGGCTCAATTAGGTCTGACACAGGAAGATACAAATCTAAACAAAGGGTTGCAGTCTTCAGTGAGTTACAGTTAACTAGATTATTTTGCCTGGAAAATAATACTTACATGTATATGTTAATGAAATGTCTTTGTCTTAGTTACTTTTTCATTGATGTGAGTCAATACTGACATCCACAAATTTAGGGGAGGAAATGTTTACCTTAGCTTATGGTTTCAAAAGTTGACAGTCCATTCGGAGGCGGCCAGTAGCAATGGAAGTACATGACAGAGGCAGAGGTGGGGCCAGCTCCTCACCACATCACGCACAGGAAGCCAGGTCTCATCAGGTCCAGTCTCTCCCCAGAGGAAAAAAGCTGTAGCAATCTTTTCTTCTTCCTTTCCTTTTTATCAGTTCCCATTTGGGCCTCCCACATCCAGGAGGGTGTTCTTCCTCCATTCACAGGCCCACTAATTACTCACACTCTAATCCAAGCTAGTTCCTAATTGTCTAATCAAGGCATGGTTCCTAAATCCCAATCCATGCGTGCTTACTGATTGCCTCAAATTGGCACTCTCTAACTCACTCTTAGAACATAAGAAATTGCTCAATAAAAAATTACATCTGGAATTAAGAAATAGTTTTATTATAAAAGTAAGCAACATAGAGCAGTGTTACTGAAATATGTTCTGTGCTTTTTTAAAAAGAGAGTTCAGTTAGTTTTAAAAATAAACATTGTCTCTCTTTTACAAACCTCATAAATTCATCATCAGAGAAAACAAATACCAGAGTGCCATAACTGAGCATTCTCCATTTTCAAAATCTTCTAATATTAGTCCCTCAGAATTATTCTGTTGTTAGAAAAGCTCATATTTGTGATAGGGTTAAGTTATACATACCAAAAAATATTTATATAATGGATAAAAATAAAATTGTTAATTTTAGCAAATTTTAAGAAGTATTATATGCTCCTTGTTTATTGTTTTTGTAGAATGGTTTCTATTACTTTTATATTAAATACTAGTAGTTTTGTTTTTTATTTTATTCTTTGTCTTAAATTTTATGGGGATATTTCATTTTAATCCCCTTGTGCATTATTTAAATGCTTTTTCCTTTTTTTGTGGTACAAGTAAACTTTAATGATTTGTTTTTATATCTAGAACTTTATAAAAAAAGTCTCAGATTTTAAGTACAGCAATACTGAAAATTTGTTGAACATTTCTGTATAGTGTGTTTTGGTGACGTTGACATGTTATAGAATAATGTAATTTGGGATCTGATAAAGAATCTTGGACATTGTGGTAGTTCAATACCCTCCCAAACACATGAAATTCAGTTGCCATCCTGATGGTAATAACAGTAGGACTTTTAAGACATGTCTAGGTGGTGAGGACTCTGTCCTGATGAGTGTATCAGAGCCATTGCTATAGGAGCTGGGTAGCTATTGCCTGAATGTGCTTCAGATACAGGAAAATTTTGGGCTGCAATTTCCTTTGTGTCTGGAGCGCTCACTCTTCTGTCATCTGCTGTATCATGGTGCAACAAGAAGGCCCTGGCCAGATGCTACCATCTTGATACTAGACTTTTTGACCTCTATAAATGTATAATTTTTAAAAAATAAATTCCCCCTACCGTAGTATTCTGTTACATCAGCACAAAGCAGAATAAGACAGGCATCATTTAATTCTTCTTTGCCAGATGGAAAAATTAAATGTTGACAGCTTTGCTTAGGTTAGACACCTAGGCATCTAGGCTTGCTGCCTTTTAGTTCATTTCTCTTTTGACCAAGGTCATTAAATTACACATTTTCTGCTACTTCAGCTTTCAGAGTCATTACAAAATATATTGCTCCTGGTGGCAACAAGTTTTTACATTTCTTTGCTAGGTCAACAGCACTTTTGAATAAAACTTGGCTTCCATTCACTAGAAATTGTTCTGGCAAATATAGTAGCAGAGAGAAAAGAATGACACCCTATGTTTTCCCAATTGAGGAGCATTGTAATGAAGAAACAGATTTAGTTTCATACGGTAGATCTTGGATATTATGATAAAGCTTTCAAAGGAAAAAATTGTAAAGATTGACCATCCTGTTCTTTTAATGAAAGAAATACTGTCACTGTATCCCAGGCAGGTGCCACAGCACACATTTATAACTGAACCATGTTGGATAGATAGAATTACTGCATTGAGGGCCTATTGTCCATCACCACAGAGGGTGTTAGAAAAAGCTTGATTTTGTGTTAGGTTTTTTTTTTTAGGTTTTTTTTTTTTTTTTTGAGAAGGGTTCCAGGAAAAATGCTTTACCAATAATTGGATGGTGTCAAGAAATACAGGCAATTCTGTAACTGTGAATTAACTTAACAAATCGTATTTGGAAAGGGGAGAATGAAGAAAGAGCTGAGACTAGTAAAGCAGCAGCCACCACTTACATTGATCAGAATAAAAAAAATATTGGGCCACTTATATGCTTTAGAAAATATTCTTATTTTGTTTCAGTTAGACATCATCACAGAAGGATTTCATTTTTGCCTTGATCCAACAGGATCACAGAGTGACCTTATCTGATGTTGACATGTTGTGAAATTCATTATGTCCGGCAGAAGACTGCCGAGGCCTGTGTAGGAGTGCCTTGCTAGTTCCTAGGAATGCCATGGCCTAGGAGGGCCAACCACATGCAGTTGTTTTTCTCTCTCAAGTGAAAGTACATTTGCTTGGTTTACTTGTACTTGTAATCCAGCCAGGTCTTATTTTTTCAATAAAAGAGGAAAAATATTACTGATGATGGAATGGCATGGATCTACAGTGCCATGTCTACAATTCCAAAGCCCGTAAAAATTCAAAATATATCCTTTATTCATGATGAGCAAATGCCCATAAATACCAATAGGCTGTTTAGTCTTTTTTTCTCCAACTGAATATGAATAAATTACTTTACTCTAAAAACCACCTGATGGCTGGAGCTTGCCTGAATTGATGGACGTGTTTTATCTTGCTTGGCCTGAAAAATGGGCCCTGTCTAATGTTAAGGGCAAGACAGTTATTTGCCTTCTGAATACTGAATACTGTTTAAACAAGCATGTTTATGTTATACTCACTGAGGGCCTATTATTGAGTTTACAGATAATATAATTCACATAATCTTTTTAAATTAGAGGACAATAATATAATAATAATAATAGTAAAATTTTCACTGAGCACTTTAGGTGTACCAGTTGTTATGCTAAGCAATTTAAGTGCAATATTCCAATTCTTAAAACAACTCTTATGAGATAAAACCTATCATTGTCCCTATATTGAAAAGGAGAAAGGGTGGCTACCTGATAACCAAGGTTGTAAATGAGTGAGCCATTCGGGGGGGACTCTTTCTCGTGCTTTTTTGGAATGTTTTCTTTAACTGGCTCAGGGCCTGTTGATGAAAACACATAGACCTTTTCTCCTAATGTCCTGGCTAGTGCGTGGAACCCTCACAGAGGCCCACATCAACAATTTTGCCACAAAGGAGCTTTAGTGACCAGAACCAGATGTGAAGCTTGGAAGAACATATGCTTTAGCTCATATGTCTTTTTTTCATCATTTTATTCTTTTGTCTATTTATTTGCATGGATTCTATTTTTGTTTCTTTTCTTCCTGTGTTTTCTCCTACTTGACCTGCGTTGCCTTTGTAATTTTCTATATTCATTACCAGCATGCTTTCTTTTGCTAATGTATTACAGAATGAGTCTGAAGTGTAAAATGGCCTGCGTGTGATGCGTTAGACAAGTCATTTCATACTTGTTTATTTGTTGTAAACTACCTAACAATGAAATGCGTAGGTGCTCACTGTTGTTCTTTGACTTTTGTTCTATAAATACCTGTTTTTATGTACATTTATTCATCTTATGTATAAAATAAAGGTGTTTAGAGTATAAACATTATTAATATGCTGTACTATTTCAAGGAAAATTGGTTATAATTCTGTTTTTCAAGTGATGTTTTTGTAGCAAATAATTTGGTACACGCCATTTATCTGCTACACTGGGGGTGGTGGAATGAGATACTCTTATACCCAAGTTGTTTTTAGTATAAGTATCAGGCACTCAATCAGGATGGACCCCAGACATGATGGGAAGTCCATAGGGAGGCAGGACAGGCACGAGACCACCTGATGGTGATGTAGCAGAATAGAGAGTGATATCTAGAAGCTAAGCAAAAAGCCTGGTGGCCTGAGACCAGAAAGAAAGATACATCCATAGACTCATAATGACTCTAGGCCAGATGGCTCTAGGAGACTGAGAGAGTCAGGATGGGCTAAGGAGGTCGAAAGAGAGAGACAGTAGACAAAGGGGGTGGAAGCCAAAGCCAGAACCAGCCAGATGGTACCCTGCAGACAATGATGGCAGCTAGATCAGGGACAGCCTTTCAAGCTAGCCAGCACTGTGGTCTGTGAGGGAAAGAGCAAGGGGCAGTGATGCCAAACAAGGGGTTGGCTCATGTCTGTCCTTTGGAAGAAGAAGGAGTCATTTGGATTTCATGTGCTTCAGATTGTGAAGGTGTGTTGCCAAAAATTTCTTACTTAACAGATAGACTTTTGTGTGACTCAAAGAGAATCCTTGTTTTGGTAGTGTCCCAAAGTATTGTGACATTCAAGTGGTACCACTTTATAATCAGGACAGTTAGCTTGTGAAGTATAAGCTTAACTCACCTACAAGAGATTTTCAGTAGTTCACCAGAGCTAGTTGAATTGTAGGACTAGGTAGTAGTATATGCCATGCATTATAAATTCTCCTTCCATGATACTTCATCTCCAAGTATGTTTTCATGAATAAGATCAGTGCTTCAAGTTAGGGTACTGCTTTGCAAACAGTGATGTGATTGTTGGGGAGGGGCATCAGGTCATCAACTCTGAGAGAATGTATTGTATTTCTAGACAGATCATTCTGACATGAGCGGTTTTAAAGTAATGATAAAATGGGCTTACTTGAAGACAGGATTGCTGAAGTCCATGAACAAGTGCTGCTGGACTCCACATTTTAAAAATAAATGCATTGTCTTCTTCCATGAACTACAGCTGATAACAAATTTAAGTGATTTAAAGCTTTCTTTTTTCCTGAAGTTCAAAATATTTTTATTTATTTGTTAAACTGATCTAGAAACAAACACATAAAGGGTAGATTTTCTACCCTTTATTTTTTTATTTTATTTATTTGTTTATTTGTTCATTTTATTTTTTAATGTAAACCAAAGATTACTTAACCATTGTCAATAGATTCCAAAGCTGGTCAGTTCAGAAACTCACCTTGAGTAAATAGAATCAAAGGGAATAATAGTTTCACATTGATTAAACTACCTTTATCATTGTATTGATGCAATCTAAGAATTGGGGTATTATTCAGAGTTTCCAGTACTTTGAGAACAAATAGTAAGGAAGTTTTAGATAAAATTGCAAACTTGTATCAGAGAGGTAAACAAATCTTTGACATATGGAGCCTTTTGAGTAAGGTCTCTGCAGTGGCATTTATGGAACAGTTAACTTTCTGCAATCTCACAGACATGCTTCCTGTATGCAAATCATGTCTCACTCTGACTATTACTCTCTGAATTTAATTAGCCAGCTTATTAGTCACATAACAAAAATAAAACAATATAACTGAGTTTGTTACTGCAAAGAGATATTTTCTCTGTTGTCACCTAAAGGATGGAAGTATTTGATCATTTAAGGAGAATTTTGAAATTATAAAAGAGATGACATCTTTGACCTATAATACTATGCTTTATCTACCAATTTTCAATATGATATATATTAGAATATATATACATATATTCTAGTTCTAGTTGACTCAAACTAAGAATATTTCAAAAAAGAAGACAATGCTCTTGAATATTGAATTTTGTCCACACTTATGTAACTACTATGCAGCAGGCATGATAATACTCAGCAATTCTAATATATTACCTGAAATCATTAAAATGGCTTCCCACAATGCATTGCTAGTTAGCCACAAAATAGAACGAAATCCTGTCATTTGCAACAACATAGATTGGAGACTGTGTTAAGTGCAATTAGCCAGGCATAAAGAGAAAAGGATTGGACCGTGCTCAGACACAAAATCTAAAAGAGCTGTTGAAATTGAGAGTAGACTGGAGGTTACCAGAGTCTGATGAGAGTGAAGAGACAAGGGTAGGGGAAAGTTGATGATTTCCTGTATACATTACATTGCAATAGTGTGTTTACTTTTTGCCTCGATGTTTTAAAATTCAGGTCCCAAGTCATTCGCAAAGGCATTTTCCAGTGGCTATCTAATTGGAGAAGTTCTGCATAAATTTGAGCTTCAGGATGATTTTTCAGAATTTGTAGAGAGCAAGTAAGTGAGATCATTATTTTTTAAAACTCAATTCTTTCGGCATTTGTAACATTCAGTGATAACTTATAGGATCATCAATCATAAGATTTTTTTCCAAATATAAACCAGCCAGCCAGTCAGATCATTGGCTTGGAAGTTGTTTCTTCTTTACATATGCATTCTTTAGTTTCCAGAATGTTACATGGTGACAGCAGGGTCTCATGTTCATATGACACTCATTTTAGTACCTTTCACATTCTTGCAGCCTTACTTTCTTTGTTTTTTTATGTATTCATCCTGTAAATTGATTCTTCTATGCAGACAAGAAATGAATCATCATAGAATATCCTGAGTGGCCAATTCTTTGTCTTTGAAAAAACAAAACAAAATTTAAGTACTAATTAAAGCTTCTGTAACTTTTTTCATTTTTAGAAGTTAGATTGAGATATGATTCTTATAATTTACCATTTAAAAATATACAATTCAGTACTTTCTAGTATGTTTCTGTATTCCCATGGCTAATACTTTTTATTAATAAAACTTTCTAAACTTATTAATCTTTTTGTGTGTTTTCAAATATGGTTTCTCTTTTAAAGTATTTCAAATGCACTTGGAAAGAATGAATATTATTCTGTCATTTGTATTATATAGAAACATTTAAAGTTTACCTGATTGCAGTATGGTCTAAGACTTACAATTCCTTATTGATCAGCCCAGTTCCTTTATCTGTAGCTGAAAGCGCCATATGAAAGTCTGTAGCTGTTGATCTCACTGTTTCTCCCTCTGATTTCACTCTGTTACTGCTTTATGTATTCTGTGGCTGTCTTGGTAGGTGCATTATGTTTATCGTGTTTATGCCTCCTTGAGAAATTGACTTTTTGCTACAAATATATTTTGTTTTCTAATATACTCTCTTAAAGTCAACTTTGTCTGATATTAGTGTAGACAGTTCAGCTTTTGTTTGGTTACTGTCTTCACGATATATGCTTGTTAATCAGTTTGAGTCTTTAAACTTACATATATTTTCTCTAGAAAACAGCAAATAATGGAATCATCTATTCTACCAGTATCTGCCTTGTAATTATAGTTTTTGATCTGTCTGTTCTTCATATAATTTTGAAAGATATGATTTAAGTCTACAATTATGATATTTGTTGTATATATCTTGTCTTTTCTGTTTCTACATTATTGCCTTCTTTCGTATTAGTATTTTCTAATACCATGTTAATTTTCTTATTGTTCCTGTAATATATTTTGAGTAATTTTCTTAGTTCTTCCCCCTCCTTTGTGTTATTGTCATATAAAATGACATCTTAAGCTAAACAACTCAGATTTTAAGTTATTATTTTATGTAATTACCTTGTAAATCAAACAGAAGAAGACAGTTTTATCTTTCTGTATATAATTACCTCCTCATATTCTTTACTGCTTCGTGCACCTTGAGTTGCTGCTTAGTCTTCTTTCATTTTAGGCCTTAAGAATCCCCTAGTGCTTCTTAGACAGTAGCTTTGTGAACAATAAACTCTCTTAGTTTTGTCTATTCTCCAGTTTTGAAGTTTAGTTTTACTACATATAAAATTCTTGGTCAGATGTAGAGTGTGTGATTTAACCACCGAGGGAGCGAGGGGCCTTTTCCCAGAGGACAGTCCTCACTCCCTCCGCGGGGTCATTTACATCACACACTCTTTCTCCACGCGTGACTGTCCCAGTGGTGCCTCTGTGTTCAAAAACATCTGTGATTATCCTTATGTGCTTTTTGTCCGTGTGTTTCAGCAAGCATGGATTTTACCAGATTACATACAAATTACAGTCTCCAAATTTTGATGTGTTAGAAATGTGGAAGATTCCTAGGAATTTACAGAGAAAAGTATTGTAATACTGAGTACTTTAGCCAGTTGATAAAAACCGTCTTAAAACCTAACACTTAACTGAGGTATGATTGGCTTGGAAGTTGTTTCTTCTTTACATATGCATTCTTTAGTTTCCAGAATGTTACATGGTGACAGCAAGGTCTCGTGTTCATATGACACTCATTTTAGTACCTTTCACATTCTTTCAGCCTTACTTTCTTTGTTTTCTATGTATTCGTCCTGTAAATTGATTCTTCCTTCTGTGCAGACAAGAAATGAATCATCATAGAATATCCTGAGTCAAAGCCTAACACTTAACTGAGGTATGATTTCCAGGCTTCCTCAGTGTTCTGGGAGCTACAATGTACATGTGGGAGGTGAAGATGTGTTCGTCTCTTTTTCTTGGGAACAGGGCAAAGCTTTGCTGAAATTTAGAAATAGGCAACTTTAAAAAAAAATTCTGTCTTCTGAATTATGTTTCCTTCAGCTTTGCAGTCCAAAGTAATGAACCAGATAGGTGATTTCTAGTACTTTTATCCTTCTACACACATGTCATGGGAAAGGTATGCAGGACTTCTAGGCATTTTGTTTCATCACTCAAACACATGAAAATTCTTTCTGCTCTGAGGTATACACCACCATTCTCTGTGTTCTCAGGTGTTATTTTTGGTGCACTTTGACTTATCGTTAACTATATTCAGAATATTTTTATTAAAGACTGTTATAGAGTTAATATTAAAGAGAAAAGGGCCAATGGTTAAAATTGATATTTGTATTGAGTTTGATAATGAGAAATCATAAGAATTGAAAATTGATTCAGTATCTTTTATCTTTTGTCTCATAATCAGATTATTAGGTTCATTAACAACCCTGGTCATTTGAGTCCTCTGTCTCAGTACTTGCTTCAGCTTGTTGTTACTGTTTATTTATCTATCTGTCTTTTTTCTCTGTGAGCTCCTAAAGACCAGTGACTACTTTATCTTCATTTTTGTAACTTTGGAAGAATTTGGGGGAGCTGTAGGAATAGCATAGCTGTTGGAGAGCTTGCCTAGCAATTGCAGTGTCCTGAGTTCAACTTCCTAGCACCACATAAACCAGGCATGTTGTTTCATACCTGCAATCTCAGTACTTGGGAGGCTGAGGCAGGAGGATTGCCATGTGTTCAGGGCCAGCCTGGGCTACATACTGAGTTCAGTATCAGTTTGGACTACAGAGTAACACCCTGCCTCAAAAATGTTTTTGAAAATTTTGTTTTGATACTGTGATTGAACTCAGGGTATTGTCCATGTAAATCATGAACTTCCATTAAGCCGTAACCCTAGCCTTTAAAAAATTATTATATTTAATAAATAAGTAGATCTCTGGCATAGTAAGTATTTAATAAAATGATTATCAATTGAAAAAATAAGGTAATACCCTAAACTCAATTTTTTCTAAAATTTAAGGCTAATCTGATATAAATTTTCTAAATATAAATATAACTTCTGATTAGGAAGTAATTTTGATTTTTTAGAGAAATAATATAAAAAGTATACTTAATTGGATTTCATAACCAATATTGCTTTATTAAATATGACTAACAATGCCAAAGAGGATCAGTGTTACAAGTGATGAAATGAAACATTTAGAATTGTTTTCAGACTCTAACAATATTATTACTTAAAGAAACGGCTATTTAAATTGCAATTTTACCTTCTGTATAAAACATTTCTCAAAGCTAAGGTGAATTTTTTCTATTTAGAATAGGGTATTTGGCTATCTTTTTATATTTTTATAAAAATTCTATTATCACTTTTGAGCAAAAATTGTATAAAATAAATGAATTTTAGCTTAGCCATCAGAGAGAAATAGAGTCAGGGCCAATAAAATAAAGTTTATTGTATTTTATTCAGAGGTAGAGAGAGAAATGATATATTTAAAAGAACATGGAACAATTCATAATCATTATATCATGATTATAATGCCTCTGGTTTTTGGTGTTTGTTTCTAGTTCAGTGCCAGTTTCTTAGTATGAAAATATTTTACCGTCTAGGATCTTGGCTGCCAGACTTAATAACTTTTCCCGCTTGGAGCCAACACTTCACCTTCTGGGTATACAGTGTGACCGAAATGTGGCCCAAAGCATTATCACAGAAAAGTCTGGAGCAGCAACAAAACTTCTATATCAACTGTACATTGCTCTTCAGAAAAAGAAGAAAAGTGGGCCAACTGGAGTAGAAGCACCAGCCGCGCGGCCCCCGACAAATTTGAAATTTCAAAACATGAAAAGTGAGGCTTTTCGAGAGGTAAGTGCATGCAGCAACTTGGTTGGCATGACACAGTGTAAAACTTTTCAAAGAGAAATGACATTGATACGGTTTTCGAAGAAGCCCTACTGAGTGTACATGCTGTATGATCATAAAATAGAGTGAATGCTTAAAAAAGTTAAAAATGTTACAGTAAAAGACACATTGTGCCAGGTTCTCCCATCACGTTAAATACACAATTACTTTTGCAGGCTTCTGTGCTAGTATTGAGTGCTGCCCTGATGCAAAGCAGTAAATATTAGAGAAAATAATTAAATTGTACATTTAATTCATGAAGCAGTAATAGATGTGAGGAATATCTCCATGTTCAGGTTTTCCCATTCCTAGTAGACATCTTCATAAAAAGAACATAAAAAACTTCATAAAAGTTGATAGCAAAATGGGATTCAGCACTCACGGAGAACCAGAAATTAAATTAGGCTTAGTCCTGAATGGTGTTGTACTGCATTTTTCTTCTTTTATAAGCAGGGTGATTAATTTCTCACCCATATCTTAAAAACTTTCAGCTTCAGTTTTCTCAGTTGTAAAAGGAAGGATTATAATCTCTACCTGCCTGGTCACAAGCTTTTGTGTAGCTTCGAGAAGATAATGCACCATAAATTGGAAAGCAGTTAATTAATGTGGAGAAAGCATTTATTAGACAGATATTTATTATGACCCTACTTAATGCCAAAGACTTTCAAATGAACAGCACAAGGAAAGCCAGTAATTTTGAAAAAAAAATTCAGCTGAGTGGGACAGGTTACAGTGATCTGAGGAGGAAGCTGGAGATGAGGAGGAAGGAAGAATAGGTCATTCTTTGAGAAATGTACAAATAAAGAAAACAATAAAATCAACAGTAGCTGAGGAGACAGAAACAGAAGGAAAATGTGAGATTGTTTGATGATTGGACATAGAAACCAGGCCAACTTGCCAGTGGAGAAACAGGGTCAGTGGCAGTAATGGATGTGGTGTTAGGGTTAAATGGGGAGAGGTCCTCTGGGGAAAAAAGGAAGACAAGATAATCATTGTTTATTCAGAGGATACGGAGAAATTCTAGGAAAGAAGTAAAGGTGACTATTCTTTTGTGGCAGACTGGGGAAACATTAATTAATGTTTATTATTATTATTATCAGCAATATTAATATGAGCTGAAGTTTATTGGGTGTACCTAATGATGCACCCAGCTCTGTTCTGGGCACTGTAATGTCTCACTTGATCTTTGCCACAGCTATATGGTACAGACTCTTTGATTACAGATGGTAAAACTGGACACAGACGAGTTAGGTAATTCCCCATTTTATGCAGCTAGTTGGTGATAGAACTGAGAGTCAAGCCCTAAAATTTTAATGTTTACTTTTTACTGGTGTGTGGTTTAGTGATGGGAAGAGTCAGGATTCTAATCTCTCATATATTGGAGTTAGTTTTACGAAAAGTTGTTAAATATATTCCAGTAACATAAATAACATTCACTGAAAAAGGTTAACTATAAACATATGCAAGGCTATTTGTGAAGAAAGAATTCAAATCCTAGTTTTCATTATCCTCATACCAGTTTAAGATAATAATTGACATGGTTGACTGAGGGCTTGAATTTATCTTAATTATATACAAAGGTAACTCATAGAAAATTTATTTTGAAGACAAATCATATGTGTGTTTGTAATGGCAATATGGTTTTTTATCTTCTAGTGATAAAATTTTTTGAAATATTTTCTTCATTTAAAACTTAAAAACCTGATACCATATCAAACTGATTTTAGTCTGACAGGGGATACATCCAGGTTTTGGGGAAAACATAAGCACAGGAGAGATCTTGTCCAAATGCATTCTGAGGATCTTGAAATACTTTTAAATACTCAGAGAAGAGTACGTGTTCTAATATCAGGTTTTGTAGAATAATTTTCTAAATAATGATTAATGTATAGTATCGTTTGTGAATTATCCCTCAGTACACATTGCATACATGGTAATGTATCATAAATTGGATTTTCCTGGTGCATGACTGCTGTGCCCTTCTGAAGCCCCTTTTCTCCCTTTTCCTTCCTTCTCCCCATTCTTACTCTTGCTTCCTGTCACCTGCACTTGTGGCTGAGAACCACACCTGCCATTCCATACAGAGGCAGGACAGCTTGAGATCTTTTACTGGTGCACATGTAATGATTCAGCTACTTCAACGAGGAAGTTTTACTCCTGTCTACCCGAGTGGTCAAAAGCTCTTGACCACTGTCACATTTAGAGGAGACAAAGCAGATATGTCTCCCTCTCTTTCCCCTCTTTTGAAATTTCCTTGCCTTTTTCCCTGTCCTGCATTTCTCTTGTGTGTTAAATTTCTGCTTGTTTTTCTCTACAACCATGTAAATTATCTCCACGTTACTTCTGGTGCCCGTTTTCTACTTTGACTAGCTCCCTGCTGCTTCCCCCTTTTTTGAAAATCTTTAATACCAGTGCCATCAAGGGCATGAGAGGGTAGGGGTGTATGGAATCATTGAAGACTTTTAGAAGATCATCAGATGACTGGGTATATGGGATGTGTAAACTGTAGGCAAGTGAATGATAGTTCTACCTATTGCACTGTAAAACTCTCTTTTTAAGTTAAATGTTTAGAATGATAAGACTTTAATATTCCCTGAATGTAGTCAGCTCCTCATGGAGAGAAAAGGAAGGTGAGACGTGAACCCTGGAAGATCTTATCCCTCCATTACCTGCAAGAGTCAAGGATTGCAGTTCCCTGTGGCATTGCATAGCAAGGAAAAAGTGAATTCATAAAGTAGCATTTAAGTTGGAACCAAGAATTAGGACTCTTCACGTATCTGGACCCAGTCAGTCCAGCTTTGAAATGTCAAGTTCAATGCAGTACATTTCCAAAGAAGTTTGAGCAAAGGAAATATGGTGCCATAAGATATTCTGAAACACAATTTTTTTGAGACAAGGTCTTGCTCTGTAGCCCAGGCTGGTCCTGAACTCACTTTGTAGCCCAGGCTGGCCTTGGACTCATTGCAATTCTCCTGTCTCAGCCTCCCTAGCTGGTATTTTAGGCAGGTCCCACTACATCCAGCTTTACGTGGTTCTGGGGAATTGAACTCAGGGCCTTGCACTTGCAAGACAAGTGATTTAATCACTATGCTTCCCCCCTCCCACCTCAAAATATAAATTATGTTTAAAATTATCATATGGCAAAAGAAAAAGTCTGTGACTTCTGATTTTCTTAAGAAAAATGGTAAAGCATATACATATTACACATTTTTGGAAAGTAAAAGGAAGAAATTTTTTAAAATTATTGCCCATTTCTAAGTTTTAATAATAAATTAAACTTCTTTATCTTTGGACATATGAACTAAAGATCTTATGAGTTCTGATATGCTTTAGTAGTAAAGTGATGATTTTCATATTACCTCTTAAATCATCTATTCTTTAAATATTTCATTTTATTTTTCAACTTTTATTTTCCTTTCAATTGTATCTTTCTGCTTACATTCTTTTTAAAATAATTATTGCCTGAGTCCTGGAGAGTTTAACCAATCACAATAGGTGACTGTCAGTTCAATGTTTGAAGTAGCCCCTGACCGTATGTTTATATGTAACTGGGTTTGGTGAAAGCCGTTATTTCTTTTGGATTTCCCTGATCCTCACATCGAGACTCTCTAGGTTGAATTTTTCCTGAAGACACATATTCAGAGTCAAAATTTTCTCTTCTTGTACTTGGACAGGTTACAGAGGTAGTATTGGAAAAAAAATAATAATCTTTGTTTTTGGATCACCTTTATTATCTTTTATTATCACATGAAAGGAAATATGTAAATTTGTCAGACATAAATTGGGGATTTCAAAATACTTGTTTTAACATCACAAGTACATCATATAGATGGTTGGTAACATTATAGAATCGTGGCATCTGATCCATTAATTAATCCCAGATTCTAAAAATTTAGATAAATTGTGTCTGTGTGTATCTGCTAATGCTTTGTGTTGTCTACTCTAACAAACTGAATAACTAATGTGTGTGGAACACTCAGCAACGCCTAAGCAGAAGACGACAAAATGAAATAATGGCCAAAATCCAAGCCGCTATCATACAGATTCCTAAACCAACGTCAAATCGCACTTTAAAAGCCCTTGAAGCCCAAAAAATGATGAAAAAGATAAAAGAGGCAGAGGTAAGTGGCGTCTCTTTACTGTTGCGTTGTGGTTGTCTTACAGGACGGTCTTTCCCTAAGACAGAAAGGCACCTCCCAAAGCTTTTTGTGTTCTTTTCAAATCAGACCTGGCTTTCCCCCTCATATTCAAAATTTCTCTAATCTGTACTTGGCTAATTTGTTTTGTACTGCTGTTTTTTCAGAAAAAGGGAGTATCCCTTTTAACCAGGCATGAAAACTCTGTAAATGGCTGTAGCAGGCTGGACTCCCATGTTTAGAAGAAGTCTCCATTTGCTAACAAAGTAGATTCTGACTGGGGGCTGTTCACAAGTGCCATGGCTGTAGCAAGGGCCAGTTATTATCTGATAAACATATGATTACACCATTCCCTTACGTCATGTAGTGCTATGCTGCTGTGAATTCCAGGAACCTTAAATGACTTGTTGCTATCAAAATATTTAAATTTAAGATATCTTCCCTAGTGATATTTTATAAGAACATACCAACTTCCAATCTTTCCAATGGGATAAAGTCTAGTCATAATTCTTGAGGGAAATAATACATTCTGACACTGATTCCTGACTCTGTGTAACCTAAGAAGCTGAACAATAGCTACCATTTATTGGACATCTGTTATGTGTCTGGCTGTGGATTGGCAATTCAACATGTACTCTGTAAGTAGACTATTATTTCCCCATGGTGTGGATAAGTTAACAGATCCCTGAAACCTGACCAGTTCACCGGTGCTATTAAAGCAGACATTAACAGATCTCTTCTGTTCCTAAACCCATGGTGCTTCATATTAGTCTACATCTTTTAAATGTTAACAAAATATTTTGTACTTGGATTCCAAAAACACTATCCATGGTGGCTTTTTTAAACCCGTTTTAGTATTCAACTATTTTCCTGAATTGATCAATGTTTATTAATAATGAAATATAATATAAAAAATGAGAAAATTTTCAGAAAAGTTAACAATATGAACAAGATTACATGAGGAACTATTTAAAATATGCAAGATAAGCTCCTTTCTCTTTTTCTGTGTGTGTGTGTGTGTGTGTGTGTGTGTGTGTATACTTATTACTAGGAATTGAACCTAGGACCTTTGCACTAAGAGAATCCCCTGGCCCCTTTTTAGTTTTGTTTTAAGACATGATCTTTCTAAGTCATTAAACTGGTCAGGCTGGGCCTGAAATTGTAAATCTCCTGCCTTGGCCTTCTGTTGTGCTGGGATTACAGGCCTGTGCCATCATACCTGGCCAAGACAAGAATTTTTACAGAATATTTCTATCCAAAAACTGAATGTCTTGGCCTTTTGGGAATCTACATTTTTATTCCCTGTTCTTTGATGCACTGGTAGGATTTGAATTGTGAACTGGATTACTCAGGCTGGGCAATTTTCACGTTCTTTTAGGTGTGGTTAGTATATCCTAAAATAACAACCCAGAATACAGCTTTTCACATATTGGTTTCTAGTAATCTTGAATTACTAGTGTGGGTCACTGTGAATACTTTAATGACTATGATAAAGATATTCAGTAGGTTGTAGAGGCAGAGAACTGATGATGAATTTTCTTTAAAGAATGTTGCTGATGAGATTATGAAGTTTGAAGAATTAATTAAAAAAGATCTCCAGGCAAAAGAAAGGTAGGTTGTGAACTACTTAAATAACCACTAAATCATATTCTGCTCTATGCATAGCCTTTGAATATTTAGAAATAATTGTCTAGTATAACTATTCTAAGGGTCTTTTTACCGTGCAGAATCTTTCGATAATGAAGATAAGTATGAGTTTAAAATAAGATAAATTACTAACTTTTATGAAGATCAGAGGGAAAGTGGATATTAGGCATCATAAAGTTAAGTTTACACACATTTTTAAAACATTCGCTAAAATTGTTGAAAAATTACTCCTAGTTTAATTTTGTCACAGCAAAGCCTGTATGAGATTTTAGTTTTGTCACTTTGATGTTTTTTTTCCTCAGCATTTAGTGCAGTAAAGAATTGTTTGTTTTTGTTAGCTTGCTTGCTTGCTTGCTTTGTTTTTTGAGGTAGGATTTCACTCTGTAGACCAGACTGAACTCACAGCATAGCCCCAGCTGGCCTGGAACTCATGGTTTATGGCAGTCCTCCTGCCTCCACCATCTAAGTGATGGATTACAGGCTTGTGCCACCACCATGCCCAGCTCATGTGTAGTGCTGAGGACTTGAGCCTGAAGACTTGCATTCCTAGACAAGTGCTGTAATCATTGAGCTACACTCCCAGACCCTTAACTGAGGTTTTGATCTAATGTTCCTAAAACAATCATTTTGATAGATTCCTTACACATGTTCAACATAGGGAAGATCTTTCAAAAAACACACGTAAGACATTGGGGGCATAGCTCCGTGATTAGACAGCTTGCCTATGAAGCAGAGGCCCAGGCCCCAGGTTTCATTTGCCAGCACTGCTTAATAGCTGGGCTTGGTGGTGCATGCCATTAATCCCAGCACTCTGAAGGAGGCATTAGGATTGCCCTGAGTTGTAGGCCAGCCTGTGTTACATAGTGAGTTCAGGAACATCCTGGACTACAGAGTGAGACCCTATCTCAAAAATAAATAAATAAATTCCAACAATTAAAAACACACATGAGTAAAAGTATGATACGAATTTTGATAAAAGACCCTAAGAGTGTTACGCCACAATATTAATTTATTAATTTTAATAAATCTTTAAAAAGTAAAAGTTGAACTGTCTTTGGCATTACTGAGTCTTAAGCAACTATTTAGGTGTGTTTTACTTTTCTTTGGAATAGAATATAACCAAACACTGAGCCCCATCAATAAAATAATCAGAAGTTTAGTGTTTCATTTTTACAGCGTTACAGTGAATACATGTTATTGAAATGTAGCAGATGTCAACCATGTGCCAGGTACAGGAACACAGAGAAAGAAAATATGATCCTTTGTTATAAAAACTCAGGATTTTAGTAGGAGCAGCAAACCTACAAATTACGACCTATATTATGATGTGATCTGTATTAGGAATATGTGATTATTATGTCATTAAACATAAGTTAACTATGCTTTTTGAAGATTACTTTCTGCTCTCTATGAGAGTTGATGGCTATTTAGTCTTTATATACTTTAATAATATATCCATAATTTAAATTTGCTTGACATATTCTAAATCAAGTATGTTAATTACTCATAACATTAAAACTGAATTATTTGTAATATAAGGAAGTTATTTTTGGCAAATATATCATGACATGTCTTGTGCTAATTTTACTGTTGCATTGTATTTAATTTTAGAGAGGCATGCAAAGGAAATTGATAATATAGTTATTATATATGTAAAACTGTCTTATATTAGTGAAAATCAGCTTATAAAATCTATATATTCTATGCTAGCCACCACGTATCTCACTAAATTTAATGTGTTGATTTTCTTTGGGGACGATCATGATCTTTTTGATCTTTCTGGCTTTGGCTCTGATGTAGAACAGAGGCCAGGTCAGGACTGTGCTTGTGTGTACCACGGTAGGCAAGTCAGATGGTAGCTGCTGAGTTTTCAGCAAGAGCTCAACCACTGTCCTAAGCACTCTGAAATCTACCTAGGAATTCACAGAATATCTTGCAGAATGATAGATACTTTCATAGAAGTATCCTCTTGTGACCTCACATTAGTGTATCTGTCTGGTCTACTATTGTGGAATTGTGTTTCCAGTAGTTTTCCATATCTATTGTTGATTCAAAGGAGGAGATGCAAAAGGCCTAGTAGCACAAGCCAATAATCTCAGCACTCTGCTGGAATTGAAGCAGGAGGACTGTGAGTTCAAGCCCAGCCTGGGTAACCTGATGTGTTAATGAGACCCTGTACCAAAATACCAAACTAAAATAGGGGTTTGTGAGGTAGCTCAGTGCAAAGGCTTTGAGTTCCATCCCCAGCACCACAAAAACAAACAAAATCAAACAAACACAAGAAGCAAACACTCCAGAAGAGCTAGAAACAGGAGACATCACAAGGGTGAAAATGCAAACAGTGGTGAACCTGCAAAGACAGCTGTGCTGAGGGGCGCACAGAGATGGAGCCCAGAAATGGGGTGAAGAAGGGAAAGGGAGCTGCCGACAAGCTGTGGATGTCATGCTAAATATCTGACATTTGCTTGTATTAATAAGTTAAAAGAGTACTCAAGGCAGCCTGTTTCAGAGATCTTAAATCTCCACAAATAGTGACTCTTGATCGTATTTTTAAATTTAAAATAACTGTCGTCCTTAGTGCCTCCAAGCCTTCTTTAGATACAGCATATCAGACAACCACCGATTTGTTAAACACTTACTCAGATGATGACTACATTAAAAAAATTCAGAAGCGCTTAGAAGAAGATGCTTTTGCACGAGAGCAAAGGGAGAAAAGGCGACGGAGGTTGCTCATGGACCAGTTAATCGCCCACGAAGCCCAGGAGGTAAGATACAGAGATGGAAGTGGAGTAACAGCGCCGAGAACTTGACAAACGTTTTCTTATGCTCACATTGCGGATCCCATCGGTGTATTATCTACCACGTTTAAGAAATGATCACTAGTACTTCTTCACCTCAGACCATCAAATGTACTTATGAGATAAAAATCTTACATATTCACCATAAACTGTTGTATCTAAAATCATCGCCCCAGTGTGGGCTGGGATCATCTCAGCTGTTTTTCCTGTTGGACTTTCTTGGATATGTTGGGTGGGTTGGTGGAGTGGCCAGAATTAGCTGGGTCAAGTTATGCACATTGCTACAGTGGCAGGGAGAATTCAGAAATCAGACCCAACGCATTTTTTCATTCACATGTTTTGCTTTTTTAGCTGATGTTTAGTCAGTCGGCTCAGGTCCATGGTTACTCCATACCCTGTATTAAATGAATAGGGAAGCAGGTTCTACTTTCTGGTGGGGATAATTATAAAGTAACATTTTAATGCTGTAAATGAAGAGGAGGAAGAACTTGTGGCCATTTTTACTTTCTGTCTCACCTGAAGTATTGGATCTTAAACCAACCATTAACAGTAAACAATTTAATTATATAACTAGATGGGACATGTTTCAAAGTTGCTCATAATAGTTAAATCTAAGAAGTCTTATAGAAAAATGTCATATTCATCTTCATTTGAACTTGAAGTTTCATTTTAAATAACTCCTGAGTTTAGATTGCAACACTTACCATGAAATGTTAAAATTATTTTTCCCATAATCTTAGAGTGGTAGAAATAATTTGGGACAGTGTCAGTATGGTGCCAGCTCCTCCGCCTACATCATTGGATTGTTCATTGTTAAATGGCAAGCCCCAGTGCTTGGGTATTCTGCTAAGTTCTTGCTGAGTGTTATAATTACCTCCTCTTTCCACATGATGTCTCTGTTTAGACAGTGAGAGAGCTGGATGAGATCTGGGAGATGATCTTCTGTCTAAGTATGTCTTTGCTTCTTGGCATTTATCAGACCTGCAACACAGCTCTTTTTCCAAAACCTCATATCCAATTAGTGGCTTATCTGTGGGCCAGATGCTCTGATTCCCACTTAGTATATTTTTCAGCCAGGAGTGTATCAAATTTCTGTTGGGAGTTATGACCATTCAGATTATTTAAGAAAAGCCTGGAGACTGAGGTGTAGCTCAGTGATTAGAGCACTTGCCTAGGAACTGTGAGGCCCTAGGTTTGATCCCTCAGCACCAGTTAATAACTGAGCGGAGTGGTACATGGCTATAATCTCAGCATTCAGGAGGCTCAGGCAGGAAGATTCCTGTGAGGTCAAGGCCAGCCTAGCCTACATAGTGAATTTAGGACCAGCCTGGACTACAAAGTGAGAACCTGTCTTAAAATAAATAAATAAAATAATCCTCATCTCTAGTCTTCACATTCTGTCAGCTTTTTACCGTTCTTTATACAGGTATTATGATGTCCTCATAGGGAACTAAAAAAAAATCTGCTATCTTTACCTTGATAGTGTTAGCATGTTTATGACATCGTACCAAGCTTTTGAAGACGTTCTTATAGCTTGAGAATTGTATCATTTGTTTATAAATTTTTTGTCATGTCCCATTTAAATGAAGGCATTTAAATGAAGTAGAGTAGATTGATTTCGATGAACATTATGCCTTTATACATTAATTGTGTATAGACCTCTCAGCCCAATGGAAAATTTGGAAATGGCTCTGACCAGTAACTGGCTCTTTCACCGTGTCTGTAGGAGGCTTACCGGGAGGAGCAGCTCATCCACCGGCTCATGAGACAGTCTCAGCAGGAGCGCAGGATTGCTGTTCAGCTCATGCATGTTCGGCACGAGAAGGAAGTTTTATGGCAAAACAGAATTTTCAGAGAAAAACAATATGAAGAAAGACGACTTAAAGATTTCCAGGATGCCCTTGATAGAGAAGCGGTAAACAATATCTTCAGTAAAAATCTTTCTAAGGTTACTTTCTAAGGTTAGATCTTCCTGTCACGTCAGAGGGGTAAAAAACAGTATTTTGATGTCAATTTCCTAGAGGGAGCTATTATGTCATTTGCCTGTTATCCACCATGTTTTTTTCTAAGTGACCTCCGTTGACAGGGCAGATACTTACTGTACACTGAATACTCTCTCTTTAGTTGCTATTCTACAAGTAACTAAGTGTGTGATGCTCACAACTAATCTTTATATCCATGTGTAGCTTGTTATTTTGATTGTCTGAAACTTTTTCTGTAACCTGTTTCTTATAAAAAGTTCATGGGAATAATAGTTCTTGAGTTTTGTATATGTGTAGTGGTATTGTCTATACTTCTTGGTTTTGCTGTCTATAAAATGTTTAATTCACCTTCTCTTTCCCTAAATATCTTAAATACACCACTTCATTTTCTTCATGTATAAAATGTTGTCAGTAAGACTGATGATAATCAAATTTCCTTGAATCGTTACATCTTCTTCCCTGGATTCCCAAGGCACTTTGATTTTCTTCAGACTCCACTCATGTTATAACTGGAGGTGCTGGTATTGGTTATTCTTTTGTACTTTTGAATATTCTCTGGGAGCTCCAGGCACTGGAGATATCCTTCAGAATTCTTCCCTGTCCCACCTCATTCACTCAACAAATGTTCTCTTAAAGCACTTTATGTGCCACAGACAGTTTTCTAATCTTGGAACCAGCTGCTGTACCACACACCACTGCCTACTGCTGGCACCAGTCCTGGTGGTGTCTCAGGCTAGAGACTTGGGATGCCTCTTGCCTCTTGGTAGCTTCTGTCAGCACCTCCAGAGTCTTGGAATACCTGGCTCAACCTCGGCTCCCCTCAAGGGGCTGCTTTTCACCCGAGTGTCTGTGGCTTGCCTGTTGTCTTTGTTTCTTAGTTTAGGCAGTGTATCTCCTACGTCAGAGCCTATGTGAGTTGAAGAGAATATGTGTGCGTGTGTGTGTGTGTGTCCCAAGAACACATATATATGTATGTAATAGCATTGTGTTATTATTGAAGCCTAAAGTTGGTTCCTTTCAACATGATGCCTTTAGTCTTTGATTTCAAAGATTCATTGTTCTTTGTTAATACAAAATTTTCCAGGCCCACCTTGTACTACTCTTTACTGAGTCCTAGAGTGCATCATGAATCTACAGTCCTCTGGTGTGTTGCAGCTGAGAATCACACACAAGTGTCAGAACATGGCTTTTGAGTATGCTCTTCACTACAGTGGTATTATTGTGTCTAGATCATTTTAAAACTCAAAAATTAGATCAGAAAAAACAGTCGTTAATTATTTAGTGTATCATTTTTGTGCTGACTTTGATATCTATATGAGTTCTAGATCCAAAATAGATTTTTATTTATGGAACATGTGGATCGGATTTTATCTCTTTTCCACTGGGGAATCCAACCCATTAGGCTAGATTTTAGAAATCACATGAGAAGCATTTTAGGTTGTTTATTTTTGTTGTCATAAAACATTCATAAAATGCGGCTGGGCAAAGAGAAGACTTTATAGGAAGCAGGAAAGCTGTGTGTTTTTTAAATCAGCTTTACTAAGGTTTTTACTATGATATATTATGAAAATGCAGTACAGTATAGATTTGGCTTAAATATGCAATTCTTAAAGAATAGCACGTAGAAAGTGTCACAGTCTCCAAAGTTAGGAAAGCAGTGCTTTTCCTGTGGAGAAAAAGCCTGGCCTACACGGTGGGGATGGGTGCCCCACCCCATGAATTCCAGACGCATGGATCTAGGCCTCAGTGCCTTCCTTCTTTGGTCTCTGGAGCTCAATCCTCTGGATGATTGTTTTCTCCTTTCAATAATAACAATAGAGTAGATTTGAATGAATTGAGTGTCATTAACTTACATTAGAAGTGATATATTTAGCTATCTTCCTAAATACCTATTTGAAAAACATGTTTCTTTCAGAAGCCCCGTTAATTAAGCATAGAAGAAAAACGCTTTTTTGTATGCTGAGACTGAACTCACTGAGATGGAAAACATTACCTCCTTTCTTCCCTTCCTCTCCCTTTCTCTCCCATCCTCTCCCTTCCTCCTGTTCTTTCACCTCCTGTTCTCTCTCTTCTCCTCCAGTCCACTCCACTTCCCTCCTGTTCTCTCCCCTCCCCACCTTCTACCCTTCCTCAACTCCTTTCTGTAAACAGTCCTTCCACCTTGACCTACACAGTAGCTGTACTTCCTTACCCAACTCACCTATCCATTCTTTAACTGTGTTTGGACTAACTGATACAATCACACCTGCTAAGAGACTTAAATTAGGAGGTTATGAGGCACCTGAAACTGTCATATCTTCCTCTCACATAATTACCTTTCCCTACAATTGCAGTGCCTATTCTGTGGCACCCTTCCCTTAGAAATGGCTGGCTTGAACAGCTTCACCCACACATGCTGGAGCGACCTCCCTGCAACAGTGGCTGATGCATAAATAATAGCCCAGCCAGGGTGCTGAGTTCAATCTGTCAAACATGGTCACATTTTTCTTTCTGGTATCATTCACTAAACAAAATGCATTATATTCTGTAAAGCATCATCATTTTACCACTTCCTTTTTGGAAAAAGAGGGGGCATTTTTTTATTACTAAATCTCTTTAATTGTTGTTATTGTCCTTGTAGTTTTTTTGCTGTTTGTGGGTTGCAGAAGGAGGAGAATTCTGTGAGAACTTATGCATTTATAATTTTTAAATTTTCTTAACAGTGCTCACAATTAATACTTACGTGTATTTATACCATTTATTTGATCTCCATGGTCACTTTCCCTTGTTCTCTGCTGTGGACACTGTCCCAGTTCTCTCTCTGGCTGCTTGGCGGGCTCATTCCCCTCTGATACCAAGACATTAAGGGTCAGTATTTCTCAAACCTTAGTCTCAGGCTCCCTTTTCTCCAGACAGTTTTGCTCAAAACTTGGGGGTATAATTCGTGTAGTAAGCAGATGACTCATGCAGTAAGTCTGTCTGTTGAGGCGTGCTTTGATAGGGTTAGTGCTTCCTTGACATTTCTAGACAGATATTTCAGAGACCTTCAGCATGTTCCAGGCCATGTTTATGACCTTTCCCACTAACATAATTGTTTTGAAGATTCTGTATCCCAAGAAACGGGAAGACTATTTCCTTAGTTACCTGTTTGTTGCTGTGAGGCATTGCCCTACATCCATGACTTAAGGGAGGAAAACTTATTTTAGCTCAAAGTTTCAGAAAGTCTCAGTCCATTTATGAGTGGCTGGCAACAGCTGCTTACATCGTTAGAAGAGGAAGAATCAGGGGCTCAGAAGAACATGGAGCAGGAGTGTATATCTTTCCAGGCCAGAGGCCTGTTGTCTAACCTCCCACACACCTGTCCTCTGTCACATGCCTGTGATCCACTGCTGACCAGGCCTGACATCCTAACAGCACATGAAACGTGTAACATCCAAACACATGAAGCTTTTGGAAGACAGTACAGATCCAGCCCATAGTAACAGTCTATCCAGTAATCCAAGTCCACACCTCATGTCCCCCTGGAAACCAGCTTTGCTCCCACTTTTCCATCCCCACATCTGAGTCCTGTCTGTCTCGTGCGGTACATTGTTCTTCAGTGCCTCTGCCTTTTTCCATGCCTGCACCAGCTGACCCCTTGTTCTACTCCTACCTCTGTTGCTGCATGGTTTTCATCACCTTTTTTAAGTAGCTAGGCATTGACAAACACAAGCTATGCTGTACAAAAACATAGCACTGTTTATGTTTGTTAAGTAAACCTCCATTGGAGTCAACTCATCTCTCCTCCACAGAGGTGGGTGAGGGCCCTTAAAAATGCCCAGTCGGTAGGGAAACACTGAGTTCTGCAGGCTCGAGCTCGGGATGCTGTGATTGGGCCGCTCGCTGCAGAGTCACTTGCATCTTTCAGTGGCATAGCAGTCATGGCGAAGCTGCTCCAGCCTTAATGTGTCTTCTTTACTCCCTGCCAGGCTTTCCTAGGAGCTGACTGGGAATAGGTGTGTGTCTTTTTCTCTTCCTGTTTTATCTGAAAACCTTGTGCTTTCTCCCCCCTTTTAGAGAAACAGATTTTTTTGTCTTGATTTTTAGAAATCCTTTAAAGCAGTAGTTAGAAAGACCTACTTGAAGTGAAAAAAGTTGAAATAATTTGAGATAAAATATAAATTGCCTGCCCTATTTCATCTTCTCTAATCCGTTTTTCATTCTGTAACCAGAGGGATCTTTTTGGCTCGCATATTTGACCACTGTCTTCAGACTCAAACCCTGTCCCTGGCTTCCTATCAGCTTCATGTCTGGATGTGTGTCGGCCCCTCTGTCTCTTGGATTCTGTCCACATTTGCTTGCTTTCATGTCCCTAAAAAGTCATTTCGTGCATGTTTCTCCCTCTTGCTGCTTGACATCATCTAGTTAACAGTACCCTTTTGTACCTCTGGACACACATTACTGCTTGCCTAAATCAGACCCTTTGCCATGTACCCACTGCTCCCGGTCTTGCTGTTATTACATTTATTAGAGTGTGTAATTATGTATTTATTCATGGATCTCTTTAACACGTTTCCGGCCTAAGAGCTCAAAAGTGCAGGACTTTGCTCTTGCTCAGTACAGTTTCCCCAAGGTGTGGCTCTGCTGTCAGTCACACTGAAAGGAGAGGAAGAAAAAAAAGGAAGAGAATGAAAAAAGGACTTAGGTTAAGAGAAGAAGGTGAGCCTTGTTTTTATCTTTGGATATTTTTTCTTAATTTTTTTGTTAACTTGAATCTGCTAATTTATTTTAAGGCAATTAAACAGTCATTCTATATTAAAACCGTCCCTGATTTCAAATTTCTGTGCCACTTAATAAGAATTAATAATAATAATACTTAGCATTTTACAGTAATACTTCAAGCCTCTGCATTGAGTCAGAAATTCTACCTTCTTATTATATGTTTGTGTAATTCTTGCGGCAAGCCCAAGTGGACATCCTTGTCTACGTCTCATGCAAAAGGAGAGTAGAAGACTCAGGGTCCCACCGCTCGTGCGTTGGGGGCAGGAGTGCGGCCTGATTCACAGCCACCAAGATTTACTGCCTCCCACAGACTTCCTTTCTCCTTTCCTTCTTTCTCTTTTTAGGCCTACAACCTACTTTGCTGTAATTAGACAGGAAATTGTGGTGTGGTGTTTGAACACAGAGTAAATGACAGAGATAGAAAGGAATGAGGAGAAAGAATAGTTAGCAGTATGGAAAGAAGGAACGGAACAGAGGGAGGGAGAAAACCAGGAAGAAAGGGGATAGAAAAGGAAAGTAGGGAGGACAAACTGAAAGGAGGAAGAGGCAGAGAGAAGGAAACAGGTGGTAGCAGCAACCCAGATCAGAAGCTGTTCCCTTGCTGATAGAAAAATGTTATTGTTCCCTTCAAAGTTTTGGTTTCATCGCACCCTAAACATCCTCCCATGCTTCACAGATACTCTGCGGCAAGCCAACATTGCAACCCTGTTCAATATCACTCTATAAATTCTTGTCTAATATTCCTAGTGTCTCGGAATTCTTTTTCCTCAGAACATTTTACACTTTGTGAAGAACACTCTAACCTTTGTACTTCAATTGCATTTCTTCTCCATAAAAACAAGATTTACAAAACAATACAAGAAGGAAAAATTATGGTGTGATTTCTGAATCTGCCAGATGTCCTAAATTGACCTTAGATATATTCCAGCCCAACCTGTTTCCCAACAAAAATAAAATAAACTTGCAAAATAAAATGGCAACCAGAAAATGAATGATGAGTCTTACACAACAGTTCATTATCATCTATCTGCACCTTTATAAGTAGTATTGTGATTAAAAATTACTTGTTCTGATGAGATGGTAGGGTTAGTTTTCCTTGATCTTCCAAGAATTATCAACACCCCTACTTTGTGAGAAAGGAGGGATAGGGAGGCTAAAGGATGTGTCCAAGTTTCCATAGCTTGCACTTGAATTCCTGTACAAGCTTGTACTTGAATTTGACCACAGCTCTTCTAAGGCTAAAGTTTACTTTCATTTTCCACTGCTTTAAGTCTTGTTTCTGGGACAGGCTAGCACAAGATAGGATTTCTCAAGGAGCTGGCGTAGAAAAGGAACACGTAATGGTGTGAATCCCATCAATGGAGTATTTTGTTACTCTCAGCTTGGCTAGACTGAATTTGACCTTTTACTTTGTGTAAAGAAAGGATTCCCAAAACAAAGTAATAGTATGAACCAAGTAGAGGGTGATGAAGAACTCTAAATATTTTGATGCTTTCTGCAGATATTAATGTTTCAACAAATGAGTGTTGGGTTGTAACAGGAGAAAATTTTCATACTATTTTCTAAGTGTTATGGAACACCCCCACTGAGAAACAGAGCACAGTGGCCACAACAGGTATGTCCAGATCAAGACTCTCACAGTGGGCATGAAGGGCCAGCTGTGCTTACAGTCTGGCACAAATTTGCCCGTTTCTTTCCGACTCCCGACTGCTTGTCAGTTTTTAAATCAGAACTTCTTTATGAAATACTTTCTGACCCAATTTATCATTAATACCACTTAGATTTTCCTATTTAGATCATTTTTTCCGTGTATAACTTATTGATAAGGTAAGCTAAAGCTAGAATGTTTTCAATATTGTCGTTGTCTTCATAGCTAATACTTGCTGTGTGAAGGAGAAAACTCATGATTAATGTTTTCCTAATGTAAAAGTAGTCTTCATTGTGTGTAGAGTTTTTTTTAACTTGGCTCCTGAAATGATGATATTATTTTTGATTGAATCATTGGGCCATGATAGTGGCTTAAAACATACAATTTTGTTCTTTTAGGCTTTAGCAAAACAAGCCAAGATCGAGTTTCAAGAACAAATTTTCAGAGAGAAGGAAATTCGTGAACAAATTGCAGTGGAAAGAGCTCAGGCTCGTTATAAA
The DNA here is from genome assembly GCA_004027205.1 of Ctenodactylus gundi. Classification (NCBI taxonomy): domain Eukaryota; kingdom Metazoa; phylum Chordata; class Mammalia; order Rodentia; family Ctenodactylidae; genus Ctenodactylus; species Ctenodactylus gundi. The sequence continues at coordinate 1,878,472 of PVKB01000001.1, read as the reverse complement.
AAGCATTATACAATATGTGAAGAAATTTTGGATCAAATAATTGATTTGTCTACTAAAGTAGCAGACTATCGAATGTTAACCAACAAGTAAGTATGGCTTTACATAATTAATACAGTAGAGACACAACAGATAATGAAAAGGAATAAGATTGTAAAGTTGATATTAGGTTGATATCTAAAGAGTCAAACAGTTACAGGAGGACTAAAAAGTGTAGTCTAGAATACCTTAGCTAGGGACTTGCCTCAGTATCCAGACAGCTTTATTCATACTCTGTTAATGTTAATCTTCCAGTTCCTTGAGGTGTATATATCTTTTTACATTTAAAAATTGTTTCTAAATTTTCAGTACTTTACAAAGAAAATTGTGATTTTTTTTGAAACACAGGGAATTTGTTAGAATTGGGGAATTATTTAAGGATTATTTCACTAATTATTCAATTATTTGTCATCATTACACCCAACTTCTAGAAAAAAAATCAACATATTTGTAATAAAGTATTGAATAGCATGTTAAATGAAGAATAAGCCAATAAAATTAAGGAAGCTCTAAATTAAAGTAGGAAGTATGAGGAGTAAATTGAAACACAGTGATACAGGCAACAGAAGATTTGCCAGCTACTGTATCCAAACTTCTTTGTGAACAAATCAAATCTGCTATATAGTTTTTATTTCCATTATAATTCTCAACAAAATGCAAATTTCTTTTTCAGCACTCAGTTTTGAACTCTGTTGTCTTTTATGAGCTCACTGAAGTACATTGTGTAGTGTAGAGGACTTAATAAGTCTTTCAAGGAAATGTAGCATCTGGGCTCCTGGAATTATTTCTTGTGGTCTTCCCCAAAAGCTGGAAAAACAAAGTAACACCACAACAGATCTCAGTGAAAGTACCTCCTCAGAATCCACAACAGTGCAGTCCGTTACTGTGGTGTGCCCTTAAGTGCCCAAGCTGAGGTCATCTGGGGAGCTCACAACCAAGGGACTGAAAGCTGTATGGCTGACCAGATCAGCCAGAAGAAGAAAGCATCACACTCCCCCTGCACACGACAAGGGCCATCTCAGCAGCTGTCTCATCATGAGTCTCTCCCACTGGTGACGTAAAGACTACTCAATAGAATAATGCAATGATAAGGGCATTTTGAAGATACAAACTAATAAATACAAGACTGGGAAAAGATAAATTACAATGAAAAGTGAAAACTAAAAAGTAAATGTTTAAAAATACTTTCCAGATTAGTGTGTATACAAAAGTTCAGAAATTATAAGAACAAAAGTATGAGAAAACTGAACTGTAAAATATTAAAAAGGAAAAATGTGGCCAATCATAATAGATAAAATGGATTAAATTACAATAAGCAAAGATAAGATATTTAAATATAAAGTGTATAAAAAAATCAAGAGAAAAAATACATGATAAAATAGACTGATTTTCATAAACCAGTAATGGTTCATAATTTAAAGTTAAGACATAAAAGCAAATTACCTGTTCTACACCTGAACAACAGAATAGATAGACTTTTTTCTATTTTTCCTACTGAATACAACTGGTAGGAGATCTTTAGACATCATATGCACACACACACACACACACACACACACACACACACGCACACACTGAAAGCTTGAGAGAAATGAAACTGGTTAGTGACCTCAGAGTATGAAGACTAGCGAGAAGTACTGGATTTCTCTTTCACCTCATGTATGCCAGTTTAGAGACAAAATTTCTGGCTATATATATTCATTTCTGTTGAAGATTACCCAGTAAAAGATCCACCTAACAAGATGGAAAATTTTTAGGAAAAGCTTCTCTACTCTACCCAAATTCTACAGTTGAAAGCATACTTCCACTTCCACCTGTGCTAGAAAAGGCCAGGTAAGGAACCTTGGTTTTCACACTTCTGCCAGACTTAAAAAAGAAACCCCAATACACCTAACCAGGATGATGTCAGAAAAAGTTAAATAGGAAACATGGATTCCCCTCCACCGAAAGGTAACAGTGTGCTCCTCCCTTTGCCACTGAGGTGGCACTGGAGGAGGCTAGGAGAGAGTAAGGACTTCATCATCTTCCAGTAATAGCAAGACTACAGACTGTGTGAAGCAAATATTCCTACCTCCTCCCAGCATGTTCAGAGATCTTGTCCTTTTGGCTACCAAGAAAGGTATTTGGGGATGTTAGCCACAGTTGTCATTAACAAGACAGTACGTCCTCTGTCTTTTGCCAGAGCAATGTCAACAAAACCCGATAAAATTGAATGTTTATGTAACATCCATACTTTTATATTAAAAAGTGTCAATATTTCAATTAAAAAATTTCCCATTATGCCTACAACCAAAAAGAGCTCAAATTGAATGTAAAAGGGCAATAACTGGTTGATATTCTGGGTTGGATTGCAACCCTTCAAATACACTGAAGCCTTAATCCCTGGCCTTAATTGGAACAGGGTCATTGCAAGGGTCAGATGAGGTCTGGTTAATTTAAGGTGCTGGGTTTCCTCATAAGGAAGGAAAGGAGAGACACATGGGAAGAGCACTATTCTCTAATACAGTCAAAGAATTACAAAGCTGTAAGCCAAAAACACCAACAAAACCACTAAGGCAAGGGACGGCATGAAGGAGCTTCTGCACAGTTTTAGAGGCTATGTAGTTTGCCGACAGCTTCATTTCAGGCTTCTAGTTTTCAGAGCTGTGTTGTGTTAGCCAGATTTTCATCATTATCACAAATGCCTGAAATATACAATTTATAAGGAGAAAATTTTTTATTTTTGGTTCACATTTCAGAGGTTTCATTTTATGGTCAGTTGGCTCTGTCGCTTTAAGCCAATAGCTGGGTGCTACATCAGAGTGGAAGTAAGTGACAGAAGTGGCTGGCTCATCTCATGGTGGTTGGGAAGTGAAAGAGAGGGCAAAGGTGCGACTTAACTTCCTCCCACAGGATCCCACCTCTCAGGGTTGTGCCACTACCTCTCTAGAATGTCACAGGCCAGTGATCAAATCTCTACTGTTTGAGATACCAACTATAGCATATATATTATGAAAGTCCTGAAAATAGAGGAAAAAGAAGGAAAGACTGGTAGGCAGAAAGTCTATTCAAAAAACAATCCCTCAAACATTTCCAAATTTGGCAAGATACATAAATGTATACATTCAAAATGATGAATAACGTCTAAATAAAATAAACACAAAGGAGTTAAAAGGCATACCACGATTAAATGTCTAAAAACTAAAAGAAGTAAAGTCAGAGAAATACAAGAGCTTACCTAGGCAAAACAATACAAATAGCATGGGACTTTTCACAGAAACCATGGGGACCAAAAGGTAATGGCATAGTACTTTTTTTTTAAGAGCTGAAAGAAAAGAACTCTCAACGCAGAACCCAGAGTCATTTTCCCAGTGAGGATGAGCAGAGGACCCATTTCAGATAGATCCAAGTTGGAGGGGAAATTTGATTTTATGATTAGATGGACTGTTCTTGGGATTGACTCCAATCGGTAACAGAAAAACACAACAAATTGGACTTCATTAATATTAAAAGCTTTGGCTCTGCCAAAAAAAAATGAAAATTAATAAAACGGACTTCTGCAAACTTGAAAACATTTGATTTGGAAGTCATAAAAAGACAGACTGAGGCCATAAAAAAGACAGACTGAGAAAGAATATTTACAAGGACTAGAGGAATAGCACAGTAGAGAGCTTGACTAACAAACTCAAGGCCCTGAGTTCAATTCCCCACCACCACATAAGCCAGGTTGTGGCACTCATGTGCAATCACAGCACCTGGGAGACTGAGGCAGGAGGACTGGTGTGAGTTTGAGGCCAGCAAGGGCTAGAGTGAGTTCAGGATCTGATCTGCCTGGACTACAGAGTGAGACTCTGTCTCCAGATGGAGGGGTTGGGGGAGAGGAGAGAGAGAGAACATTTGCACAACACATATTCAACAGAGGACTAATATCTTAAATGTATAATATATTATTCCCAAAACTTAATAGTAAAAAAAGCAGAAGATAACTAATTTGAAAAAGGGCCAAAGGCATGAAAAGATTTCACTGAAAGAATATACAGAGGACAGATATACATTTGAATTTTAAAAGCATTCTTCGCTGTTAGACAATTTAAATTGAAACCACAGTGAAATATCACTGCTTACCAATCAGAATGGATAAATGGTAGAATAATATATCTATAGGATACAGGGAAATCAGTCCTTTATTTTTGTGAGAATGTAAAATGGTACCCCCCCCCCCCCCCCCCCCCGGAAAACTGTTTTGCTTTGTTTAGCTTGATGGTAGAGTCTCACTAAGTTGTTGAGTTCCCTGGGCTGGATTTGAACTTGCAGTCCTCCTGCCTCAGCTTCCCAGAATGCTGGGATTTCATGCATGTGCCACCAGGCTGGGCTAGCTGAATATGAAACTTCCATAAAATGAGTCTGAGCATTTATCCCAGAGAAATTAACACTTAAATTCACACAAAAGCCTTACATAACTGTAGAATCCTTGGTGTAGTAGTTTAAATTTAATAAGTACTCAGATATCCTTCAAGAGATGATAGTTGATTTATGGTACTTCTGTACTATGGGACTATAACTGAATAATAAAAAATAATGAATTATTGACTCATGTTACAACTTGAATGAATTTTTGGATAACTATTCCAAGTATTTAAAAAAAACAATTTTTTAAAGTGACAGGATTATAGAAATTGAGAACCAAATTAGCAGTTGTCAGAGGCTAGTGGAGGGGTGAGTTTATCTATAAAAAACAAGCATGACAGCGGTGACAAAATATTCTGTATCAGTGTCAAATACTGATTATGGTATGTACTATAGGTTTTTAAAATATAAACATTGGAGGACACTGGGTAAAGGATACATAGATCTCTCTGTGTTGTTTCATATTTTCCTTTCCTTTTTTTTTTTGTACTAGAAATTAACCCCAAACCTTGTCACTGAGCTACAGCTCTAGCCCTTTTTTAAAGACAGGTTCTCACTAAGCAACGTAGTTGCCCAGGCTAGAAAAATAACATCACAGTACTAATTCTAGAGGTAAACCAACTTTTGTTTAATATGATAGCATTTTTTTTCTCACTTGCTTTATTTTTGAATTGATAATTATTTCAGCAGACCAGGTTAATAAGAGGTGAGCTGGTGGAAATTGGATCATTAAAAAAAAAAAAAAAAAAAAAACAAGGAATAGTGTAGATCTGAGGAATCCAGTTAACAGGAAAGAAAGGCCCTTAGAACCCTGAAGACACAGTCATTGGTTTTCTTACTCAGGATCCTCAGGATGTCAAATGGGAGGCAGTCAACTCAGATCTTTAGGAAAAGGGGAAACTTGGGCAAGAACAGGAAGCTAGAAAAGCATTCTAAAAGCATTGATGTTTTGCCATTTTATCTGTTTCTGTGCTTATAGTCTTAAATGTGAGTGTGATTTTACTGTAAAGCTCAGGTAGCTATTGCCTATTATTCTTTTAAATTATTTTCAAACTCTATGGACTTGTTTAATGGATGGCAATCATGAAGCCAGGGATCTACAAATGTCAGAGCAGAATTGACTGTGAAGGGTTTCAATAGGGGGAAGCCGGACAACTTTAGGATTTGACATTCTGGTAAACGAGGAAGACAGAAAGGAGAAATGAGAATTAAGTGTAAGGACATTTGGTTCTTCAAGGCCCCTGGACACACAGTGCTGTAGATGTAGAGGTTGTGAGGTCTGACTCTCCAGGGACATTTCCTTCCTGTCTCTTCTTAATTCCTCGTGGTCTCTGTTCCTTTCTATGTCCATGACTTTGTTCTAGGTTCTGCATATAAGTGGCATCATACTTTATTTGTCTTTCTGTGTCTAAGTTATTGTCCTAACATAGTGCCTGCTTCAAGTTCATCCATGCTGAGGGTTGTATCAAAATGAAACACTACCTTTTACTTTGTAATTTCAAATGCTAGACCAGCTGTTTTCAGAGAGTTTCTTATGAATCTTATCAAAGTCTTTTTATCTTGTTCTTCCTAAAATTGATTTTGGTTACTCTTCCTTGGTTGTCTCTTGGGTATTATGTAGGCTTCAGCTTAGCTGTCATTTAAAGAAACATCTTGGACCCAATGAGATGAGTCATACTGTACATTTTCCCACTGTATAATTCTCATTTAAAACTCTCATTCATTTGTACAATTGCTTTTTGTCTTTCCTTCCCAAGGTTTGCTATTTGAAGCTAGAGATTCCACTTTCTACTGAGTCTAATAGCTGGTAAAATGTCTATAATTTAGGAAGCTTACATCCATAGACATTAGTTAATGCCACTGGTTCTTCAGAGTTTCCTATTGAAAAAAGAATACATCTAAAAATATTGAGGATGATCAGAAGACTTAGGTTCTTTAATTCCCAGCTCTGACAGAAAATGACTGTGCAAACTTAGACAATCATTTAAATGTTTCAATATCATTGTCCGCCTATGCAAAAGGAGCAGACTGACTGGTTTTCCAGGCTCCTTTAATGTAACAGTTGAGTTCCATCTTTGTATATAATTTGTAATAGAAGCATTGACTATATGTTGAGCTTATCGTCATTGCACATGTAATAACTTTAAAATTATTTTTAAGTACTTGTATTGTTTATACCTGGTGAAAGTGAGCTAATTATATAAATACAATAAAAAGACTAATGTTTAAAATGTATGTTTGACTAAACATGGATCATCTCTACCTCTTTACTTTTTCCATAGTCTGATTCCACGTAAGATGATGGAGGACTGGAAGGAACTCTTTTTTAATGGAAAACCCATATATGAACAAGCCTCCATTAAGCATGTTCCTGCTAATCCTTCTTCAGGACAGCTTGTAGAAATGGAGAAAAGGGACTTGCTGGATGGCAAAGACTATGAAGAATATAAGGTACATACTGTTACAAAATAACTAGGGAGATCAGCATAATAAATTAATTTTCCCTTAACATTAATTTTGTGATATCTTATTATACTTATATTAAAGAAGACATTTTATGTTTGTAATTTTCCTGAGTTGACTTAGGTTTATACTGCCACTAATTTTTAGATGCCTAAATTCTTCATAATTTAGTATCTGTTGTTAGATTCAAAAATTTTTAAAAGCTTTCTTTTATTTATTACCAATTTTGTTTCTCCCTTGTTGCAAAAGACATTGCTAAAAGATATTTTTAGTGATTAATCACAATAGCTTATTTTTTTACAGGTTAAGTGAAAGAAGAGAGACAAGTACCATAGTTTCAAACAAATTAATACGAAATGTGCAAGTTTAAAAAAGCATTGCATGGCAACTATTCCTTTAATCTTTTAAAAATTATTTTTAAAATTATATGTATTGTTGGATACACTGATAATTTTATACATATGCAAAATTCTGTGGTGATCATACTTTACAATAATTTTCCTCCCATTTTTATTAATATATATGCATGATACATAATGTTTACAATGAACTTGAATATTTTGTGCACATATATATCACATCAACATTACAATTCCTTCCCTTTCCCATTTTTGGCCCTGCCACACCCTCCTCATTCTCCCAGAGCTTCCACTATTATACCCATTTGGTTCTATGGAATGCCTGTATTCTGGGTTTCCCAAATCAGAGAATCATGCTGTATTTAACATATTTAACCTTCTGCATCTGACTCACTTTACCACTTAAATCATCACTCTTTAGCTCAGCTTCCCTCCCCTAGAATGGGCTGCAGTGACCATATCTTGATGTCACTTCTCTGGGTCCAGTGAAGTCCTTTACTGGAACAATTTGCCAAAAGTTTTTTTTTTAATCTTAATATATCTTCATTGAGATTATTTAACATGGCCTCACCCACCAGTCCACAAAGGAAAAGAACTGCAGCAGTGAATTTCGTAAGGCTAGAAAATGTGAGAAAGAAAAAGCAGTTAAGTTTCAAATTCCTTAGCTGAGTATTGAAAGGTAGATGTTTTTACATTCAAAATACATTGAGATTATTGCATCATTCAGTTTTCTTATGCTAAACTTACATCAAAGACAAAAATAAGTGAATTGCTACATGAACTTAAGTCTATCACAAAGGTATATTATTATGCATAAAGCAATAGATAAAAGGTCGACTTAGTTGTTTCAGGATTTTTTTAAAACTCTCATAAATTATTTACTAGCCTTTTGCCAGATTTGGTTTACCATTTTATCTACCTATCCACCCATAAATTTGTGCATATATATTTCTAAAGATTTTTATACAAATTCCCCATATTGAATGTAATTACTATGTTTTGCACACTAATCTACTAGTAAAAACAGTATTTATGGGGGAAAGTTCCACAGATTTTATGAGAAAGGTGGTACTGTTTTATTACTAATCAGATAATTCAAATACCAGCCTATTTTTTGTTGTGCTTTCTCTTTAGATGTTTCCTTTTCTACGTGTTCCTTGTTACTGCTTGTCTCTGCCTCAAAGAGTCCTTAAAGTATTTTCTGTAATGCGTGGCTAGTGGTTGCAAGTTTCTTTAAGGATTATTGGTCATGAAAAAATTTTACTTCTCCTTCAATTTTCAGGGATAATTTTGCTGGATACAACAATCTGGGTTGACACTTGCTATCTTTTAAAGCTTGAAAGATTTTGCTCCAGATTCTCCTATCCTTTACGGTTCACATTGAGATGTCTGGAGTAATTCTAATGGGTTTTCCTTGGTAGAATAATGTTTGTTTTTCTCTCGCTGATTTTAATATTCTCTCTGTATGTTGTATTTCTGAGGTTTTTGATTATGATATGTCATGACAAGTGTCATTGCTGGTTGAGGTTATTTGGTGTTGTATAAGCTTCTTGTACCTGAAAATTAATTTTGCTTTCTGGATTTGGGGAATTTTCTTGCATTATTTCAGTGAATAAATTCTTTATACCTTCAGTCCTGTCTTCTGCTCTTTCTCTCGCACCCATAATTCTGAGATTAGTTCTTTTTGAATCAACCATCAGCTATTGTATCCAGCTAATTTGCTCATTTCTAATTTTTTGAATTGTGCCTAATTATAACATTTATTTCCTCAGCTTTGTCTTTAAGGTATGGCATCCGCCTCACAATGTTCAAGTTGACTTCTCCTGCTTTCAAATAGTTCAGACTCATGCTCTTGTTTCAAAAATAGCTCCTGCTTATATCATTGCTTGTTAGGGATGTACAGCACTGCTTCTGATCTAGGCTACAGGAGGCCTTTTCTAGGAGGAGCTCACATTGTGTTTGTACTATGCACTACCTACAGGCTTATTTTTGGAGGCTGAGGCTACCAGCTGCTGTCATTTCTCCCTTCTCCCAAATCCACACTTACTTTGGTCTGAGGTTCCAGGCTCTGGGCTTTCCTTCATTTGTGGATGCGTACAGCTCAGGGCCATGCTCAGCTGCTTCCTGGGCAGCTATTTTTCTTCACTTCCTGTATGTCTTCAGGCTTCCTTTCAGTTGTTGGGTCACGTCTTTTTCTCCTAGCTCAGCCAGTTCTGGACTCTGGTGGGCTTTCTTCCATCTGTGGATGCTGGCATTTCCCAGCTGTTCACAGTCAGCCTGGAGTGGTTTCTTGTGCTCTTTGCCTCTACTTTCAATGTATTTTCAGGGTTTCTGACCTTCCTGTAGCCTCCCTTTAATTGTTGGGGCACTCCTCCCTGTCCTAGCTACATTGAACATATGTTTTTGACTATATTCTCAATTTTTGAAGTGGGTCCACAAGGAGACATTGTGCAGCTTTGTTACTCAGCCACCATCTTGACCTGAAGTCAATTTATCATATATTCTTTTAAAAATCTAGAAGAAAGTAGTTTGAAGGTCTCCAAACAAAGAAATTATAAATATTTGAGGAGAAAGAAATGCTAGCTTTGCTTTTTATATAGAAGAGCTATCAACAAAACATTGGGTTTAGATATACCAGACATCCACTATTGGCACCATCAACTACTAATTGTAGCCGTTACTGTGACTGTTCCCTTAAGGGGTAAAAGAATCAGTTTTTTAATTTATGAAATGGGAGTAATAATACCCTCACTGCATTTCGTTATTAAACTTAAGACAATCAGTGTTAAACAATCAACTACAATGTTTGTTGACACAATGACATAATTTTTTTTTCATCCCTCTCTTCCCGACACAGCTGCATCACTCTTAGAAATAAAGATGTAAAAATTATAGCTCTTGGATAGAAGTTCTGGGTAGATCAAAGCCACTGAATGAATGATGGGACTTTTTTATTATCAGGAAAAACTATTGATACTCATCTGGTTGAATGAGTTCTAACAGGGTCACAAGTGCAACATGAAAAACCAATGAAGAAAAGATGCTGCAACTCAATTATTTGATGATTCTTAGTCAATACACAATAAGTGTTTGGTGCTAGAATAAATGAATAAAGTGAAGCTGGGCCAGTTGGTGCGTAGCTACAGTCCTGGCACTGGGGACTGAGGCAGGTTTGTTCCCAGCCTGGGCAACCTAATGATTTACTGAGACACTGTCTGAAAATTTAAAAATAGCAATAATAATAATAGAGGGCAGGGAATGTTGCTTAGTATGAAGGCCCTGGGTTCTATCCCCAGTATCTTACCACACACACACACACACACACACACACACACACACACAAATGAAGTAACGACAGTGAATAAGGACAAGCATAAAATTGTACTGATATGTAGATATTAAGATAAGCTTGTCATAAAAAGTTAAGGAATGAACATGAGATTTTGAAAAACTAAACATACACATTTTAATTGTATGCCTCCATACTTGTAACTAAGAGAATTACTTATTTCAGCTTGGCTCAGCCCTTATGGAATATATGCAGATTTTTAAAAATTTTGTCTCATGGTAGAACTAAAGTATAATGCCTCATAGTGAAATTCTTCAACGATATGAAATTATGTAAAGGTGTTTCTTGTATTATATGTTAAAGTCATTTTAACTGACAAATTGAATCCATTTATTTGATAGATTGGCTGGATAATGGAATATTTGTGTTTATGTCATTTCTTAAATAGCCCAACCTGCTCAATTCTTGTTTTTCTCATAAATCAAGAGACCTAGTAAGCTATTGCTTATCAAACATTTGTCTTTCTAACTACTTTTCTTGCTTGGGAAATTGTTACCACAGGAACATGCGTGTCTTACCCACATCCTGAAGCAGCCGGTATGTTTCTTTTGCAAAAAAAACCTTATGAAATTTGGTTAGGAGTCTGTGCATGTCTGGCAACGCAATTTATCTTGTGTAGAAACTTTACTATCTTCCTAGAAGTGAAAATTATCTTAAGATTTCCGATATGTGTTTACATGCTCTGTTCCTTTCAACTATATAATGGAAAATATTCCATATACAGATTTTAGGATATACTGTGAATTAGTCTATTATCATTCTTTACCATTAGAGCTTTTGTCCTTTAAAAACTCATCCTACATATTTCTACATTTGAATAAAAATAAATATTTCATGCTGAGAATGGTGGTACATACCTGTATCCCTAACACTCTAGAAGGCTGAGACAAGAGAATCACAAGTTCAAGGAGAGCCTTACCAATTTAGTTATTTACCAAGACCATACCTCAAATTAAGATATGATGTTGGGGATGTTGTCAGTACAAAGGCCATGGAGTCAACCCACAGTAACAATTTTTTTTAAAAAGCCAAATGAACAAATTTATATTTCAATTTGTAAAATATATTATCTGTCTTAAACAGTATATGACAAGAGATATTAAGATAAGATGTCCTGGTTTATAGAAACTGTGTCCATATATGTTAGGGCTTACTTTGTTCAGAATTTTTGTTACTTCAGGTAAAAATAAAATATCAAATAATCCTTAAAAAGTTTACAATCTTGAAGTGCTTTGTTACCATTCACAGTCATCCTTCCTAAGAACTCAGACCTTCTGGTGCTGAGCTCAGGTTTTAAGAGCCCATATTCTGTTAGAATATTATAAATTAAAGTTAGTCTATAAACACATTTTGCTTATGTACTCATCATGTGTACTTGTCAAAAGTTGACTCTTATTACTTAACTTTATTTCTTAAATTATCACACTCTAAGTATAGAATAGCTGTAGGTAAGGAAGTTCTGGTCCAGGAAGGGTATAGCCCGAAATTTCACTGTTCTCTTTATCTCTTTCTCTCTTTCTTTGTTTCTTCCCTCCCTCCCTTCCTTCTTTCCTATCTCCCTCCCTCCCTCCTTTCTTTCTTTTTCTTTCTTTCTTTCTTTCTTTCTTTCTTTCTTTCTTTCTTTCTCTTTCTTTCTTTCCTTTTTTTCTCTGTCTCTTTCATTTTGAGACAGTCTCTCCCTGTAGTCCAGACTGGTCCTGAACTCACTATGTAGTCCAGGCTGACCTTGAACTGACAGCAATCTTCCTGCCTCAACCTCCCAAGTGCTTGTATACAGACATGCACCTCCACATCCAGTTTATGTGGTGCTTGGAAATTGAACCCAGGGCCTTGTGATTGCTAGTCAAGCCCTTTCACCGCTGAGCCACATCCCAGCCCTCCCTATTTTCTTTCTAAAAAGGAAGCAGCATACATCACAGACACCATTGGATGATTCCCAGGCAACCACCATAGGTAACATGGAGGAATTATTTAATAGAGAGTAGGAAAAGGCTCTTAAAACCTCATGGATCATGGACCATGGACCACAACTTCAGCCAGGTGACCCACACAGGTCCCAGTAGCACAACTTCAGACAGTAGCTGGTGCCTCTCAGTTGTGTAGTTGATTCTTCCCAGTGAACCTCAGTCTCCCCAGAATTCAAGTCCATAAATATTTCTATTCATATGGTGTCCTGGAATCATCTTTTATGGATACCTAGTAAGGAATGAACTGAAATCTGTTCAAAAATTTCTGTTTACTCATATTTTCCCCAAATTTTGAACTTTTATCTACAATGCATTCAAGAAGTTAACTCGCTTGGCCACAAGATATGGATGTGTTAAGATACAGATTTACATTTCCACTAACATATGTGAGAATGGCCAGTGAGCCACAGTCAACAATGGAAATCATTTCTTATCATTACATTGCTCAATATTGCCTTCATTTCCATGTCTGTGCTGAACAGTTTTTTCAATTCATTACAATTTTTGTAGGAACAGCCTCACTCAGATTTGTTTTTTTCAGGAGAGAAGAAGAAAAATAATACATATGTAGAAATTAGGAAAAAAAGAAAAGGAATAGATGATTAAAATGGCTATTTATTTAAAATATAAAGTTATTCAACTAAGGTATAAACTTAACATTAAGAGAAGTATCTAATGCAATATAGAAAATATTCTGAACTTTGCTCTGGGGAAGAGAGGATGCCAGCACTTGATTCCCCAAGAAAAGCAAAACTTTGTAGGTATTTAGGGCCTATCTTCTAAGTACTTGCAGGAATATCTAACCTACAGCCCCAGACAACTTACCCTTTTAATATTTGTTATAATAACAAATATTTTTAAATGGAATATTTCTTATATACATTAATTATATTATTTGTTTTCCCCAGTTATTATTTCTGTTAGTATATATTTGCAATATGTGAGTTGCAATGAACGTGAAAAGTTGGCATGCGTATGTACTACTTCAGCGCCACATTTCCTTCTCTTCTCTCTCACCCTCTGACCCCCTTCCAAATCCCTAAAGTTTTCTATTTATAAACCAAAATATATTAACAAATCAAGTTTCCTGAAGGCTCAGATTCTTTTAAGTCTCTGTGGAGGTCTGTGGTGTGGGTTCACAAGCCAGTTGTAGGTAGTATGTCTGTAACCTGAATGTCATCCAACTTGTTACAATTGCCTGGCCACATTTTGTAGATGCTGTTTTTGGTTTTAGTTTAAAAAATACTGTTTAAGTTCATGACCACTAATGAAACTTTAAGACATGGTTGTATGCTGTGGCTTAACGTCCATACCTGGGTTACTACCTACACATGCGTACATTGCTACTCCCAGTTTGTATATACAATGGTGAATTTGTATATATCAGGCCTTTCTCTCATTGAAGAATAAGATATAGCGTGGGCTGGGTGATGGGGTTGTTTATCCTCCTGTTAGAGTTCCTCTGACTTGTTAGACCCAAAGACTCTAGACAACATCTTGCTCTTAATCTTCAGTTTCAGTTTTTAGTGTTGATCCAGTAATTTAGAAACTCATTTTCTGACCATAGACTCTATTCCACTGTGATTTTTTTTTTTTGAGTCAGGGTCTTTCTCTGTAGCCCAGGCTGGTCCTTAACTCACTGTGGAGCCCAGGTTAGCCTTGGATTTGGCAATCCTCCTGCTTTAGCTTCCAGAGTGCTGGGATTACAGGCATGTACCACCACGCCTAGCTTTATGTAGTGCTGGGGAATCAGACCGAGAGCCTTGCATTTGCTAGGAAAGTGCTTTAACTCAATCCTGCCCCTCCAGTGTGATTTTTATCCTGCTACCAGACAGATGCAATCTTTATATATTGTTATTTAATCAATGTCCTAATGGACAGAATATCAACTTAAAACATGCAATGCTCATGTGACATCATCAAGCATAATGATGACTGAACATTAAGGACATATGGGTAGATCACTAATTTTTTCCAGTTAAAAGATATATATTACATTACTTAGGTTGGGCTGCCATAATGATATATTATGAAGTAGTGGCCTAGATAACAAAAATTTGTTTTTCACAGTTCTGGAGGCTGGAAGTCCAAGATGGAGGTGCTCGTGAATTTGAGGCCTCTCCTTTGCCTTGCAGATGACCACCTCCTTGCTAATGCCCAGATAGTGGAATGGTCTGGTTTCTCTTATTATTAAGGATATCAATGCCATCATGGGGTCCAATTTTTGTGGCCTCCTTTAAAGCTAACTGCCTCCAAAAGGTCTAGCTCCAAACACCATCACATTTGGGATTAAAATTTCAATATAAATGTGGGGGTAGCCCAAAATCTCATATGTATTTACCTAAGACACTTACAAAATGTTTCAAGTGGAAATGTATTAGTCAAGCAGAAAAACTCTTAATTTTAATTGAAAGTGTTTATTTCATTGCCTGCTTTGTACCCTGTTTAGAAGCCTTAATACCTTCTTTTTGACTCTGGTGATTGATTTTATTTTATTTATTAATTTTAATGTAGAGAATTTAGTTGGGAAGTACTGGAGTACTCTGAAACATATAATATTTGTATCTTTTATTTTAGGATAGGCAGGAATGTAGCTCCCTTCTAAGTAGGCAGAGAAAGCAGTTGTTTACGTGACAGGAGTTGACACCATTCCACCATAAAAATTCTTTCTGCCATTAAGAGTCTTTCTTGAAAGTTGGCCTGAGCACAAAGCCCCTGGGTGAGAATTCAGAGTTCAGTCGCCCCTCAGCTAATCACTCTCTCCACTCTGTCTCTTTGGCAAAAACCAGTCCATAAAGCCTCCTTTTCAGTGCAACTTGGCCATCAAACAGTTTCCATGCAGTGCTCAGGAAACTCTATGGAGCTGTCAAATTGCTTAAGCTGAGTTCTCACATTTAGGCAAGATATAGAACCACCTGTTTTCCTGCTCCTGAGACTTTTGGGTAATTGTCATAAATTTCTAAATCTGAATTATAAATTCAGGCAGTTCCTTCAGATTCCCTCAAGGATTTTGGCTGGTTGGGGCAGAAAATTCTGGAGCAGAGACAACAGAGAAAAGAAGTACTAAAAGCTGCAAAGATCCACCTTACTATTTCCCTGTGGGGTATGACTTTTTTCTGAGTGCCAAATGCACAGTGGCTGGAATATTGCCGCTGGTCTGACTTCTCATGTTACTATAACAATAGGTGTACAATATTTGGTTCCCTCTGGTAGGAGACCAGTTCAGGCCCAGTGAGAAGGTCAGCCAGGAGATTCTGTGCCAGAGAACGAATTCTTAGAGCTGGAACCGAGATGGCAAAGATAGTTTCTTTGAAGTGGCCAGAAAGAGGAAGAGGAAGAGGTGGGATTAAACAAGGTTCTCAGGGCATGTGGTGAGAGAAACAGAGACTGCGTGAGAACCATGCCAGAAGGTGCGAACATAGTCAGCTGGCTGGAAACGGCAGAAATGGAGCAGAACAGGACTTAGGGGGTCGGAAGCAAAGCGAGGAGGCCATGGGCAGTTGCCTCAACAGAACTGGAATATCTGCAGCAGATCTGTATTATCATCAGCCATCTGGTGCAGAGTTGGTTCAAACTAGTCTAGGAGAACCAAGGCAAATATCCAGAGTTAAGAATGTAAAATTAACCAGCTCATAAACAACTTCTGCTGTAGAGCAGACCTAACCTACCTATTCACACAGGCCGCTCTTCTCTCCTGGGAGCCTCGACACAGCCCTTTCAGAACAGAACTTTCAGGCCTGTCCCGCTCCTGGCTGTTTGAATCCTGGCGTCTTCCCTGTCTTTTGCACCTGGCTGTCGGTTTCTACTTTGCTTGTTTGGATTCCTAAATGAGCAGGATCCGTTGCCCCATGTCCAAGTGTGACAGGCTTCTCTTCCCAAACATGGCCTCACTCGGGAAAAGTGATTGCTGCCATAAGGCTTCTGGTCAGGGGAATGTATTCGATATGTCAGGGAGTGTTTTCTTTAAATGATGTTATCTACTTGTTTTGGTGATTTAAGGATGTTTTCATACTAAAAATGAACACTTGTATCAATCTTGTTTCTGATTAAAAAATCTTTAGAAAACTGAAATAATTCTGTTCACTCTTACACTTTAAAATGGCTTTACAGCCTCTCTTCCTGAGAAGTTGCTGGCATGATTTATTAAGAAGTCACAGACTTATAAATACATTGCATTTCAAGTGAACTTGTTCATGACATGCAAAGGACTTCTTTAATGGGGACACCTTCTTAAAAATCAGGTTTGAGGGGGTTTTTTTTTTGCTTCTATAGATGTTTCCTATATTAACTAATTCTATACATTTGTATGGATACTTTTATCTATGAAGACAGTGGATTTCAGACATTTCACCAGGATCCTCCATAAGAAATTTATCCTACTGTGTGACCTAGTATTTATAGACAGATTGATATCAATATATATCTATACATTCATATAGATGTATTTCAGAAAAATATCTAATGAAGTTCTGCTTACTCTTAGTATTTATGATACACTTTGTTTTCTTTTGTATTACATTGCATTTTATTATCTCAGTTTTGTTTCTATATTTTAGAAATTAAATACTAATTATGACCCATTCTGTAATTTGGTACAAACAAGTAATAAAAGGTACTAGATATCAGGAACTTTCATTCTGGACTTATATCTGTAATTATCATCATAGATTTATTGCTGATCTGAAGTGAAGGAGAGGAAATTCTTAATTTTATATGAACAGTTATTAAACCCAGAGAGTTACAGAATATTAATTATTTACTGAGGTTTTTATTAGAGAACAAAATAAATTATAAAAATCAGAGCTAAAATCAATGAAACTGAGACAAAAATTGCAAAAGATCAATGAGCCAAATAGCTTATTTTATGAAAGGATGATGATGTGCCCATAATCAAAGTTACCAAAAAAGAAAGATGTGCATTAATGTGACAGGAAATGAAAAAAAGACAAAATTACAATAAACACTGTTGAAATTTAGAGGGTTAAAAGAAACTATTTTGAAAAATTACGTTCCAGTAAACCCAACAATCAGAAAGAAATGAATAAATTCCTACACCCACATGACATAACAAACTAGCCATGCTACAAAAACTGATATTCAGATTTAGTTCAGTTCCTCTCAAAATACTAATATTTTTCATAGAACTAGAAAAAAACCCATAAATTTCTATGGAGCTGAAGAGAACTGGAACAACCAAAGTAATCGTAAGCAATGAGACTACAGGGATATCACAATCCTGGACATCAAGTTCATAAAGGTTTATCAAAGAGCAACAGTGGTTTAAAACATCCTTATTCTACACACATGATGTTGGCACAAAAAAAAGGTAAGTGGACCGATGGAACAGAATTGAGAATGCCAAGACAACCCCAAGCATCCTTTGTTACCTGATCTTTGGCTAAAAGACTAAAAAGATATCCTGGAAAACAAGATAGCCTCTAACAAATGGTGCTGAGAAAACTGGTTATCCATATGCAGAAAAATGTAATGAGACTCATATCTTTCACCCTGTACTAAAATCAAATCAAATCAATGAAAGATCTTGATATTAAAAAAATACGGCTTCTGGTGAAAATATAGGCAAAACCTTTGAAGACATAAGCATAGGCAAGGACTTTCTGTTGCACAAGATATAATACCAGAACCAACAAATTATGTCAAATTAAGAAGTCTCTACATAGCAAAGCAAATAATTAGCAGAATGAAAAGAGAATCGATGGAATGAGAAAAATTTTGCCAGCCACTCCTTGTATAGAAGGCTGATATCCAGAATATAAAAAGAACTGAAAAGAGTTAGGTGCTCAAAAACAAAAGCGTCAAACAGGAAAAAGGGCAATTGAAATGATTAGTTTTCAGAAGCAGAAATACAAATGCCAAAAAACTAGAAAAAAATAGTCCGACATCTCTAGCCATTAGAGAAAGACAGATCTGAAAAACACCAAGACTCTGTCCTACTTTGGTAGGACTAGCTACTCATATCTTCATATAGAAATGTTATAGAAACAAAGGGGCATGATAGTGAGAGTCAGAGGCATGAGGAAGGGAGCCAGGGGGCCAATGATGAGGATGGGAAGAGATTGTAATGTTCATGAGATATATATGTGCACAAAATACTCAAGCCCAATGTAACTACTGTGTGTGTATATGTCTATAATAAAAAGCGGAGGAAAAACAAAATCTCAAACAACAACAACAAATGGTGGCAAGGCTGTAGGGGAAAAGAAACCCTTCTGAATTGCTGGTGTGACTATTAACTGGTACCCTCATTAGGAATAGGAATATGAAGATTCTTCAGAAAAAGGAAAATTAGTATTCCACTTGATCCAGCCTACCTCTTCTGGGAATCCTTCCAAAAGAGTTAACAACATCATGTAACATTGATAACATGCATACTCATGTTTATAGCAACACAATAATAATAATTGTTGACTTTGCTATGTAGAGACTTCTTAATTTGATATAATCCCATATGTTGGTTTTGGTATTAGACCTTGTGCAACAGAAAGTCCTTGCCTTTGCTTATGTCTTCAAGGGTTTTGCCTTGAATCAGTTTCACCAGAATCAGTATTTCTGTTTATAGAATCATGTAACATAGATAGCATGCATACTCATGTTTATAGCAACACAATAATAACTAATCCTGGAAGCTGACAACTTGTCCATTAACAGATAAATACATTAATAAAATGTGATGTGTATATACAATTGAATACTACTGTGCTATGAAGATAAATTTGAGTCATTCCTATGTAAATGGATGCACCTTAAGACCATTATACGTAGCTAAAAGAATGAGACTCACAGGTTTAAATATTGCCTGTTTCTTTGATAGAAGAGAAAAAGAACCAACTAAGAGTGTTGCTAGGAAACAGTGACAGATTTTGTGTAGAAGGAGGGAAGAAAAGGATGGAAAAGGGGGAAGGGAAGTAAAAATGGTGAAGTTGCAATATGTACGTATACCAGTTCTTCAAACTGAACGTAATTATGTACTGCAAATACACTCTAATAGAATAATTTTTGAGAGAACATTGAAACAATAAAATATAAAAATCTTGAACAGACCAATAACAGACAATGGCGTAGAAGCAGTGATAAGAATTTTTCCAACTAAGACCAAGAACTGATAGACTCACTGAATTTTATAAGAACTTCAGGAAGGACAGAATGCCAATGTTGCTCAAACTATTTCAAGAAATTAACAGAAGAAACTACCAAACTCACTTCATGAAGCCAGTATAATCTTGTAGAAAACTGGACAAGAACTTCAGAGAAAAAAAATTACAGGCCAAATTTTTGATAAACATAGATGCAAGCATCTCCAACAAGATACTCGAGTCATCTTCATCCCAAGAATAAAGATAAAGCAACATGTATACTAATTAAAGTAATACAACACAGAAACAGAATGAAGGATAAGTTAACATGATTATCTCAGTAGTCGCAGAAAAAGCCTTTGACAAAATCCACCTTTTTTCTTGATAAAATTTCTGATGAAAATGAGTATGTGACGACGACCTTACTTCAAGTTGATATGAGTGATTTGTAACAAATACACAGCTAATCTCATACTAAATTAGGGGAAAACTAGATAAAGTCCCTTAAAAATCAGATGTGAGAAAAAAAAGTATATGCTTTCACCACCTCTCTTCAATATAATCAAAACATTAACCAGTGCAATCAGGCAAAATTTATAAAGGATTGTATCATATCAGTAATATTGACATCTCTCATGTAGGAAACCAAAAGAATATGACAACTGAACATGAATAAGAAGTCTAGGTAACCATTAAGTTTCTACAAAAATATAAGTAAGCATGTGAGTGCCTTTGATCCAAGCTAGGTAGTATAGTGACAGATGTATGCAGTGTGTGGGGAGTCAAGAATGATATGAATCAGGGGATTCAGAAGTTAGATTCTGAAAAGGTCAGGGTTAAGTCAATCAGTAAATATAGTAGAAGTGAATGGTTTATGACTCTTAACCAAGAGCAGAGACTGTTCACTCTGTGTTGTAATTTTATCACCTTTGTGTAGGAGTAGACAATTCACATGGGACAATGATCTTCCATCTTATACTTTCTAAACAAAACGCATACTTGCCTCAGCTGGTGTACTCTGGGATGCTGAATCTCAAGGTTGAACCCAGCCTGCGCAACCACTTAGTGAGAACCTATCTCAAAAAAAAAAAAAAAAAGCTGACATGTAGATAGTAAAAGGGACCTAGGTTCAATACCTAGTATTTAAAGTAATGATTATGTTGGCACTAATGTAACATAAAATATTAATATTAAAATAAAGGCAGCTTAACTTTTTCTGCAGTAGTTTCTTGTTAGAGCAGTAACTGGGTAGCAGATTATATTTATCCTGCATTGCCTCCTCTGTCTCTGTGCATCAAAGTCTTGAAACTCATAATCAGATACTTATTAACACCATCTAATAAGTATTATGTATCTTACTACATAATAATTTTAGTCATTTACATAAATATTTGAAGAGAGATCTGGTTAAAAATAATTCTAGTTCATCTTCGCTATTGAACTAGTATAACCTCCTCAGCTCACTGTAGTTGCACTCATCCGAATTGCCCTCTTTTCCTAGGTCTGCCGATCTCCTCTTCAATTGTCGCTTTCTTGTCCCGTCCTCTCGGAGAGTTTATCTCAGCCTCTGTCCTCACCCTTTGCTCAGAAAAATACTCGGCTGTGTTTCTGAGGTCACTGTTCCCAGTGTGTTCTACCAACTCCTGGGTCTGCTTCTCTTCACAAGCCAGGTTTCAGTTTTTTTCTATTGTCAACATTCTGTTGTCTTCACAATGCTGTGTTCCATTGTGTTTGGCCACAATCTGTAACTAATTCAGCGAGTCATCTTAATTTCTGAGTGAAGAAGTGTAACTTTCTGCCTGGGGTGCAGCTGAAAATAGGTTTCTCATGGGTCAGAAATGTAGATGTGGTTGCGTTTCTGTGTGGAACTATCATGTGCCTCCGGCAGCGCCAAAGAGCTTAAGTGTTTATAATCAAAGGCCACCTATACTCCTTACTCAGGCCTTATCCCTTTAATCTGTACAAAGCCCCAAGATGTATTGTTGGTATGATGCTCCAAAGACAAGAGATTGGGCAAGAAATTACAGAATTTTATAGGAACCCAGATTATTTAATTTATATCTAAGACTGCCTCTTTAGAAAGGGTTAAATGATGGCACAGCTAAAAGTCCCTACAACTTTAGCAGCTTTTACTTTCACTTGGTCTTACTGTCTATTTTCTCATTTGTTTAGTTTCTGATTGGCTGCCTTATGCAAAATAATTGTCATTTATCTAATAAGAATTCTAAACAATTCCAAAGACTGAAAGTGGAAGCAAGTAATCAATTACAATGCAACAAAATTATGCAGATTCATCCAACATTTAACTAATTTTGAATAATGTACATAATTATTGTGCATAGAACTGCTAGAAAAACAAGTCATTAAAACTGCAATTGAAAAAGTAGTTTTTATAAAAATGACAGTGAGTTGTAATTATATTTATAAAATAATAACTTCTATGAATTTCAATAGATTTATGAATATTTTTATGTGTTTTTGGTTTGATTCAATGAATACATTTTTATCACCAATGTCTTCATGTCAGAAATTCTGGCATGAGCATACAAGCCATCCATAATACTTTTCAAATTTAACAATTTAATAAGCACTTTTGTCAGATACTGAATATGAATAAAATAGTGAAAAAAGCAAGAATATTATCATGCGTTTCTTGCTACATGAGATAGCAAGCAGTAAAAATGGCCTAAATGGGCTGAAGTGGTGATCAGTGATTAATGAAAAATTTTCTTCAAGCAACTTAGAAAAATAGTTGTATGCATTGTCTGAATCTGTTAATATAAGTGATTATGGAATATTAATTAAGGATGAATGCCATGACATAAAACCCTTTACAAGTCAAAAATGTGAATTGTTTATTACTTAATGAAGTAATATTTATAAATCCCACATCATCTGTCGATCAGGGCTGAGATGAACAAATGGAATTCAAGTTAGTGGTTCATTGTGGTTGGTAGTTTTTAAAATGAATTTTTTTCCCCAAAAGAAATCCCATATAGAAAATGGTTAGGAAAGGAATTAAATCAAAGACTTAAAGTCAAAGCGAAGACATCCACTGTACTTCATTAAAAAAAAAAAAAAGTGTCAAGGCAAAACAGGCCGTCCCGACTGAAAAAAGTTGGCTGGTGTTTCTTAATTAAATGCAGAATTGTTGGGCCAGATGGTCCACATAACTGTAATCCCAGCACCCTGGGAGGTTGTGGTAGAAGAATCACAAGTTTGGGCTTGGGCAATTTTGTGACTTAGCAAGATCCTGTCTCAAAATGAAAACCTAAAATATTAAAATGACTGAGTTGTAATGCAGAGCAAGGGTCCTGGGTTCAAAACCCACACCACAGAAATTAATTAATAATTAATATTTTATAAAAGTATGCTATCTTCTTTTTGCTTCCCCTGTGGCCATGAGAACATATATTAATGGGGTAGCTTATATATTTTCCAATTGTTTATGTTTTTCTATCTTTCATATTTGGACCGAGATGAATAAGTTTAGATAATTGGTGTCAGTTGGTTTGTAATAAGAGAAGTGCTAATAAAAGTAATCTTTGATAAGAAATTTGGAGAAATTTGCAAAAATTTAATAAGCTAATACATCTTGGAACTTATAATTTAATATTAATATTAATATTTTAATATTTCAAGTCATGCATGATTTGACTTTTCTGCACCATTGAAACAATACATTGGGCTTGCTTTAAAGATTAAGATTTTGATAGTTTCTGTATATAGGTTAATTCACACTCCTAAAATGCGTCATAAATCACATGTAACTCTACTTTTTGCTTCTCATAGATGTAGACTCAATAATTGACTGGATTATACATTGGATATAATGAAACTGTTATGTATTTTATTGCTAAATATATTCTATATGTTCTGAAGATAATTTTTAAAAATCAAGAGACTTCAGAAAAAGTCTTTTCTTCTAATATTTTCAATTGTTTGATTGTATGTAAATAAAAATCCTAAACTTACCTGTCATATCTCTTTATTATTTTTTATTATTATAACAATACTATGTTGGCAACTTTAAGTATCTCATAAAATACAATAAATAAAAGCAAGCACAAAGTGTAAAGACAGCGAATGAGATAATCCAATTGAAACTTTTTGTTAAACATAGTAAGATACATCTATGCTTTATCTGGATATCCTTTGCTGCTATAAATCTGCACATTTATTCATATTCTTATTGGCTATTTAATTCTGTTTTGTGAATTTCCTGTTTGTGTTCTTCTTGCATTATTATTTTGCTTTGTCATTATCACAGCTTTTAATATACTAATATTCTTACCCCTGTATCAAATACATATATGTGTATTGTAAATACTTTGTCCTTATTCTTTATTTCAGTTTATGTGTATGTGTGCACGTGTGTGCTGGTAGGCTGTGGTAAGCTCTAAGTGTGGTACATATTAATATTTATATTAATATGTTTGTGTGATTAAAGATATACCCAAGATTTTATTTTTATACAATCAAATTTGCCAGTTTTTTGTAGTTTTATTTGCTTAATTTTATGGTGGTAAAAAATCACATGACACAAATTTAACATTTTTTGTAAATACATGAATTCCAAGTTTATCAACACATTAGAGCCATGGGGTTTGGGGAATTAATGAGCATCTGTGTCCACCCCTTTTTCAGAAGTTCACCCCTTTCCTGTCTGACCATTGCCTCTTTTTCTACCTTGCCATTCATGTTGGGGACTTTCTGTGTTACTATTTTGTGTGTTTCTTAAATCATTTGTGGTTTTCAACTTTGGTAATAGGCTTCAAAAAACTACCTTGAATATGTAAACAGTCACCCAAATTTTGATCCTTTTGGGATTTCCTTTTTGCATCTTTCTATTTGTATGAGATGTTTAAGGATATCTAACTTTATTTTGTTCCCCATATGACCAGTTATTCGAATTCCACTCATAAAATAATCTATTATTTCTCTGCTAATGTGAATTGAAAACCTTGTTGCACATGAAATTCTCATAGGTAATTAAATCAGTTTCAAGTATTTATATTTTACTGTGCCAAATATTCTTTTAGTGCTGTGTTCTTTATAAGTGCTTTATCATCTGGTAAGACAACATTCTCTTGTTGTTCTATTTTTTTTCAATGAATATTTTTATCCTTTGTGGTTCTTTTAAGATCATTTATCATACTACTTTGCAATTAATAAAAAGATATTAACGCACTTGTCATTAGTGTTAAATTATATTACTCTTAGGAAGAATTATTTAATTTACAATTTTGAACTTTTTGTTTTGCTCTTTATTCATGTAATTTCTCCAGATCCTACTCAACAGCTTTGGGGCTTTCTACATACAGGCACTCTCTATAATCCATGAGAATATTATGGGGTTATGCAATGACTCGTTGTGTACTATTATGATATTTGTGTTACTGTTACATGCAGGACTTATACAAAATATTTCACAGTGAGGTTGTCTTCTGGGTGGTGTTTCGGATATTTTTTTGTCACTTATTTCAGGTATACTTTACAAGTAAACCTAGCCTTACTGGTTACACCGAGAGCTTTCTATCTTAGTCTGTATTCTAGAAGACTTTGATGAAATTTAAATTTCCATTTAAATAAGACAATGGAAATTTTTCTATACACCATTACTGTTTATGAGTTTGCTAGATGTTATTTTTCTAGTTCTTTCGTAGCTATTATCTTTTTAGATATACCATTTAAATTAATTATGGTCCAATGAATTTAAAGTTTCTTTTATTACTATTTGATAATAAAATCAGATTTTATAGCAGAATTGTATATGTTGTCATAACATTTTGTTAAGTCTTCTAAAATCTATTTCTGAGGAAACCCACATTTCTGGGTCTCCCTTCTGTACTTTCCCCAATAAAGTGCTGTCTTTACAACCTGCAAAAAATAAAAATAAATAAACCTCCAAACCTTCTGTCCTGTCATATTGCAACATTGCTGCTCTCTGTGCTGTCGTTCACTGTGGTGCCAGACAGTATCACTTTGTCCTGGTGATTGACATGGAGCAGTTCAGACATTTATTAATAAAGTATATCTCAGTTGTCTTACTATTTTTATTTTTGTAACATACAAACTTGTTTTCTTGTATTTTAAGTTACTTTAGTTTCTTCAAATGCTTGATTTATTTATTTTCTGCTTTAGTGAGAGCAGGTCATTTTAAACTGAAAGATTGTGCAGTTTTCTGAGTATAATTCAATCCCATCTCCTTTTCTTTTCAAGTAAATCTGTTGTTTTAATGTTCTTTTCAGACTTTATAGTTTTAGTTTCTTTTTAAGACAGTATTTATTTTTTAAATGCTTTTAATTTTAAGTACTTTTTCATCTTTTAAAAATCAGTTTTGTTATCTGAAGATCAAGTGTTTTTATTTTTAAATTCTTCTTCTCCTAACTGGTCACTTTAGGAAGTAATCTGAAGAACATGGGAGTCAAGCCTGATAAACTTAGAGAAGAGCCTACTGGGCCCGAAACTTTTCTTCTCTTTGAAGTATTTTTAAATCAACTTTGTACTTGTATAAGATAGCATATAAATGATTACATGCTGTCTTTTCTCTGTTTACTGATAATGCCACTTTAATTGTCTTCTTAACCTCGATTAAAAAAAGTCTTTTCCTGAAAATACCTACATCTATGAAATAGACCTTTTCTTTTTTTCTTTTAATTTCCCCCATTTTATTGATACGTGTAAGCACAAAATTTGAGATTTACAGTGATCTTGAGCATTTTGTGGACATACATATCTTGGCAAGGCTATAACATCTTTCCCTCTCTCCTTTTGGCCCTCCTCTACCCATCCCCGTGCCCCCAGTTCCCATTATTTTCCGCATTAAGTTCCGTGAGGTAATTGTGATCTGGGTTTCTCATATAAGAAATTCATTTTTCTACTATTTAATATGAAAGCACTCTTCTTACTGTTATTACTTTGATATAATAAAAAGTATGGATTAGATTACATTTACTATAAATTGAATTTATTTTTAATATTTAATGTTCTGTGCTTAAATTCCACCTTTAAGAATATTTCTGTTTTGTTATTTTTACAGAACATGGTTGGAGATTGGGCCTTACCAGAAGAAATGGTTGATAATTTGCCACCTTCTAACAACTCCATATTGGGTCATGTGCTTTACAGACTAGCTGAAAAATCCCTTCCTCCTCAAGTTGAGTTAACAGAACCTGAATTGACTTCATTTGCTATTAAAGGATGTTTACTGGGGAAAACACTTAGCGGGAAAACTACCACTCTAAAGGCTCTCCAAAAAGGTAAAAGTCCTTGTATTTTTCTTCTTTTCTTCCTTTCTTACTGGAATCTATCTGCATTGGCTGTGGCATCAGATAGTTATGTCTATGGAAAATATACAAATGTTTTGTTGACTAGTTGGAAAATCTCAGTTGTCAAAATGTTCTAATAGTGTAATCATGTAACTTAGTATCCAAGCCATAAACAATGAATGAGATCCTGATACATGGTACAGGGCGGATAATCTTGGCAATATTATGATAAGCCAAATGAAGAAGATCTTATAGCATATGATTTGATTTATTTGAAATGTCCTTAATAGGCAAACCCTAGAGAAAAAAATCAAATTAAAATAATTACAAGGGGCATAAAGAGGAGAATGGTGAATGGTCATTAATGTGTATGGGTTTCCGCCTTTGAAGGTGATGAAAATTTCTAGGACAAGATAATTTCGGTGGCTGTACAAAACTGCCAGTATGTAGATGCTTCTCATATTATTCAAATGGTTGACATGTTAATTTTGGTATGTGAATTTTACCATAATTTAAAAACAAAAAATGCAGGTTAACCCAAAAAAAAAAAAAAACAGTTTTGGGAATGCTAATGAAAGTGCTACAGGGTGAAGGCAAAATAGGAGTACAGTGAAGTCAACTTCCCAAAGGAGAAGCTATAATTCACAAAATTATCTTTTTTACCCTAGACTTTCCTATTCAGGTACTTTCTATTGACACTCTGGTCCAAGAAGCTATCCAAGCATTTCATAACAATGAGCAAATCTGTGGGGACCCTCCAGTTCAGAAAGAAGAGGAAGGGAAGGTGACACCTGCTGTGCATGAGGTCAGTGAACCGAAAACCAAACAAACAAATAAAGAAGCAAGTATGGTTTCACATTTCCTTTTTGCACTTAGTATATCAGAAACATTAAGCTAGATAAGATTCCAAAGACCTTCTAGACCAATTCTCTTTTCAGTAAAGATACAGAAAGTAAATATTTTACTTTTTTCTAAGCCAAGGGCCAAAGTCAAGGATACTCTTTGGATATCTGTATAACAAGAATGAAAATTCCTGTCCACCCCACCATACACTAGGCCCCTCCCGAGTGGTGATTTCACTTTGTGGCCTGATAAGGATCCACTGGAGACCTTCTTCAGTGGAAGGAACTGTTGGATGTTGAATGGGGATGGTTGAAATGACTGAATTCCAGGTGGAGGGTAAGGTTGAGAAAGGTATTCAAATACAGGTATTCGGCAGAATTTATGAAGGCACTAATTCAGCACTAATGTGCTGGCACATGCCTGTAATCCCAGTACTCTGGGAAGCTAAGGCATTTGACTTGCAGGATTGCAATTTCACGTCCAACTTGTCAATTAGTGAGGACCTCTCTCAAATTAAATGAATAAATACATAAATAAATACATAAATAAATGGTTTGGTAGAGATGCAGCTCAGTGTAAAGACCCTGGTTTTAATCCCCAGTAACACACACATATGCGCGCCCACGTGTGCACAGAGTAACTCACTCTAAGACTAATATTCTGCCAATCAGAACATTGTAATTGCCAACATCAGATATTCCATCGTATAGATGGAGACCAGTGCTGGCCCTGGGCAGTGGACAAGGCAGGTGCTAGACCCCAATTTGGAGAAGACAAGAGCAGAAATGTCACTTGACTTGATGTTCATCCTCACAGACTATCAGAGTAATTTCTAGAAACCATAGAATAGCAGTCAGCTTGGTGAATTTGGTCCATAGCCAATCCATGGCATAGACTAGTAGATCTCCGTAGAGGGAGTGGTCTTGGAATGTTTTGTCTGGACCATCTTCCCGTTGTTTACACGGAATGCATCTGCATTGTTGGACTGGGGGCTATCGATGAGTATCGTCACAATCATTAATTTGTTACAGCACCCTTGTTTTACAAAGGAGACGGAAGAGACTTGAAGTCTGAGCTGATTTGCTTTGAGTGAAAAGGCTTCTGGTCAGCTCTTCTGTTCTTAGGTTTCAGAAGTAAACCCAGTATTCTTTTCCCCCTTAGACTGTCTTCACAATTGAATAAATTAGCAGAGAATCTAGTCTAAATGATTTGAATAGCCTGATGAATAAATATTATATCACAATAAATTCTAAAAATAACTAGGAGAAATTTTCTTCATTGGGGGACTATCTCTTTTATGTTGTGGTACTTTATGTTAATAACTATTAATTATGTTAATAGATAATGTACTTTGTTTTTCTGTGTTTCTCTATGGATATGACTGATTCCTCTAGGATTGTTCTTTTTAAGCATGTTTTCCAGATATCTCACATTTTTCTTGGATTCCATTGTATTAAAAAAGCAGTTGCCGTGTTTTGTATAGAAATTAGAATCCAACTGAGGACAGGTGGTACTACAGGTCTCTGTGTATTTCTACAAGCACAATCTTCAAATTTTTATTTCTGGAAACCATCATTTGGGACTGAAATTTCAATCCCTTTTAATATCCTTAACATTAGAATTAGAGATACAATAGTAAATTTGGTTTCAAACTCCTTTTACATGTAGGAAGAAGATAATGAAAACATGATAATGTTAAAATCTGTGTGTGTGTGTGTGTGTGTGTGTGTGTGTGTGTGTGTGTGTGTGTGTGTGTTTTCTCTAAAGGATCCACAAAATGTATCTTCAGTTGTTCCAGTTCCAGGTGAAGCATTACCAGAAACAGAAGGTGAAACTGTACCTGGTAAGTAATGTACCAAAATGAATCATGTCTTGTTCACTTTAGGGAAACAGACCTTGGACATATGAACAACAAGAGCACATGTGTAGGAGCACAGACATGTTTTCAGGGAAAGAAATGAGAGATAAAGGGGAATTACATAGTTGTCTACACAGTTATTTGACCAGCAGAGCAAAGCAACTTCACTACACTGAGGATAAAGGTGAAAGCTACAAGGATATCTCTCACCTGCCTCCTTCAAGTCGTTGCTCAGCTTTGCTGTTCCCATGAAAACGATGGAGAGATGTCATCCTCCCCCTTCCTGGGTTTGCAGTCTTCCCTCGCGTTCCATTGTCTCTTCTCACACACGCATGTCTGAGGGGGAACGCTATCAGAGCTCTCACGTACCACAGCCTGGCCCTGGCTGATGGAGGTTGCAGACTGGGGTCCCTTCAGTTTCCAAGGACAGCATTCCTTTTGCTACCGCTAGATTATCAATTTAGGGCAAAACCAATAGAACCAAGCTTTCTCACCCTAACAAAGCTCTCTCCTTTGGAATCAGGGCTTAATTCCTTCATTGTAGAATCATTGAAGTAGAACAATTTTAAGTATTAAATATCTTTTCTATTTGTGTTAGTGAAGCCATTGCTGTATATTAGTTTTCTTATGATCTAACGTGAAGCTCAGCTCCTCCTGTGCAGATATGTGTCATCATAGAACAATGTATAAATTTACTGCAATCATGCAACTGTCTCACAGCAAATGTGCTTTTTTTTCTTTTAAAAGGGAAATTAAGCCTTGCATCTTGGTACACACCTGTAATCCCAGTGCCTTAGGAGGCTGAGGCAGAAGGATCACAAGTTTGAGCCTCACTTGGGCATTGTAGAAACTTAGAGGAGTTCTGTCTCCAAATAAAAAGGTGGCAGCTGGAGAATGCTACAGTTCAATGGGAAGGCCCTGGGACCTATCTCCAGTACAACGCCCCCCCCCAAAAAAAAAATCAGTACCTTGTTCCAACTTTCTTTTCTTTCCTTCTTTCCTTATTTCTTTTTTTTCTTTCTCTTCTTTCTCTGTCTCTTTCTGTCTCTCTCTTTCTCTCTCCATGTGTGTGTTGCCCTATGGCTCAAACCCAGTCCTTGCACATGCTAGTTAAGAACTCCATAACTGAACTGTATTCCTCCCAGCCCTCATATATTTAATTTCTTAAGAGATGATTTCAATTTAAGAACTATTTTTACATTTTATTTTAGTAATTCAATTAATTTGAAACAAATTCTTAACATCTTTTATCATTCTTATAGAATTTAAATAAAAACTATCTGACTTAAAGAGTTGTTTCCCTTTAAACATGATTAAGGTCTATAACTTGAAAATCCAAGAAAATGAAAGTTCAGGGACCCAATTGTTTAACTGTTTTGTTTTTAAGTTTGTTTGTTTTCTGAAAAGAGAACTCACCCTGTGCTAAAGTATTTCTAGTGATGTTGTGTGTTTGGGTCACACCTAGAAAAAGGAAAGAAGGAGGAAGGAAGGAAGGAAGGAAGGAAGGAAAGAAGGAAGGAAGGAAAAGTAGAGAGGGAGGGAGGGAGGAGGAAAGTCAGGAATATCAAGCCATAGACTGACCAGAATGTTAAATGATGTATATTGAGAGTAAAAGCCAGGCTGTGGTGATTCTATTACTTTCTTCCTCTGAGTATCCCAAGCATAGCTAAATATGGTAATCCTTACGTCCAAAACTATAGAAGATCCAGTGCTGGCATGGTCATTAGATGTAAATATCCAAAGTTTATTATTATTACTTTCCTTACTTCTAGGTACCAGTATTAATGAAACACCAAATGCTGAAGAAGACAAATTACATGATAGCTTCTCCAAAGTAAGTATTGTGATCTAATTTTGACTACTAGTATATTCACATGTGTTATACTTTGTGTCATTTTGTGTATCACCAAGTGGGATGAAAAAGTAATATTTCTCCTTAGTTATACATTAAATTTGGTATTATCATTTTACCACCAAATTAATTTAAACACACACACACTATATGTGTGTGTGTGTGTGTGTGTGTGTGTGTGTGTGTGTGTGTATATATATATATATATGTAGTAATTTAAATTAAACAACATATGACCTTTGCTCTTAGCTATACCTTTTTATTGCTTATTTGTGACATTGTATCACTAAATTACTAAAAATTACTAACTTGCCCAGACTGGTTTGGAATTTGTGATTCTCTTACAGCCTACCAAAGTGCTGGGATTATATGTCTGTACCGAGTTCACCACACTCTCTTTATATTCTTAATATTTTTACATCTAAAACAGTCGAAATTGATACTGAATTTTGCTGGGTTAAAAATATACATATGATTTTAATTTTAAATTTATTTTTTCTTTCTATCAATTAATTTGTGACTAGCTTTCTTTATACACTCTCTATCTTTAAGGGAGCTTTTCAGAATTTATCTTTAGCCTTGTTGGTGACTCTACACTTATTTTTATTATCTGAAAAAAATTATAACAATTTATTCAATATTACTGCTAGTGAAAAATAATATTTTAAAAATATATTGTTTTATCATGTATGGAAGCAGTTTTGTCAGCAAATAGAATGACAAATGGAGTTTTATTTACTTTATTTTTATAATAGTGGATTATTTTTATTATACATTTGATCATGAAAACAATTTTATTATAATATTTTTATAGTTTGAAACTGATTAAAGATCAATAATAATTGGAAGAATATGTACCGAAATATAAATATAGTGACTGATGGGGAGAGAAGTGTGTTTAAAAAATAAAGGTAATGTGTAATATTTACTCTATACATTTAAATATAAATTAGCAGAGGAATTATTTTATTTTTATAATTGCATTTACTGACTTATAAATAACCTAAGTTGAATATTGAATGCAACTGAAAGAGCATACTTTTTTTCAATGAGCTATTTTTGTTATCTGGAAAATAATAGTTAAAAGAAATAAATAATATTTATTTGTTCAATGGTAGTGAGGGCAGGGGACAAAGGAGAAGCAGAGCAGGGTTATGAGGAACACAGGCCAGGAGGCCGGAGAAAGAGGACAAGCCGCCTTGAGAGTGAGTTTCAGACCACTTGAAAGAGCTTGGCCCCTCTGCCTGCCGGGACTAGAGAACAGTTCAGCAGCATGTCCAGGCAGACACTGGACAGCAGCTGTAACTCTGGCCCACAGTGTAAGGGAATAGTGAGGAATGAGGTCAGAGAGCTGAGCAAGAAGGTGGAAGAGTCAGACCAGTCAGGGCCTTATAGGCAATTATTATAAAATTTGGCCCAAAGGGGGAGCTTTTAAACAGAGATGTAATATCACTTAATATGAATACTCATTCTGGTGACTGAGTAGAGAATAGACTCTAGGCAAATTCCTGTTCTAATGTTAAGTAGCTTGAATTAAACAAACTCTTTTATAAATAATAATTCTAAATGCTCAGAAAAATCTAAAGACTGATCATTTGACAACCAAATGAAGACAGGATAAAGAAAAGCAGCAAACAAGAAAACAAAATTCAGGCAAAATTTTTCAGGAATTCAGTCATCAAAAGGAGGATCTCAGAGGGTGGGCACCACGAATTTGCAGGCTCCCCAGAGCATGGGCAGTTTTCAAGGCAGTAGTGGTTAGGGAGCACCCAGAAAGCTCCCTCTTTTTTTTGACATTACCAGAGGATGAAGATTAGGGTGCCAGCATTGCTGAAAGAGGAAGATGTAGGAAAGGAAGGCAACCCAGAATAATCGTCTGAAAATATACAGATTTTCCCAAAATACTTCTAGTCTCCATATTTGTGTTAAATGCTTAGTGTTTTCATCAGAGAATATGACCACTTAATGTTTTTTCCCTGAACTTTTCAAATCTGACTTTTAAATTAGTTAAAGTCTATCCTCTCTGCACTTTTTCTTTCCACAGCTTACTGCGCGTGCCCAGCTTGGTGCAAAATCAGAGCAGTTGCTGAAGAAAGGGAAGAGTGTTCCAGACACACTGCTGGTTAGCATCATGGTGAATGCTATTAAGTATGTACTGCAGTTTTCTTGTGTTGATTTAGTATATTCTATCAAACAAAAATATGTAAGGACTAATAGCAGGAAAATCAGGAGAAACATGAATAATATCAGGAGAAATGCAAAATTTGTTGTGTTAACATCTAAATATATTAAAAATATATAGTAAGGTGAAGATACTGTGTATTGAATAACTTTGCATGCCCAAAAGATGCCTCCTGCACCTTTCCAATGTGACTTTTTTCACCCACGTATGATGACAGGGCAGCTTCTATTGTCTTTGCAGAATTTAAGGACATTGGATAGTAGGCAAAACCAAGGGAAAGATTATGAAGAAAAGAGACCCTAACTGTATGGTCAAAGATCACTGCGTGCCTTAATTTTCAGGAAGAAAGGTCAGGAGTTGAGTCACGGGACCCAAAGGTCGAGCTGGGCTGGGGAAGGAAGGCGATGACTCCTCAGGCAAGAAGTGACGCACATGCATATCGCAGAGCTAATGGGTCACAGGGACAAAGGGGAAATCAAAATAACTGTCACTTTGTGATTTCTCTGTCCTCCATTCGAAAGGGAGAAACTTCTCTTCAGCCTTTTTTAAAAAATTAAAATGGGAAAGGGAGGAATTAAAATCAGCCATAAAAGCTCATTTGATGCATATAATAAAGAAATGAAATCCAACAGGAGGAAATAAAAAAATTTAAAAGCCTCCTGAGAAAAAGTATTGGAAAGCTTAGATGGAGTGAGAAAATAAAATTGATAGCTCTAGTACATGGGAACATTAACACAGATGAGAAAGCCAAAGTCAGAGCACTTTCATTGTGCATCTGGAATTGGCTCCTCCATGTTACTTTCTGAAAGGCTGCATTAAAGATTTAAACTGTTTCTCAGCCATGATGTATCTACAAACTAGACCACAGAGTTGCTGCTCCCAGAGCTGGAGAGGCGATATTCTTATAGACTTAATATTTCTCAGACTAAACATAAGGCATGCTTCAGCCATGGAATTCTTTGTTCAAGGACAAAAATATGGACACAGAAAGCATCAAACATAAAGCAGATGTTCATTCACCCTGGTGTCGTAGAAACAGGAAGATCTGCAGCCCACCCTCGCAGAACTCTGTTGCCCTCCTGCCGCCACCCAGTCCCCACCACCCAGAGACACCTCCTCAGGATGTCAAGAGTCTGAAATCCTTTGCCCTAATCCAATGAGGAGAGGAACATGATGTGTCCTAGTCGGGCATTTGGCCAGGGATGGAGCCTGAGCCAAAGTCCAGGTCTCCAGACTCCCCAGGGTCTAATTCCCTGCTCTGTGACCAAACTATATGCCCTGACCATCCCTCCACTGTGTGTGGTAGTACCTGATACGGTGGAAAACCCAGACACAGCCAGGTGCTTGGGCAAATTCTCTTCTTCCTCTTAGACCAAGGAATCAACAAATCCAAACTATGAAGAATGTTTTACTAAGCTCTAGAGAAGTTATAAAAGCAAAATTCAGCCTTTCCTGCTCTTGTTAACCTC
Organism: Ctenodactylus gundi; assembly: GCA_004027205.1. Classification (NCBI taxonomy): domain Eukaryota; kingdom Metazoa; phylum Chordata; class Mammalia; order Rodentia; family Ctenodactylidae; genus Ctenodactylus; species Ctenodactylus gundi. Next base: position 1,843,343 of record PVKB01000001.1, on the reverse strand, counting down.
ATAGGCATGTATAGGCAGTGATCTGAAGGAAGCTTCATATTGTGGAATGGTCAGTGGGGTGGGCCACTTGCAGTTTTATGACTTTAAACAAATAATTAGTCTCTCTTGACATTAGCTTCTCCTCTTGTTTCCTGCCACGCTGTCAGAAGGACTGTGTGAAGATGCCAAAGTGGACTTAGAAACTTCTAGAAAAAGGATTCAGTTATTTAATATCAGTTCTAATAGAAACAAAATGATACCTTGTGATCCAAAGGCAAAAACCTCTATTTTTGTATAACCTAAATATTAAAAAAGAAAGTTGAAGTTTATGAACTTCTCACATTGTTTTCGAGTTATTAATTAAAATGAACATTCCTGGAATCCCCTCCCATTCCCTATGGGAGATATTGTGCTAAGTTGAAAAATCCAAGAAGTATTTCTTATTCCTCATCATTTCAAAGCCTAAGTAAGATTTTTTTTAAAGATTCATTTGAATGTTTGTAAATTGACAACATTCCACTTGTGAGGTGAAATGAACAACTTCTGAAGGAGTTCTGGTCAGGCTGTTGTCACTCCACACAGCCTGAGTATCCAACACAAGTGTCCAGTGTGTGCCAAGCTCTGTGCTGGGTTCATTAAAGCTACCACTTCAACTCACAGGCATGGCCGCCCTGTGGGCTTGATTGTGTTGTCCCATATTGTAGATAAGGAAACTGAGGTAGAGAGGTTGAAGAGCCTGACACTAGCTGGAAAATGCAATCTATGCTTGTATGACAGAGAGCTCAGTTTTGAAGAAAGCATTCAAATTTATAAGGGATAAGTTGTGGCCAGTTAATTTTAAAAACCATATTAGAGCCTTGGGAATAGATTTGGGAACAGAGGTCCAGAGAAGAATTTGAAGCAAGGAAGGTATTGTAGCACATTCTTGAACCTCACCTTTAAAGTCGTGATACTGCACAGCCGTGTGCTCGCTAGGCAAACACTCTCAGTGCTGTATTGTTCCTCCCGCCCCCAGAACCAGCCATTCCACTCATTTCAGTTTATGTCTTGCATATGGCAGGGGTCACTGAGAGAACTTTAAATACTACACTCCTAGGCAGGGCCAATGGTGCGTGCCTGTAATCCCAGCATTTTGTGAGGCTGAGGTAGGAGGATCACATGTTCAAATTGGGCCTGGCCAATTTAATGACGTAGCAAGAACTAATAATGTATTATGGATTTTTTTGTCCTTTCTATGATGCCATATACAGAGTAGATAATATTTAATTGTTTAATGATGTTTAATTGCTCATACAGTAACATATAGTAGCACTAAGGAGAAATAAAATAAGTGTGTAAAGGAGCTTTTACAAGTAAAACAATAATGATCTCCATGCAGAAGGAGGGTACCATAGAATTGAAATAAAGATAAAGGCAAGATTGCATTATTAATCATAATGTATTTGTATCTATCAAAATGTTACTTGATGATACTGTTTCATTTTAGTGAGATACCTGCGAGTCAAGGCTGGGTTCTTGATGGTTTTCCAATGACATTAAACCAAGCACAGCTTCTGGATGAAGCTCTCACAGGTTACAACAGGAACGTTAAAGAACAAGAGGGAAAGAAAACTCCAATATCTACACTGGCTGTGGATCCTACAGCTTCCAAAGAAGTACCTCTTCCCTCTCCTGTGTTTGATTTTGTCATCTTACTAGATATTTCAGATACTTTCTCACTGAATCGCATGAATGATATTATGGGTAAGCCAGACACCATTTCTTTTTGATATTTTTGCTATTCAATGAAAATACAACAAAAATACATTTCAGCCTTTTAAAGAAATTTTTAGTTCAGTACACTTGCTTCTTGCTTTAACTGTTAGTGTTGGGCATTCTTCTTAAAAAAATTCTAGATCAACTGAAAGAGCATCTCACCAAACCTCGCCATCAAACTGGTAGCTCCTCTGTCACAGAGATACCTTATGAGACTTGCATGCATGGAAGAGTTCTTTGTAACCATCTTGTACTTCTTCGTGAGTCACCCTGGTTGTGGTCATAAGCCACATCTATGCTGGAGGCAAGGATCCAACATTATCCCTTCTTGGGCAGTGTAATAACTTTGAGGAACAGTTATCAATTGACTAACGTCTTCATATTATAGAGTTGAATATCTTTGCCAGAATTCATGGTTTATCCCAATTTTTAATCTTTAAAATGAAAATATTATTTTGATAAATTAAGTATTTATGAATAAAGTTACATATTTTTGAACTCTAGTGTCCTTATTTGTGGAAGTGTGCTTATTGCCATGTGTAAAATTCAATCCTAAGTGTTTAAATAATTTTTTAAAGCTTTCATTCATTTAACAATTCAGTGAGTAATTCTATAAGGTACGTCATGAAACAGAGGCCTTGAACCAAGAAACACAACAGAGTTGTAGCCCAGCTACTTGGTAGGCTGAGGTGGAAGGATCATTTGAGCTCAAGAATTTGAGACCAGCAGGGGCATACAGTAAATATGTTAGTAAAAATGTGGAAGACTTTGAAATGGTCAAGAGATTACTGGACATTCTTTCAGTAGAAAGCTGAATATATTCTACTTAATTCCAGGTCTATACCTTTCATTGTATTTGACTTGCTTTTTCTTCTATACCTCTGTAAATTGCAAGAAATTGATAGTAATCTAAAAGATTATTGTCCATAGAAATGCATGTAAATTTTGTTCAACTGAGACTATTACTTCAGTGTAAAAAATCTATTTAAATAATGTAATGATTAGATATTACTTCAGCTGTTGAGCCTGGAAGTTTAAAATAGATGTTTTCTACCATTTTTTAGAAAAGGGGGAGAGAACTTACTTCTTTCTGTAAAAGGGAGTAGAAGCCAGGCTGAAGATAGTGAAAATTCTGCCAGTCTATTTGCTTCCCATTCCAGCTCAGGTCATAGCTGGGGTTTGGGTTAGAGTACTGCCAACCCTTGGCTGTGCAGTGGCAGGAAGCGTTCTTCCTCCCCCTCACGAGCAATCCAATTTGAAAGTGAATATGACCAATTGTTGTATATTGTATATGCGGACCTGTGAAAGAGAAGGTCCCTGAAGGGTTCTCAGAACATTTGTCTCCCATTTCTTTGAGCTCCATAGGAAGCACATTGCTAAGTGTTTCAAGGATTTTTAAAGAAATTCAATTTGACTTCTTTCAGTTTTCTACCAAAATAATAAAAATGAACATGCTGACAAATTTGTTACACCTAATATTAGTGTCTAAATAGTTTAATTTTCTAGTGTTAGATCCTTGATTTATAACTAGGCTTAAAAATGTTCTTTCTCTACCGCTCTAGGGAGAATTTTTTGTTGTCAGCTTTTATCCACATATATAAATAATCCTTTTTTTTTATCTACCCTCAGAATTTAAAGCACAATGTAAATTTTTTCTTCATGCCATGTTTTCCTAATATCACCCTAACCTATCTAACCAGTTGAAAGTGAGCTGAACCACACGGTGGAGTAGGACAATCTAAACCATGAAAATTACTAAGGTCATTCATTTATTAGTTCCTGTTTTGACTAAAATTGAATATGTAAAGCATAGCCACAGCCTTGCAAATCAAGGTATAGTTTTCATAGTTAAGTATTTAAAGTTGTTTTATTCTTTCATATTGTAAGAACTTATTCTTTAGAGTATGTAATGTGGATGACTTTAGATCATTTTGTCAATTCACTTACTTATTTAAAGCATAGCCACACCTAAAGAATTTTAGGTAGATTAAAGACTATTCTTCTAAAATATCTCATAAAATTCATATTTATGCTAACTAAATGCCAGACATTCTCCTCTAGGCATTGGTGATTGAGGGATAAAGGAGAAATTAGTATGGCCTTCAGAAAGTGCAGTGGCGCCTGTAATCCCAGCACTCGAGATGCTGAGACAGGAGGATTGCTGTGAGTCCAAGGCTCCATAGTGAGTTCAGGATCAGCCTGGGCTACAGAGCGAGGCCCTGTCTCAAAAAAAAAAAAAGAACAAAAAAAAAATGTGCAGTGGAAATTATACATAAGGAGTCAAAGGATTATAATATAGAGTTGTTTTGCCCAACATAGGAGCCACTAGCCAGATGTGACTATTTAAATTAATTGAATTTAATAAATTAGGAATTCAGTTCCTCAGTCACACTGGTTATAAGTCAGGGACACAAGTAGCACCTCCTATAATGTTAGGACTGATTCAGGTTGTTTCTGTTAGCTCTGAAAGTTCCATTAGACAGCAATTCTATAGACTAATGGAACTGAAATGGCTATATTTATCTAATACTTACAATATGACAAGCACTGATATTAAACAAATAGCAAGTCTCCATTCTCCAGTAGTTTACCAAATAGTGTAAGGACAAACAAAGGAAAGTTTTTATCATAGGTAGTTTGTTATGAGCTATAACCAGTGTGCCCAGCATGGGGAGAAATTAGACCACAAGGGGAGGAAATGTAGAGAAAGGCATTTTCAGGATTTTACAAGTGACTATGAATCTAGAAAACTGTAGGAACCACAGTGAGACTGAGAGGCAGCAAAGTCTGCAGGAATCACACCAAATACAGTTGTTTGGACTTCATCTTGAAGCTGTATTACTGAAAGGTATTGTGTTCAGGCTCTGGATTCTTGCCCTTTTTGGTTAATGGTGACAGAGAAGGGACAATAGGAGACTTTTGATGTTTATTTATTTACTCAAATGCTTACTCTGTTCAGTTTATGAATTCTCCAAGCTGATGTTCATGGATACATCATTTTTTGAGCAAGTATAGATAAATTAAAAGTATAAAAATTAAAAAGAAGGACCAAGTCTGGAGTCAGATTAACCAGAATCAAATTTTTTCTCTACCAATTACAAACTTCTGTTCGGGACCAATTATAGAATTTCAAATCTACATACAAAGAATTGGCAGTAAATATAAAATAATAGGTGTAAAAGTATGTAAAATAATGTGCTAAATTCTACCTGTAAGTGCTAAGGAAAACCCAAGTAAGATGAGGGTGGAAGCCGATCCATTGACTTTGGTGTATTCGGCAATGGGGAGAAGAGCTCTTTTGTTAGAATTGGGATTGGGAAGGGAGACTGAGCTGCGGTGCGTTGAGCATAAATGGAAGATGAGATCAATAATAGGAGTGGAGTTCATCAGAAGCTTGTCTCTGAAAGAAAAAAAGTGTGATGACAGGGTATGTGTTTTTGTCTGGATATTTTTATAATCCTTTACTTTAGAAAAGGGTATATGGAAGTGTTCAGCTGAGTCTTGAAAGAGGGAATTCATAATAATGGAAAGTTAGGTATTTTTCTTCATAGGTGGCTACCACAGTGAGTCTGGAGTGGATATGAGTTGTCTTGTAAGACTGGAATAGAAGAAGGACACGGAAATTGAAATGGTTATGGGCAGAGAGAAGTTGAAGTGTTCAAACTTGCAATTTAAGTTTGCTAGAAAAGAAAGACAGTACTGGCAGATGTGGGCGAAAGATGTAGGAATGCAGCATGCTTTTAAAATTGTTCCTCAGCTATACTGGAATGTTAGAAAGCGCTGGGTTTTTGGTTGAGAGTATAGATCTTTAGGACTGCAAAAATTTATTTGTTAAGAGCCGTTTCAAAATGCAGTGTTCATAGATATGAGTGTTAGAACTACAGAGAAGGGTAAGGGGCCAGTCCCACTGTCTTGAAAGTGAAAGGAATCTAATTTATTTTCTGAAGTCTTTGTCAAATGTAAGCGGTGACCACAAGATGGTGCATGATAGCACCTTCCAAGAAAAACACAGCAATTTTCTTTATTCGCCCATCCTGATTACCCTTTGAGTGACCTTCATTTTCTTGAACACTATGAATTCACTCTTCAGTGCTCTTACACTCTGAGAAATTCTAATTCCTTTTAATTTATTTCAGGGCTTTCGTTTCTGGGTATAGATGTAGCGGGTTTTATAAATAACCAAAGTGTATTATTTTGTATTCTAAATTCATTCTATCTTGTCCCACCATGAATGCACATACTATAGCTCAATACTATAGCCTGTAAAGGTGACTCATTTTCATGAATACTATTAATATCCTCTTGGACATTCTTTTATTTTGAGAAATTCTAATTCCTGTTAGTCTATTATATATGGCATTATTTCTTGCTTGTAATTTTATATTTACTTTGATTTTTATGAGGGTTCTGTATATTGAACCACTAAGTTAGAATAAGACTCAAAGATAATGAGATTGTTTTAGCTTTTTGGTCTCCTGTGGTTTGTTTATATCTTTTCTATAAGGAGATCATAAGTCTAGAAAGAAATTATTTTTTGGTATTATAATTAATGTCAAGAAATATTTTTATCCATATATGATTTGATAGCCAACTTGTTATTTCATACTTTATGTTTACTTCAGTGTTTTTTTTCTCTCCAAGTTTGTTGTACATGGTGACCCATCAGTGTTCATCCTCATCTGTTCATAGGGTTAGACTTTTGAGACAAAGATATTTCTGAAAATAAAAAGTTTACTAAGACTTATCCAAAATACAAGAAGAAATTTCACAAACTAACAGTAGCATACCCAGACAACAGTGGGAAAAATGTCCATCTAATCTAAGAATATTTTATAATGAAATTTTGAGAAAGGAGATATAAGTCATTTGCATTGAATCTGCATTGACTACAGATAAGAGGGACAGGATAACACCCAAGAAACAGGTCTTGGGGTAGGAGAATAGCCTATGAAACCCATGTTTTTGCTGCTGTTGGATTGGTTGGTTCTGAAAACAGAATGTGGTGTGGCTTTGATGGCTACCTAATCATCAACATAATGCAAAGGAATGTGGGTCAGGTCTTTTTCTTTGTTGGTTTAGCTTGAAGCTGTCACTTAAAATAAACTCATCTTGTTTTCTCTCCTGCCCTCATCCCTTGCCCTGTAATTTAATTTAGGATCTGTCATAGTTCTTCTCTTATAAATAGCCAATCCTGTGGCCTTCTACATTGAAACTGCCATGCAACTTTAATGTATTTTAGCTCAGTTTTCCTAATTTCCAAGAAAAATTTGACTCATCAGTCCAAAATTATATGCTTTCAACATTTTGTTAATCATTTTAGGTAATATTGAACCAAGGATAGGACTGTATTGTTTTGGCATCACGTATCTGTGTTTTTTTAGCAGTAAGTAGCAACTTTGCTTATTTTAAATTTTCATTAAGTAATTTCTATATTATAGCTGAAGAATTTTCCCGTGAACTGACTCATAAGCAGGATGGTAAACAAGGAGCTGCTGAAAACCAGGAAGAGGAATGGGACCAGAACTTAAGAGATCAGATACAAAATAGGCAAGTTTTAAACTGAATGTTCTGCTGCTTGTTCCTTGCTCTTTGAATAGACTGTCAATTAGCCACTTTGGAATCATCACAGCTTTTTTTTTTCCCTAGTATTTGTTCTTTTACAAGTAAAACAAAATGACACAGATGAAGTAGCTTTGGTGTGAAGGTTTTATGTGCTATTTTTCATATTCCTAATATGCCATTATGTTCTCAAAAAAGAAGAAATCAAACAATACTAAGACCAGTATCTGTCTTAGTTACTTTTTTTTTTCTTTTGCTGGAACAGAGTAGCTGACATCCATAATTTATGAGAGGAAAGGTTTATTTAGCTCAGTTTCAAAAGTCCATTCATGGGCAGCCGGCAGTGGTGGAAGCACATGGCAAAGGATGGAGAGTTGTTCATGACATTGCAGATAGGAGCCAAGCCAGGAAGGAAAGACTTGATCTCTGGAGACTGAGACAAAGGGTAGAGCTTCCCCAGTAAGAAGCTGTAACATTGGTTATTTCTTTCTTTAGTTCAAGCTGCCCCACACTCTGCATGACTGTCCCTCCCTCATTTCCAGGCACATCAATCAATAGCAAATCCTAGAGACCTCCACAATGAACACCAGCACACTGCCTTGAGCACCCCCCAATGTCAACAAACTGACATAATCCCTCCAGATCAAACCCAAGCATCTGCCCCATACAACTAGGCCCATCTCTTACCGACCCGTGGTTCCACGGTTATCCCGCTACATCCAAATACATAAGGCTTTTGGGGTACACTCTACATCCAAACCAGAACACTTCCCTTTATGATTTCATGAACATGTTAATTACATGGAATGCAGACTTTTTAAAGGAATGCCAGTGAAGATCATAGAACTTTAAAGATCTGGGCACTAGACTTCAGAGTGTAGCTCTAACATCACTTTTGTTTAGCTAAAACGATATTATATGACATTCTTTGGGTTTTGTGCAATTTTTCTCTTGGCTAAAGAAAATTCATTAAAATTAGACAATTACATGAAAACTTCAGTGGCACTTTTAAATCTTTGACTCTTTATATAACATAAAATATGTACTGGTAACATTAAAAACTTTACTTTTTAAATTGAATAATGTTCCACTGCTTGTAGATTTCTTAAAGTTGCTTTTCTATGGCCCACTATATTTTTTTCATTATGCATGTGAAATTAAATCATGCTTAATACTTCACTCAGACATTTCAATCAGTATGATGTATTCACACAATATTTTGACTTTTCAGAATTGTAGGCTTCTTGGACAACTGGCCTTTGTTGGAGCAATGGTTTTCAGAACCAGAAAATATTTTGATTAAAATCAATGCTGAAATAGACAAAGAATTTTTATGCCGAAAAGTAAGAGAAATTTTTGCAACTGAAACAGTGAAAAAGAAGAAGAAAGGTAATTACATTTCTTGTTAATTTTGAGTTTTTATAAGTAAAATGTGAGGTTCTGATGAGGTTGAGAAAAAACTGAAGTGTGATTGTAAAGTTTTTCTTGTTTTTGATCATACCATTTATAAATGTGTTTTTCCTCTGACTTTACCCTTTTTCTGTATATTTCTGAATCAAATAGCTTTCTCTCTAAATTTGGTAAAAAGAGATCACCACACTGAAAGTACTTTGTTAAAAAACAAGAAAGAGTGAAGTTAAAATTAAGGATGTTAATTGCATTGTATACTCTGATTTTATGTAATCTCTATTTGTTAATTAAAATCTTTAAATGAAATTAAGGATTTATAGAGAAAAGTAAAGATTTAAATTTGTTAACTTCAGTCAACAGGATGTGAATTCTTCCTTCAGGGTGGCAACACTGGGCAATATAATTTTCTCTAATTCTACCTGCTCTGATATGAATATATTTATTATTAATTTCTTACGTATAACCAGACTTCTGTGATGTATATTTCCCACATTAAACTATCTGGACAACCTTCCTCCTTGATTCAACCAATAATAACTGCCCATTAGCTTTTTTTAGTATTATTAGAACTTACTAAAAGGAGTAATCTTAAACTCAGTCTAATGCCAGATTTCCATTAATATTTTTACCTTTGAATAAAGGATTTGAGATTTTTAAAAAAAACTTCCCTTTTTATCAGTTTCTCCTAATCTGACAATTTTAGTTTCTTGATTTAATTTTTTAAAATGGTCAGAGTTAATATAATCAGTATTCAAAAGTTCCCTTATTAGATGCTGCCTCTTACCCACTAGATTTATGATCATAATGTATCCGTAAACTGATACCAAAATAGGCACAAGCCACAGGACCACAGAAACCCAGGAGCTCACACTTAGAACACAGGCCCTGACACTGAATGTCTGCTCAAGGACAATACTGGGGAGAGGCTTTTAGACCAAACTAACAATCCGTATAATTCCCAAAAGTTTTAACATGTGATGGGAACTTCCTTGCGAGGAGTAACGGAACTTATTACAGGAATCTCACAGATTCTGGGTAGGAGGCAAAAACTAAGGGATTTAGTTTCTAGTCACTAATTTACCTGCTGCATTCACACAGAAGCTGCACCCTCAGCCCCCACCCCACCACCCCACCACCCCATATCCCCCACTGCCAACATCAACACCTCCACTTCCATCACAGCCGATCCCATCAAGGGCAAGAGAAACCCTATCTTTGAGGAGTCAGAGAAGGTTTAGGATCTTATCTTTATTAAATAGGTAATGTAATTTTTACAATAATTTCAGTTCTCTTAGTTCAAGTGAACTACTTAATGTTTGGAATCCGTAATGAAGGCTCATTCTTACCATCTTTCTTGAAGTTGAAAAGAAATTAGAAGAAAAGGAAGCTGAGAGAAAAGCAGCAGCCTCCCTGGCTGAGCCTCCGCCTCCTCCTCCCCCTCTTCCGGAAGCAGAAAAGGAGAAGGAAATTAATTCTCAGCAGCAGCCCGAGCCTTCAATAACTCCTTCTGCCAAAGGAAAACCGCGACCAGGTGACTGACAAGTGATTTATAATCGTGTTTGCCAGTTTCTTACTTTCACCTAGAAAACAATTATATTAGAGCGCCAGTCCATTTATCCAGATTCAGAATGGCAACTTCAGTCCTGTGAAACAAAAGTCTACTCTCATGTGGAAATTGAAAAGCTCTCTCTTTGTGGTACTTGCTTGGAACAGAGCCACTGAACTGCATCCCCAGCCCTGTTTACTTATTTATTTTGGTTGGAGAGTAAAGTTTGTTGTGTTTCCCAAAATGACCTCAACCGTGTGATCTTCCTGTCTCAGCCACTTCCCAAGTAGTTGAGTGTGCAGGTGTGTGCCACCACACCCAGCTGGAAAATCTTCTTACTAGCTAAAAATGTAGTTCTCACGAGTTTCAGTATCTTTGTTGATTAGCGAGAAACAAGGAGTTACCATGCTCAGGCCAGCTGAAAAGAACAATACCACAGACTGGAAAAGGAAAGGTGCAGAATGACAAAAGTCACCTAGAGCGGTCAGAAGGACTGCTATCTGTATGCCGAACTGCCAGTTGTGTTCATGTGAAGAGTGAACATATCTTGATAAGATGAGAATTAGCATAGCCAGCTGCCTTCCGAAACAAGGAAAACAACAGCATTCATTAAAGACTAGAATTTGTATGCAATATAAATTTTCTCTTTTTTCCCACATTTTATTGATATGTATACATGCAAAATTCAAGGCTTACAATGGAGTTGAGCATTTTATGCACATACGTATCTTGTCAAGGTGACAAGGGCTTTCCCACTCTCCTTTTGTCACTCCCTCTACCCACTCCTCCCTCCCTCATCCCCCACCCTACTCCCCTCTTTCGCTTTGTCTTTATTCTTAAATTGCATAGGTGTTGTGATCTGGGACTCTCATATCAGAGAGACCATTCGATGTTTCACCTTCTGCTTCTGACTTACTTCACTAAGCATGATGTTCTCTAGTTTCTCCCATTTGCCTGCAAAAGCCTCCATGCTGTTGGACTTTATTGATGCATAGTATTCCATTGTGAAAAAACGCCACAGTTTGTGTTTATTGAGTATATGTGGATAGAGATATCAAGACAAACTGAAGAAAGATTACTAAAAATAATGGAAAATGAAGGAAATGGCACCATTACAAAATTAATTGTACTCACATTCATGGTCAATAAAAAGTCAAAAATTATTATTAAAAATATAGTTACATTTTCTCCAAAATTATGCTCTTTTTATTAGTATACATTTGCATTGCATAATAACTGCAATTAAGTTGAAGACCTGGTCTACCCCATATCCCATCTTCATAATGTTTGCTTTCCTCCCTTGTCTTCACTTTCTTATTTCCATCAGATTACCTTAAAATCTACCTCCTATTTTCTTTCCCTCACTTTTATTATGTTCTTTTATAGAATGGGATTTTCTCATTTTAGATATACCATGTGATATTTAGCCTTCTGTTTTTGTTTCATTTTGCCTAGCATGATGGCCTCAAGGTATACCCACTTTTCTACTGATGACTCAAATTCATCTTTCTTTATAGCCACATAGCACTCTGTGTAAATATGCCACATCTTCATCCATTGATGGACATATCAGCTGCTTCAAAGATAGCTCTTATGGGTTGTGCTGCTATAATCGTGGGTATGCATGTACCACTGGTGAATGATGTCTTTAACTCTTTTAGGAAGATACTCAGAAGAGGTATAGCTGGGTCAAATGACATATTTATTTTCACTTGTTTGAGGAATCTGTATACTGCTTTCCATAATAGTTTTACTATTTTACAGTCTCACCAACAATGTAGACAGGTTCCTTTTTCTTGACAACCTACCCAGAGTTTGTTGGTTTTTGGCTTCTTGATAAACGCCATTCTTACTGAAATAAGACAGAACATCAGTGTTGCTGAGATTTGAGTTTCTTTTACTGTTAATAATGCTGAATATTTTTATATGCTTATTGACCATCTCAGTTTCTTCTGAGAACAACCTATTCATTTCAACTGCCCATTTTTGGATCGGGTCTTTTATTTTATGGAGTCTAATTATTGTGAATTATTTTTAAAATTCCACAATGCTATTAAAGAAAATTGTGACCAACCCCATTGCCAAATATTAATACTAAATTTAATACAAAACTTCTCAGTGTGACACAATAGAACAATGTTGTCAGGCATTTCATTCAAGACAGTGAGATCTGTAGTCTGTCTTCAGATTAATTTCTAACTCACACAGAAGACTAGAGCTATTTTATTTGCTGTGCAAGTGGTATTTGGTGTGAGAAATAGTATTTGATTTCTTAGAAATCATAGAGCCTGGGCTAGTAGAAAAAAGTCATCAATGATATCTATGTGTTCAGCTTTGTTTAGAAACCTCACATGGTAAACAAGAACCTCTTTAAGATGGAAAAGGAAAGTGAGACTCTATTCAAAAGGTGGAGCACATATAGATAAATATGGTGTCCACTAGTCCCGCATTTCATAATTATCTCAGTGAAAACAGCTCAGTGTGTGCATTACTGCATGCTGGCCACTTCTCTTGGGCATTCATAAATCATAAGAGCTTGCTGAAAAAGAAAGAACCTCAAGTTTTCTGCAGCTTGATCCTTCGCAAAATAGCTGGTAAGAACAGTCCATTCATCATAGATATTATACATCTTACCTTTTCCCCTTAGCATTTTTAATGCTAAAAATCAGAGATAAAATATATGAAATAAAAGCATGATAACCCCCAGAATATTGCCGGTCTCCTAATTTTTGCTAACCAAGATACTTAAGAAGAGGAAAATTAGAAAGAAATGTGTGACAGTCTCCAATTTATAATTACTCAGCTCTTCTCAGAAGTGTGTTCAGAAAGATTCGTCTTAAAGTGGCTATAAAAGCTCCATGTTTGTTTCACCAGAGGGTCTGGTCAAAGGATAAAAAACTATCATTATATAAAAGTATATCAAATTATGAATATATTTACTACCTGAACAAAAATTTTATGAAATTATTTTAGATTTTTTTAAAATTTAGGTGCAACTTCAGGTCTATGAATAATAGATATTCTTCTTAAATATATAAATAAAAATCACTTGCAATACCCACAAGTCAAAATTGATATTTTCTCTTCCATTTCCAATTCATACATTTTTTTTTTAACTAGCCTGAAAGGAAATGTGTTTACTTTTTAAAGCACTTAAATAATACTCATGGAAAAATATATTTTGGAGAAAGGATAGACCTCCCCATATTTCATCTGAAAATCTCAATACTTGATCTGAGGGCAGGTGGGACTTAAACTGGGTGAATTTCTAAGTTGTGATGAACTTGATCCTTTAGAGAAGTTTCAGTTAAGGAGCAAGGTCACTGGGACCCTAAGGGTGCCACTTCACTCCTGCGTTTCCCCCCTCCCTTCTTTTTCCTTTCCATTTCCTTACACCTTGCTTCAGCTGGTTCATGGCACAGCCGTCACCTTTATCCTTATTTCTGGTTATAGCACAAAGCACAGTGACCCCTTTGAGACCCTGTATAACCAGGACACAGGCCTCCTATCCCCTACCTGGCTTGCCTCCTCTGAGAAACTCATTCCTGTCACCCTTCCTCCTTGCCTCTCTCCTGACTCCAAGGGGCACCAAGAGCACCTGTCATGTTCTAGCTACCATCTTATTGAGAATACAGTTTAATTTTGCCAGTTTCTGCAGTAGCCAATGAAACACACTTTGGTCTAGGGTCTAAACTTTATAAGAACTACATGTTCATAGTGAAAGCAGGGACCCAGAAGAAAATAAAATGTCAAATGACTTTTAATTGGATGAGATTAGTTGTATTACTGTTTTTAATAATTCATCATTAATAGTATTGTTGGATAAATTTGAGAGCTATGGAGAATGAGGTTTTATTTCTCTTATGATTTGGCAACACTGACCAGAAGAGCTTAATAAGCAGTCAGTGGTTACTTGAAGACCATGGTTATAGATTTATCATCCACCAGAATTCTATATTGTTTATCTACTTGAATCAGAATGACTTAATGTGCATATTATAGATTCTCCTAAAGGAAAAACCCCAGGAGGAAAAACACCAGCAAAAAAATCGCCTGTTGGCTCTACAGAGGTAGCTCCTCCTCCACTGGGGCTACCACCACCTAAGCCAGGATCTGAAGAATGGGTCTACGTGAGTGAGCCAGTCCCAGAGGTGAGGCAATTTAGAAGACTACTAGATCCCATTCTTTCTCCTCCTGATAGACTCACGTCGTGATTTGCAACATCTAGAATGCCTTTTATAGCTCATAATGTATGTTTACTAACTAAAGCTGAGATAGGGCTGGGGGTAGCTCAGGGATAAAGCCCCTGCCTAGAGTGGATAAGGCCTTGGTTCAGGCCTCAGCAACCCCCCCCCCCACACACACACACACTCACTCACACACATACACTCAAAGGCTGAGATAAATTTTCTAGAGATTTCTCTCATTAACCACATCTCAGATTTTCCTCTCATTTGAGTTTCTGAGTCATGCTAAGACCCGATGTGGAGTGCTGAAATCAGGAGAGAAAATGGATTCAGTAAAGATCCATTTTCTCATTGAGGACAAGTGGAGAGGTAGCTTCTTGAAAGCACGACTTCTTCCAAACACACATCCAGCAGACTCATGGCCATTCACTCATGTTCTAATGCCTAAAATGCCACACTTTCCCTCTTATCTTCAGTTTGCCTTCCAAGGTTTCAGCTGCCAAGGGCAACGTAGTGAAGTGGCTAAATGCTGCAGAGGAGGGAAGGATTTGTAACTCCGACACAATATACATACATACATACATACATACATACATACATACATATACATAGCACAAAAGACTCAAGATCAATGTAAACTTTATGTAGTGCACTTATACATGTCAATAAAATGGGAGAAAAAGAGAAAGGAGAATGGAACTTACTAACATACAGACCAACAGTTTATACATTAATCAATCCCTGACAAAACAGACAGCTTCTGTGCACTTGTAAAGTATTGAAATAAGCCGGACATGGTGTATGGGAGGCTGATGCAGAAGGGTCAAGAGTTCCAACCCAACCACAGTACCACTAAATAAATAAATAAATAAATAAATAAATAAATAAACAAATAAATAAAATGAACAGTTACTTAAAGCCTCCCTGGGAATACGTCTGTTGTTTTTAATTATTTTTGGTTGTTTCCTGTATTAGTGAGGATAAAATCTAAGGTCTTCACACTGAAATATGGTATATCCTCAGCCCTTTTTATAATTTTTTTTTGAGACAGGATTCTATTAAGATGCTAAGTTGCCCAGGCTGGGTTCAAACTTGCAATCCTCCCACTTTAGCCTCCTAAAGTGCTGGGATTGCAGGCCTGTGCCATCAGGCCCCACTGGAAGGCTTTTTCTCCACCCGGTGCCCCAAACCCCAATTTCATTGGTAAGCTCAGTGTGGTTACATTGCACTTGAGGATTGTGTGCACATATCTATATCTAGATCTAGATCTAGATCTAGATCTAGATCTAGATCTAGATATGATGACACCAAGCCAGTCTCTCCCCTCCTCCCCTTATTAGCCCTCCAGCTCCCTCCCCACCACCCCCACTATCACACCCATTTGGTTCTATAAAGTGCCTGTGTTTTGGGTTTCTCATTTTAGAGAAACTACTCGATA
Source organism: Ctenodactylus gundi (assembly GCA_004027205.1). Lineage (NCBI taxonomy): Eukaryota > Metazoa > Chordata > Mammalia > Rodentia > Ctenodactylidae > Ctenodactylus > Ctenodactylus gundi. The sequence continues at coordinate 1,827,469 of PVKB01000001.1, read as the reverse complement.
TTTGACCTTCTGAGTTTTATTCACTTCACTAAGCATGATGGTCTCAAGTTATGTCCATTTACCTACAAAAGCCTGAAATTTATTTGTCATTATACAAGAGTAGTACTCCATTGTGTGCATATACCACAGTTGTTGTATCCATTGGTCTGTTGATGTATATTTTGACATCTTCCATTGTCTAGCTATTGTTAGGTGTGCTGCTATAAACATGAGTATACATGTGACTGTTACATGTTGCTGTTAACTCTTCAGGAAAGATACCCAAAAGAGGTATCACTGGGTCAAAAGGAATATTTATTTTCAGCCTTCTGAGGAATCTCTCTATAGCTTTTACATTGCTGGTGTTATTATAAACCAATACATCCACTATGGATGGCTTGTCCTGATATCAAGGTCAGGTGGGGGGATCGAGAAGCACCACAGGCTGAAGATCTCTGAATGCAGTATTTGGGAATTCCCTCAGGAAGTTATTGTAGATAATTGAGAATTACGCGCGAGTCATTAATCCAGTGGTACCTATTATAGTTTAGGTCTTGAGTGTCCCAGGCAGAGCTTGGCTGGAAGTGGTGGATGTTTGGGGTTGCCCTGGGGGATTGTATCAACTTGTTCAGATCGGGGTTGTCCAGGGCAGAACTTTCAGGTGTTTGTTATTGACTCATGGACCAGGAAATAAGGGATAGGCACCCACTGGGGGAAGAAGGGGTGGCGGGGACATGACCCAACTAACAGCTTGAAGTTATTAAAGGAAGAAAAATCATTGTTACAGCTTCTTCCTGAGAAAGCCCCCAACTTTGCCTGAGTCTCCCCACTCACTTGGCTTCTGTCTGCAATGGGGTAAATATCTCTCCAGCCTGGTCTCTGGCATGCACCTCCTCTGTTGCCAACTGCCCTACCATCAGATTATGTGAAACCTTCTGAAGCTGTGAGCTAAATAAATCTTTACTCCCTCAGATTGTGGATGTTGGGTATTTTCTCACAGCACCGAATAAGTAACTAAGACAGGCCCACACTTTGGTGCCAACTGGAGACCAGACAACATTAATTAACAGATTGAAGTTGACCAGCGAGAAGGTTAATAGTATGCTTATTTTAAAATTAAAAATTGAATAATTCCTAGCACTGCTCCGAATACTATCAAAACTTCCTGTGGAAGAGAAGATGACATAATAGAAACCATAGACTAGATATAGTTTGGGAAAGGACTAAAAAATAATGCCACAGGAATATTAAGGAACTGTAGTGTCTAACTTAGAAAAGTGCATATTTACAGTACCATTGGACAAAAAAATTAACTGATGGTAAAACTGGATTGAGATACATCAACTTGTATCTATATGAGCGACCACTGGGCACCTGAGCCTCAGAGATGAGAACACAAAGCAAGACTGCTGTGACGTCTACGTCCAGCAGCACGATCTGGAGACAGAAAAATAGTAGTAACTGGTCATAACTCAGTTTTGCTATTGCATTTGTAACTGGACTATATGCTGTTAGGATAATAGAGAAAGAAGTAATACATGTTGTTTGGAGTATGCAAAGATACATTTCGAAATCAAGATGTCATTTAAAGTGTGATTGTACGGGATAAGAATTGGGAGACAGAGTCATAGTCCCAGAGAATAGCTCAGTGCATGTGGGAACAGAAAGTTCAAGACCTCTGCCACAGGAGGTAGATCTGACAGGAGGAGAGGGCCAGATTCACCAGGGCTTCAAAAGCAGCGCCGATGAGTTTGGGTTTTATCTATCTGGTAAAAGAAGCCATGGAATATTTTTCAGCAAGTAAAATTTTAGAATCTGTTTTTTTAAAACAAACACTCAAAGAAACAGTGGGGTGAAGTAGCTAAAAATGGGAGCTGTGATTAGTTTATCCTGTGTTGTGTCAATTGCCTCATCTGTAAGTAAGAAAAGTAATGGAAACCAATTTCATAGTAAGTTCTCAATAAGCATTAGCTGTTTTTTTTTCTTCAGTGTCACTAAAGAATATTAGATAAAGACCAAGAGACCCTGTGCCACTTTGGGCAAGAGCTGACAAGGGTCAAGAGAGTGGCAAAGGTCATGGCAAAGGCGGACTGGAAGGAGCAGAACCTGGGAACACTCCGGGAGCCGAGTCTGGCCTCTCAGGCATCCTCCTCCACTCTTCCCGTTCTTCCCACGCTGGCCTGACCTCTGTCCCTGAAGTGTGCCAAGGACTTTCCCATGTGGGGGCTTGGCCTGTGCTGCTCCTTCTGCTCAGAATGTTTTTTCCCTAAGTCTCCCCAGTGCCACCCAAATACACAAACAGTTCCAATTAATGTGATAGGCTGGATAATAATGGGGAAATCGTGGAGCCAAAGGAAGACTGAGAACCTGAGAACACTGGAGGAGTATCTTGCAAACCTCTTGGGTCAGGGAAGAGATCATGGAGGAAATGACCTCTGTGCTGAGACCATACAGAGTAGCTGGAACTATCTGGGAGTGGGGAGAGTGGGGATGATTTAAGTAGTTGCAGCTGCATTTTCATTGTCTTATTTAGTAGTTCAGTTTTGACCCAATTATTCAGAAACACTTTCATTTTGAAACAATGATTTCTGTGCTTTATCATTTAACAGGAAGTATCTTCATTCTTAGTGCCTTACTGGGAACTGATAGAGAATTCCTACATAACCACCATCAAAACAGTACTCAGGCATCTGAGAGAGGACCAGCATGCCATGTTTACTTACTTACATGTGATTAAGTGAGTCAAGTTTTCAAAGTCAGAATCTGACAGTTTACAGGCATGACATACCACAGTCATCTCATTCTCCAAATATCTTACAGACAAAGTTTCTGGGAGTTTCTAAGGCGTCCAGATTGCAAGCAAGATTTTGTATCTCAATGGCAAGCTGACTTCAACGCTCTTCCTGAAGACTTGTGGGATGATGAGGAAACAAAAGCTGAACTACACCAAAGACTGAACGTAAGACATCTATGACTTATGATGCCAGGATCACCCACGCCATTCTCCCTTGTTCTGCAAAAACCCAATTCATTCCTTTCTTGCCTCCACGAGACGCAGGCAGGGCAGTGAGTTTCTCTAAGCTAGTTAGCCTTCCTGAGCAGTGGCTCTTCTGCACGTTGAGTTCAGAATGAGAACATGGTGGCCGTGCTTCTGGGGAAAGGGGCCAAGCTCAGCCATGCAAGTGTGTTCTTGGCTTCTATCTTGTAGGAATGATGTGGGATTCCTATGCTGTAAGTCCCATGCTGAACTTTTCATTCCCACACACAGAACTTGGCTTTCCGTGTATGACCCTGGCTTAGAGATAGCTACTTCCTTGTTTCTTCATTGCCATGGTAACATTCTCTGCCTCTGCCCCCTGACCAGCCTTAACAACCTTCACAGGCCCTTCTGACATGACAACTTTGCTGGGCCTGGAACTTGGACAACTGATGCGGACAACCCTGACGACTCTGTCTGAACCTGTTTCCTAGCTGCCAGCTTTCTTAACCTGTCAGGCAACTCTCCTCTTCTGCCCAATTTCCAAGCCACACACCAGCTAAACAATCCAGTCTCTGACCATCATGCTGGCTAATCAACCGACACTTAATAAAAGCTATGTTCATCTCTTTATCAACCCCATTTTTATCCTTTTATCCCTTATCCTTTTTTCCCTTTATTCCTTATGTCCTACGCGTTATGCTTAGACTTAGTTCTCAGACATAGGGTCATGAGGACCTTGTGTCTGGACCTGCTAGCTGGGTATAGGGTCACTGGTCATCTTATACCTGGACTTGCTACCAGTGTCCCCTGAGTATGGTATTTCACAAGCAAAGTTCACTGTAGGCACAGGAACCAAACTGCATGGGTCCAGTTACTGACTCTACCAGATTGAAACCACAGGCAAGTGACTTAACCCCTCTGTACGTCAGTTGTCCCCTTTCGGCTTCCTAATTTGAGGATTAGGAATAACACTACACAATCCCCAACACATATTAAATATCCCATGAATCACTATTGAGACTATTATCACAGTTTTAGAATGTATGTATTTCATTAATGGAATATTTCATTAAGTTAATATTTCATTATTGTGAATATTATTGTAGGAATTTTCAAAGTATTATATGTTAAACATCATGCAGAGTGCTTTATTTACACAAGCTAATTTTTTCTATTTAACATATCTAAAAGGTAATTAGTATCTTCCTTATTTTACAGGTAAAGTAACCATAATATAATCCAGTGGCCAATATTACTCCAGACTGAAGTCGAACATTCTGTCTCAACCACTTATTCATTGTGAGACCTGTCTCATGTTCACAGTGAAGATAATAGTGCTGTCTACCTAAAGCACTCTCTACCTGAATGTATTAGATGGTGTGATGCAAGCTAGTAATTTAATTACATCGCTGACAGATGTAGGAAGGGCCCACTACCTATAACCACTGCTATATTCATATATAAATTATGTAATTGTCTTAGTTATTCTCTTGCTGGAACAGAATACCTGACATCCACAACATTAGGGAGGAAGATGTCTTAATTCATGGTTTTAGAAGGCTGCAGTTCATCCATGAGCAGAAACATATGGCAGCAGCCTAGCTGGAGGAAGCTGCTCATGGTATGGTATACAGGATGCCAAGTGAGGGAGGAAGCAGAACTGGCATTTCCTTCCAGGTCATGACCCAGTGATCCGCACTTTCTGGGTCAAGCTGCAGTGTTTCACACCTTCCAGCTCCGGTGTTCTGTTCCCTACCAACAAGGCCCTCCTAACAGCACGTGGTTCCACAGCTATTTCACAGCATTCAAATACATGATCTTTTTGGGGAACATTCCACATCTAATCATAACAATAATATATAAGGAAATAATTGTTTTATTTTAAAATTAACTCACATATACAAATATATTTGTTACATTTCCCATCTTTATTTTTTGCTCAGAATCTGGTATGTGACTGAACTCAGATCTTTCAAAGACATTTTTACTTTTTGAGTTATAATGCCAAGCTTACTTGGGACCACCCCGTTAAACTCAGACAACATGCTGTAGTGAATGACATATTCTACCTGTGATACTGATTAACAAGACTCATGCCCTTGGTTCAGATGCAGCCATGCACCTTTTTTTCTGCCAATAATACACTATTTCCTCTAAACAAGCAAAGAAAATCACAAAAATACCAAAATGTATGAAACACAGCCATCCTTGGGTACTATGACAAGTGGATTTGTAGTAGAAGGAGCCTATGATTTCAAAGTGCAAACACAATAATCACTGATTGGATGAACCAATATAATACATGTATGGCTACATAAGGTTAACATTTTCTTTAGGGACATTTTTTAAGAAAGGCAAAAGATTCTAGATTTTTTTACATTGAAGTAATTTGAACCGCGATCCTCAAGCACGGTTGTGCTGTTTTCTTTTCTGTTCAGGATTTGCGAGATCGACTGTGGGACATTTGTGACACCCGGAAGGAGGATGCCGAGCAGGAGCGGCTCGATATCATTCATGCGAACTGGTTACAGGACTTCAGCGGAATGACCATAAACCACTTCTTCTCACTGATGCAGGTGAGAGCATCCAGTCACAGGGACAAAGCCCCTGCTCCACAGCTGTGTTGCTCATGGAACAACTCCTTTGGGAATGTTCACGGTCTTTGAAGGATCATTTTGTTTGTAATATTTTTTCCTTGTATGCATTCAGCTTGCCAAGGAAATCAGCTGACATAAATTATTTTTTTGTCCCAGACAAACAAGCATCCAGACTGGGAGTATCCCACGCAGCTACTCACCGGTTCCATTTGCAGGTGACCCAGTTAGGATGTGCGACTGAATTGTTTGCCTGGTTGGCCTCTCAAAGCAGACAGGACCAGCCCTGACCAGGAAAGCATCCCGCCACAATGCACTAGATCAGGGCAGAAAGTTTTTTTTTTTCTGAAAATAAATTATTTCTAATACCGACTGGAAAAACAGACCATTCCTCAAAACTATCTAATTAACTTATCTACATAGCCTGCCTTTAAAAAATGCACAAGACAAAGTAAGAAGACAGAAACCCTTTTATTCTGATGCTAATGCCAGCAGCAGGAGAAAGCACAGAGCAATCTTTGGCTTCCAGCTTTGGCTAGACTAAGCACTGGGAAGATCTTGAGCGCTGGAATGGCCTGGGAGTGTGAGAGGTCATAAGCTAGTGCTTACTGATTGTAATTACCCAAGGGAAGAGAAAACGTTTGCCAATCCTCATTACAGGATTCAGGCTTTTTTTGTTTTTATTTAAGTTGGGGCCAGAGACCACTGAGGTTAAACTTCTATCCTCATCTGGGAACCTGGAAGCTCTGTCTTCTCTGATGACTGATGATGTCTCAAGTGTCTTGAGAAAGACATACTTGAATTGTAAAACTAATAAGAAGCTTTAAAAAGGATTATATCTTTAAAAAAAAAACAGAAATGGTTTGCAGTACTGACTCAAGTGTCTACTAACTTCTCAGGCCTCTTGTGCTCCAGCTACTGCCCTGGCACCAAAGACTGCCCCTTTCAGGGCTGGAGCTACTATTTCTCATTGGTCTTTTATAGAATAAGAATTTGTTGAACATACCACACAGGAGCTCTAGAGAGTACCAGATAAACATTCTTGTTTCTTGCAATATCTCTTCTTGTAAGTTAATTAATTGAAGAGCAGAAGTGGTTTTCCATTCTGTATCATTCTTGCTATTCTTTTAGAAAAAATATTCAAGGTAGGCATAGCTTCAATGAAGGTGGCCTTGATATTCTCCTTACCTTGACTAAGATTTTTAAACTTTTTTTTTCATAATTATTCTTTTGAGTAGTATATATTTGCAACACATAACAATTGCATCCAACTAGAGGAACTAGTATATATACAAAGAACACCTCAATCATTTTTGTTTTCCCCTTCCTCTCCACCCCACACAGACTTCTTGATGGCACTGGGTCCCTGACATCCCTCTTAGAGCAGGTAGGGGAACATTTTTGCCAAATGCCTTTGGATATTTATCAAATTGGCCCATGGGGTTTTGCAGTGCTCACATTTTAGTAACCCTCTCACAGTAAACTAATCTTATGACATAAGGTCCTCTTTGTTCACCTCACTTCCTCTTATAAACATTTTTAATCTCACATCATCATAAAAATGAGCACATTACAATAGATTTTTTGAGGGTTCATGTTTATGTAAATGTTATTAACATATACGATTATACTTATCTTATTATTTTTATTATTTTTAATATCACTCTGTCTATTTAAACTTTATTATGGATATGTTTGCACAGAAAAAGAAAAACGTAATATGTCTAGGATTTAGTATTACTCAGTTTTGGGCATTCACTTTGGTATCTTGAAACATGACCCCTCCGAAGGGGGAGCCACTGCATTAGCTCTGGGGTACAGGTAGGAAGTGTAAAAAAATCTAGAACATCAGGACAAGAAAGACCTATTCAGGGATATCAGTAATTTGGTTTGGGAAGAGAAGATAGAATTTCAAAGTGATACAAATGAACCAGAGGACAGAGCTGACACACAACTGGAAGAACTTGCAGATCTATGGCGAGTGGGTTGTGAAAAGAAAGAATTAAAGTGAGATGCTCAACCAGTCATAACTGACGTGGACAGCCTTTTCAGGATATTGGTTTGAGCAAGAGATCATGGGTTGGGAACAGGTGCATCAAAAGCTTATGGCAGAAATAACTGAAATCTAATGAAGAAGTCACAAGGGATAGAGAATTTTTGTGAATCATTCTTATGAGCACAAATCATACATGAATCTTTTGGAAATGGTACAATTCTTATATCTCAACCATATCTAGAATTCCAGTGCTCATCGTTAATGGAGCCAATGAAATAAATGATAACATAATTGCTTGATGTATGTCAAGGATCCCTTAATAAGTGTCCTTGGGTCAGATTCAGTTGAAGGTTTTGAATGCTCAATCTGTTTACTATCCTTGGGTTAGGTTCAGCTAGAGGCTTTGAGTGCTAAGTAGGTTTTACTCTTTTTTTTGTGAAGATGTTTTCTGTAAACAACTAGATAACATGAAATGCATCTACATGAAATATGCAATATTTAAGTCCTCAGATACTGGCTTGAGCAGCCCCAGCAGCTAAATACAAAGTCTGAAAATTGTTTTTACATTTTTCAAAAGAAGCACATATGTATCATATGGTCTAAAACCTAGTGGGAGAGCAGGTTGGAAAACTGAGGGTTAGCATTCGCAGTATTGGTACTGAATCCAGTCTCACTGTGCACCTCAGCACACATGTAGTACAAAGGGAAATGGCTTGCACGGCCAGGGAGTCACCACGCTCAAGTCTTCACAGTCCAGCCGGAGTACCAGAACCTAGTCTTGTTTTTCTGTTAATTATGGCACTTTTGGTATCACCTAAGCCAACTACTATGTTTCAAAGACAGGCAGTACTCTTAGTGTTTGTTAGTGCATTTGTTGACTGACTTGAAGAGACAGGAAGAGTACCTAATATCAAAAAAAGAAGAAATGGAGAATAAGCGCTACTTCCAGCATCACAGACTGCAGCCTTTTAAATAGAATCTTGCTCAATGAGAAGAGAGCATAAAGTTCCTAATTATCTTTCATTTATGAAAATATGTATACTCACATACAGCCAGTGCTCTTGATTTTTGAAAGTCAATTTGAACCTAAATGTTTTGTGAAATTATGCTTACAGATTATTATATGGGAAGTACAGATTTGTCTGTTCTTTCATGGGTATTAACAATCACATTCACTCTTAAAGGCAGAACTGAAACGTTTCCAAGATACAAAGAGACTCCTTCAAGATTATTACAGGACAATGGAATGTAAAATACCAGTAGAGGACAGTAGGAGACATACTCAACTCCCATTGGTTCAAGTGGATGGCAAAGACATTTCAGAAAGCCAGCTTAGGTAAGGCAGGGTAATCATTTTGAATATAAGTCTTGGTGATTTGAAATTAACTGTCACTAATAAAAGTAGCACACCCCTGCCAATCCAAAACCTCAAAAAAACCTCTATAATGTGAACTTTTTCCAATTTCAACATAAGACTACTAATATGCATTAGTTATTTATTAATGGTAAACATTCCTATTGCTGCAGAAGCGTGTGTGGTTATTACGGAATGCCTTCATAGAATCTTCTGGGGGAGTTAAGATGTGTGTGTGTGTGTGTGTGTGTGTGTGTGTGTGTGTGTGTGTGTGTGTGTGTAAATTTGAATTCTAAAATACTTTGGCTGCAAAAATCTCTAGTAAAGAATTATGAGCTTCTAACATCATATTGAAAGGAGCCAAGCAGTGGAGAAAGTAAGTTTACAAGTTTTCTTTCATAGGTTAAAATGAAAAGCAGTAAATATTCACTTAAATGTGATTATGACTCCATGAAGCTGAAAGACTTATTAACAGTCTAACTCAGATTCCTGCCAGCTAGAAAATGAACTTGGTGGTGGGATGGGAAAAATTTATATTTTCAGCCATATAAATCCTGTGCAATACACATGTTTGTAAATAATTGTTTTGATAGACCTAATGAGTTGGGGCAGAGAAAGGGAAAGATCGCAGTCACTGAGAAGCTTTAAACAGATTGAAAACTGTCCTCAAGAGACAGAAGTTGAGAGTGGTGGTAATTATTATGATATAATTTCTAACCATAAAGCATTCTTACTTTTGTAAGAATTAAAGCAATCAAAATTCCTAACTGAATTAATTCAAAGTAATTTGATGAAATATAAGGAAAAGTTAACATTTACTATTTTCTATGGCCAATATGCAGGCAATGAGGGAAAGAAAACTTTTGATGTAAGGAGGCAAAAAAGGAAGGTTAGATTTTTAACATAATAACCAGGTAATCTAGGTACTGAATGTTAGATTTAAATTTCCAAGGAGACAAGCTGTGTATTTTACTTCCAAATACCCAAAGTAGTACTTTGTTTTTATAAAAACAAAACAAAACAAAAAACAAGCTTGTTCAAACAATGAAAGTAATAAAAGTCACACCAGCAAAACATAGGGTACTCGGTATATTTTGAAGCCAGATAGATCTAGTGTGAATCTTGGGTCCATTATTTGCCAGCCAAACTATATGTAAGTTAGAACAGTTTACTTGCCTGGTCAAGTCACTACAACTTTTTAAATCTCAGCTTCCCTTGTAAAGCAAGATTGTGATGAAGATTACAGACAATATTGGTAAAATCTACAAAGCATTTGGGGACATGTATGATAATCAGAAGACTTGAGGTCTAGTCTCAGTAGCTGCCAGTTATATGGTGACTGTTATTTTTATTGCAGAACATCTAATAAACTATTCTTATTTGTATGTAACATTTTAATTGTGAGTATTGCCTGTTCTCATATGTTTGCTTTAACTTGACTCATTCCAAAAAGTACTAGAGATAGTCTGAACACAATAAGATCATACAGTGATCCAAATTCCATGTTCCATTTGTTCTCTTGTTAGATTTCTACTACTTTCTACCATCTTATCCCTGCCAGGCCCTTGGTGCACAAGAATACACAATAGGGAAATGGTGTGTTCTCTTCATGATGTAAACACAAGAGAAAAATATTCACCAAATTGCTAAAAGAGAATTTTTAAATTCAAAACAATAAAAAATTTTCAAAAACAATGTGAACCATCCAAACCAACAAAAGCCACCAAGTTTCTGTGTCTAGGTAGCAGTGCATTCTGTTCTGAGCACAAAATTGCAAGACATGAGGACACTATTAATGTTTAGTAGAACAGCGCTTCAGAGAACAATCAGTTCTTATTTTCTGCAGAGGAGCTCTGCACCAATCTCAACCTCAGATCAGTGCTGTAACATCTGCTAGAACTATCAGCCAATCAGCTTATCAAGCAACCAACCAATGAAGCACACCCTCTTGAAGATATATAGAGAATCAAACATAGCATTTTTACGTGGCATTTCTACTTTATTTCTTACCAAAACTCTACAGAAATGATAGTAGTGCAGAACCCTTTATTCACAATAGTAGTAACTATTAATTAGTTCATAAATACCTAATAGTAACCAAGAGGAGCCATGCCTCTGAAAGTCAAGTGACATGTCCAAGTTCCTATCTACTAGTAATGGAAGAGCTGCCTAAACCAGGGTGTTTTTATCCTAGTAAATGGATTGTAAAACCAAATTCTTTTTCTAAATCATATGGCATACCTCAGTTACCATGAAAAGTAAAGTGTCAGGAAATACATGTTATACTATATTTAATTTGTAGAGATGGTAATACAAGCTTTACCTTAACTTGTTGAGCACAGGAATCCCAGTTTAACTGCACTGACTATGAGTTACCATTATTTGATTTTCAAGATGTAATATGTGGGTGGGGGAACAGTGGCTTCTCAGTACAATGCCTTTATAGGTACTGTCAGAATTTCATGCACCATAATAATAAGAGTACCAAATTTAGGAGAACTTGTCTGATGTTTCAAAACAATGCAAAGCTGATTGTATCTTTCTCAATGGCTGCTGTGTTCCCTGGTGAACACAGGATCTACAAAAACAAACACTTTTGTTGTTGATCCTGACTCTCAAAGTTTCAACAAAATCATTTTTGGAAGGATTCTTTCCTCATTCCTTCTCCAAGCTCAGAATGTTTTACACTTTCTCTCACCAAAGGACAATCCCAATCACAATAAACATTCTACTTGGTAGATCTCTCAGGATAGCATATTCCCAGAGGCAACTCTAAAATTTTCTACATAGAGGCAGTGGAAGGTTCTCTTTCCATCACCAAAAGCTGGCTACATGGGTAAAGAAGTGATGTGTGGTTCCATTTGGTTTACTCATCCCTCCTCAGAAGTGTGTGCTCCAGACAACTTTTGGCATTGTATTTTTTTTTAACCACTGTTGTTCAACCCAGCTTCTTACAATTCTGGAGAATTAAGCCTGAAAATGACATTTTGTTGTTTATTTAAATAGTTCTATAATCTTTTCATTAGGAAAAGAATTATTCTAGAAAAACAGTCAAAATGGAAATTAAAACAAGACAACTATAAAATTCACAAAGTGTCATGATCACAAAAACAGAATTCTGCTGAATAAAACCTTTGTTTTTCTTTTGTTTGTCTTTTCAAGGCTTCCAGTGGTTTCTCGAATATCCATTTCTCCTGAAACTTGGATGCCTAAGCCAAAAGTAAAAGCATCACTGAAGGGCAAGATCAATTTATCACTAGAAAACATAGAGTCAAATCTTGAGGCAGATGAAAAGTTGGTTATGGACACCTGGCAGCAGGCTTCCTCAGCAGTATCTCAGATGGTAAGCAGTGCTTATTTTTATGTTTCTTTTCAGCATTACTCATTAATTGCCAAGATGGGTAATATGCTGTAAGTAGAAAATGAATACTATATTCTCAAGCATTGTGTAAATGTATGATTTCAACAAGATTTTTTTTATGAAAGAAATAGGAAGTGAAACAGTTCTTTCACCACATATTCAAAATTGTGAAAGAAGTCAACTGACCCTTAAATTATTTCCTGTGCAGGGCCAGGGTTCCAAGCACAGGGATCTAGAGTGTTAATGGGCAGGTCAGGGGTGACACAAGAAGGAGGGTGGAACTGTGGTCAAGTAGGAATCACGTCCTCGTCCACAGGGTCATGAGCTACTGGGCTCTGGCCAACTTTGCTGTTCAAGAATGAATAGCTCAGCTTGGTTATTTTCTTCCATTTTTCCAAGAAAAGTCAGAAATTGAATTTTTATGTGAGACTGCTGATTTCAACAGAAAGAAATGAAGTCATATTCTTAAAAAAACCAAGCAGAAAACACAACTGGCTACTAAGTTCTTAATCTTCAACCTATTAGCCATTTTTCCTAAATCACCTGTAATATGTATCCACTTTTAAGGTGTTAGCATCTTCTTCACCCTAGAGAACTAAAGTTGAGAATCTGTATGATGTCAAAGTTTGCATCTTCTCCACCTAAATCAGAAGGGGAAGGAAAATCACACGAGGAAGTTGAATTCTGTCAGAGGTGGCACAGTATGAGAAGACAGAATTTAACTCAGATGGCTGCTGGTCCCTAAAGCTCAGCTCTGGATCCATCCACATTGTTTCTGTTTTGAGCCTTCCTTGAGTTTCTCTGAAATACTCCCTTTAAGCAGAAAGCAGTGTCAGCTTTCCAAACGATGCCGTGAAATAGATGGAAAGGAAACCCACCTCACAAATCTCACAACGAACAGTTCAAATTCCTGACTGAGCTTTTCCTAAGATCCTGCATGGCTGCCCGTTAAAGACTCTTTTCTGGTTGCTTCATGCACAGCTTCAAGACCTTTCTTTCCCTCTCTTTGGTTCTCCTCACTTCTTTTTCTTCTGTCTCTCAGAAATAGTCATAAACTTCTCTTGTCTTGCTTCTTTTAAAAACCATTTTAGTGTGGCTTTTGACACACACAAGAAGAATTTATGAATACAATATTCTAGCTTCATGTGTGGTCCCCCTGCACAGCAAGGTAATGGAACAGGTCTGGCCTTCCAGGTCCTTTGTGTGCCCTTTCCCTACTCCTATCCTTTTTGTCCCCACCAGAGGGCTTACCCTCCTGCATTTTTAGAAGTCATTTTCTTGATTATTTAGAAAAAAAAAAATCTTTATTACTGGATCCTGTATCTTCAACAGTGTAGTGTTACTTGCCAGGTTTTGAGCTTTAAATAAAAGCAGTTGTAACTTGTGTCCTTTTTGAGTCCTCTTTTGTGGAACTTAATTAGTGAGTTTCATCCTACACTGTTGGGTGTCGCTGTGACTGTGTATTTTTGTGGCTGGGTAGTATTTCATTAAATGAATACACCACATTTATTTAACTAGTCTGCTACTGGCACCTGTTTGGGTTTCCAGTTTGATGCAATTATAGATACTGCTGCTATAAACTTTCTAATACAGATCCTTTGACCCCGATGTGTATGCATGATTATCGAGTATACATCAGAACATGTGCTATCTTCTTTATCAGTAGGATACTACATACTACATTTCAACTTTGACAGGAGGGATTATGCAGATATATAAATATACCCATACACCATCACTCAGTTTGCACATATATCGTTATTTGTATGTAAAATTCACCTAATTTATTTTATTTGCTATTTTATATCTATTTTTCATATAAATGGAAAATTATGTATACATACATAACTTTGTTTAAATCTTTATCCTCAAGTTTGTTTTTCCTCCTTTCAATTATCAAAAGAATTACAGTAAAATCCCCATTATGAGAGTGAACTTACTCATTTTCATCCCTACTTTTATCAGTTTTTATCTTACATATATTGAGGCAATGGAATTGAGTTAATGGAAATTGCAGTCAATGGAATTACTTTCTTGTGAGATACTCTATAAAATAATATTTTTGTAAATTTTACTTTGAGGTATTTATATGACCTCTCTTTTTGTAGTCTTATTTTCAGACTTTCTCGATCTTCTTCAAATCTTTCTGTATCTTCTTTTTCTTTTTTATTAGCTTTGAAGTAATGTATCCTATAATTATTCTTTTACTGGCTACCATAGGAATTACATTATGAATTATTAACTCATTAAAGTCTATTATTTACTCAATTCATAGTCTTATTCCTAGTGTAACCTAAGAATGGTTACCAAGAGTAACCACTAAGTGAATAATTGTATTATTTTCAGTCTAGTATGTGGGAGGAGTGGAATGAAATAATTTAAAATAGTCAATAAAAAAGAAAAGAAAGACACAAAAATCTTTGGGACAAACAATAAAGGAAAAATCATATAGCAAGAAGCAAAGTTATTTCCAAAGAATATCTGCCACCACATTAAATGAAAAAAGAGAAAAGTAATCTTCACACAAGAAAACTATTGTTTAAACAATATTGTTTATAAAATATCCATAGGCTGCATATGAGGACACAGGTCTTCTATTTGTGAAACAAAGAAAAATTCCATAGCGTGATGGCCTGCATGAGCCACAGTAAAATCCCTCACCCATGACCTGGAGACTGAAAGACCCAGCCATCTGCTTCATGGACATTCAGTTAGCACCTGTTCCACCTACTAAGGACATTTCTTGTTTCAGTGCCACGGCTCTTCCTCCTTCTATTTGTTCAAATCCTGTACTTTCTTTAAGTCTTCAGGACTAGTTTCCACATTACTGAGCAGTTAGTTGCCTGTATCCTTCCTGAAACTCCAACCTGTTATGATCATAGGCTTCTCCAAGCTTTGTGCCAGCTTTGCCTGTCCCCCTTATGTGACTTTTAGTATCCAACCCACTGTTGTAATTTTAACCTTAAAGTTGTTTTACCAAATGCTCAACTGAATTTTAAAACTTTTTACATTCCCTAAAGTAGCATGATGCCCATATCTAACATGATGTTAGGCCTGGGCTGCTGCTGTGGTACTCACGACGCTGATGTTTGTGACTATTATGGTGGCTGTCACCACCAGGACCACAGTATCAAGCCCCAGGAGATGGGAAAACAGATTCAGGAACCCTAGGAGAAAACTGTGAATTATTGCTATGTCAGTGTAACTTCTCTGCATTTTAAAATAGTACACTTTTAGAAAGAGAGCACCAAACAGTAGAAAGAGCACTGGCAAAATCTGTTAAGCTGTGTGGATTTTAGGAAAATCCTTTACATTTCCAGGTCATCAGTCTGTTTCCTGAAGCATGCAAGAATGATTGAAAAGATCCAATGAAATAACGTATGTGAAAATATTTGGCATCTGGATGCTGAAACTTCCCCTTAGTGGAAAACAGACATTTAAGATTTTAAGAGAACTTTGAGTTCCAAAGGTGTGATTCATTAAATTGACATGGTGGGTGGTGGGGCGGGGTAGGGAATGAACCAGCTGAGATTATTGCAGTCAAAACGGGATCACGCAATGTGTGCCTTTCTACACACTAGTTTTACCCAAGAGCTATCCACTTAGTATGCTACGTTAATTTTTACCAAAATCTTCTACTAATTAGTACGTATGCAGTGATTTCAAAGAAATCATATTTAACACCCACAATGTCAGAGCATTATGTTTAGAGTTCTCTTCAGCCTTAGATGCTAGATCACCCTGTGTGTGCCAAATTATGTTTTTTTAAAAAAAATAAACGGACCCAGCAGTCTGTAAGGAAAGTGAAGTAGAAAAATAGAGACCGTCCTCCTCCCCATCATCATTATTATCATTACAAGGTTGTTTACCAAGGAGATAAACCCAATTTTAAAGGAAATTGCCAACTTACTCTAGTTTACAAGAACAGATTAAAAGCGAATTGCTTGTAATTTAGGGGAGAATGTTAACAAGCTGATTCCAGCTTTACCAAGAATTTGAAAGTACAGTGTATAGCATAAAATTCATTTTTTGTCAAAAGGGCATCTGTGGAAAAATATTAAAATAAAATAAAGCAAACAAAAATTGGCCTGCTCTTTGCAACCTTTCTGGATCTCTCCACGGTGCTCCTCTTTAGTATATATATATATATATATATATATATATATATATATATATATACACACACACACACATATATATGAGCTTGAGTATACTATGCACATATATATCTCGTCAAAATTACAATACCTTCCTCTCTCCCTTTTTGACCCTCCTACACCTTCCCTGTTCCCCCTAATTCCCATGATCACTCCATTTTGTCCTATAGAATGACTGTATTCTGGATTTCTCATATTAGGTAAATAACACAATATTGAACATTCTGTGTCTGACTTATTTCACTGAGTCTGATGATCTCAAGTTGCACCCACTTAACCTATAAAAGCCTCAGATCTATCTTCGGGGAAGAAGAGTACTCCATTGTATAGGAGTATAACAATTTTGACAAAATTCGTTCTTCCTGTCAAGAACATGGGATGTCTTTCCGATTTCTAAAGTCCTCTTCAATTTCTTTCTTTAGAGATTTTTAGTTATCTTTGTATAGATCTTTCACCTATTTGGTAAGGCTGATTCCTGAGCAGCAGTGATTAAATCTAGATGGTATTGGTATAAGAACAGACAAAAGGACCGGTGGAACAGAACTGAGGATACTGCAACAAACCCGAACACCCTTAGTCAACTGATCTTTGACAAAGAGGCCAAAATAATCCATTGGAGAAAAGACAGCATCTTCAACAAAGGTGTTAGGAAAACTGGATCTCCACATGCAGGAGAATGAAACTAGACCCCTATCTGTCTCCACACACTAAAATCAGATCAAAATGGATCAAAGAACTGGACATCAAAACAGAAACACTGAACTTACTGGAAGACAAAATCAGGTAAAACCTTAGAAGACATGGGGACAGGAAAGGATTTTTTGAACAGATCACCAGCTGTACAAAAAATCTCAGCAAGAATCAACAAATGGGACTACATTGAATTAAAAACTCTTGTATAGCATAAGAAACATCCAGCAGGGTGAAGAGACAACCCACAGAGTGAAAAAAGGTATTCACCAGTAACACTTAAGACATGGCGTTAGTATCGAGAATATAGAGTGCATTGAAAAACATAAAACCCCCAAAATAAATGATCCCCTCATCAAGTGGGCAGCTGAAATGAGAAGAAACTTAACAGAAGTACAAATGGCCAAGAAGCATATGAAAAAATGTTCTTATTCTTTGGCCATCAGACAAATGCAAATAAAAACAACGCTGAGGTTCCACCTCACTTCAGCAAGAATGACGTACATCAAGAACTCAAAAACAACAGTTGTTGGTGAGGGTGCAGAAAAAAGGGAACCCTACTGCTGGTGGGAATGCAGTCTATACAACTATTATGGAAGTCAGTCTGGAGGTTTCTTAGAAAGCTGAGAATGAAATTCCATCTGATCGAGCTACTGTCCTACTGGGCATGCTCCCAAAAGGAATAAGGTCAACATACCACAAGACACTTGCATATCCATTTTTATAGCATGACAATTCATAATAGTCAAATCCCGGAAATATCCTACCTGCCCATCCATGTAGGATTGGTTAAAGAAGATGTGATACTTCTACACAATGGAATACTATGCAGCCATATAGAAAGAGAGATGAAGCATTTGAACAAATATGGGGCACTTAAGGTCAATGATGCTCAGTGAAAGGGACCAAGCACAAAAGATCAACTATATATGGGAGTCTCCCTTATGAAATGCACAACAATAATAATATTAAAAGGCCTCAACATGAGAGGCAGGGTAGAAAGAGAGGCAGTGGTCAAATAAGAAAGGAGTGAACCTCTGAAAAAGGGGTGGACACAGATGCTCACTGATCCTGCAAACCTCATGGTTCTAATGTGTTACAGAATTTGAAATTCATGTATTTACCAAAAAAGTTAAATTTTATGTCATATGAATTTTTACCACAAAATTTCTACACACACACACACACACACACACACACACACACACACACACACACACACAGACACAGACACACACACTTATATATGGAACCAAAGGAGACCTAGAATAGCAATAGCCAAAGCAATCCTGAAAAACAAGACAAATGCAAGTGGTGTGATGATTCCAGACATTATTACGTTACAAAGCAACAGTTGTGAAAACTACATGGTAGTGGTACAAAGACAGGCTGACCAGTGGGACAGAACTGAGGATGCAGAGACAAACTCAGCTACCCTCAGCTACTTGATCTTTGATGAAGGATCCAGAAGCATACACTGGTGAAAGGACAGCCTTTTCAACAAATAGTGCTAGGAAAATTGGATATCCACGTGCAGAAGAATGAATCTAGATATACACCTGTCATCATGCACCAAAATCAAGTCAAAGTGGATCAAAGACCTAGATATTAGAATGGAAACAGTGACCCTTCTGGAAGGTAAAAGTTCAAAACAAATGTAGGCATGGGTAAGGACTTTCTTAGTTAGATACCCAATGCAAAAAAGCCCCCAGAATCAACAAATGGGATTATATCAAATTAAAAAGTCTCTGTATGCAAAGGAAACTATCAGCAGAGTGAAGGGAGAACCAATAGAATGGGAAGAAAAATCTTCACCCTATATACATTGTGCAGGAAACTAATAACTAGAATACACTAGGAACTGAATTAAAATAGAGCCGTTGAAATCAAAGACCCGATTTAAAAAGGTGCTCTTGATGTTACAGGGTTTATCTATGCAAGATGGTTATTTTAAAAGACATTCTACCAATTAAAAATAAACATTCACCAGGCATTCTCTGTGAAATAGCACAGGTGCCTGAACCCATGAAACACAAAAGGCAGGACTGGGCCACAGTTTTAAGGAGCATGAAGCCTATTTGCAGTGAGACTTACAGAATGGTTAGAAAAAGTTATACACCAAGCCATGGGCTATGAAGTACTGCCGGATTTTGAAGAAGGCGGGGATTGATTGGTCCATCCCATCCTGCAGGCACCTTTGAGAGTAAATATTCTCTTTGTCTTTCTGTTCACCTTCACCAGTCTCCCTTTTTTTCATTCTGTTCTCCACAGAAATGTCAGTCTTGGGCCTAGGAAGCACATGAATAAATAAGTCATCATTGACTCCCACTTCCTTATCAGTTAGTCTACGGAAATTTTAAAGTTTTTAAAGTTTTCCATCCTCTGTCGCTACTCCTTCCATTGTACATTGTGTTTTGTTCTTCCTTTGAGACTTTTTTCTCATCTCTTATGAACATTTTTCACTTCTGCAGTGGCAGTTGAACTTAGTTCAAGGGGTTAAGTATTTCTAAATGCAGGAATGTATCCATTTGGTTTTATATGTGTAGTATGGTGTGTGTGAGTGTGTGTGTGTGTGTGTGTATGTGTTCATATATACATTTAAAATTTTTAAAATTACAATTAGTAATTGCATGCATTCATGGCTTAGTAAGTTTTTACATTTGCAAATATAGTGAAATGATTAAATCAAGCTAGTAGTGTATCTGTCACCTCACTTGCCTGTCATTTTCTTAGCAGTGAGAGCGTTTAAAATTCATTCTTCTAGCAATTTGGAATAATATAGTAATACAATAAGTATGGTCACTATGGTATATGATAGATCTTCAGAACTTATTCTTCTCATCTAACTGGGACTTTGTGCCCTTGGACCAATGTGCCCCCTCTACCATCCCATTTATCCTTCCTGTCATTTCCACTCCAGGTTCTACTAACCACCATTCTATTTTCTATTTCTCTGAGTATGAATATTTTAGATCATACACATAGG
Source organism: Ctenodactylus gundi (assembly GCA_004027205.1). Classification (NCBI taxonomy): domain Eukaryota; kingdom Metazoa; phylum Chordata; class Mammalia; order Rodentia; family Ctenodactylidae; genus Ctenodactylus; species Ctenodactylus gundi. The sequence continues at coordinate 1,807,372 of PVKB01000001.1, read as the reverse complement.
TGACATAATGCAGTATTTGTCATTCTATGCCTGGCTTTTCGCGTGTAGAATAATGTCCTCTAGATTCAACCACGTAGACTGGAAACAAGGTTTTTTGTAACCTGAAGGACAGAGCCAGCTGCAGGGGAGAGGTAGAAAGATTACTCCGGGTCTTGGCCCATCCCGGTAGGGAAAAACAGGACTTCCCTTTCATGACCAACATTCTCTTTAATCAGGACACTTGTGAAAATGAAAGAAGAGAGCTTACTGGAATGGAGAGAACTGAAAGTCAGCCTAGTAGAGGAGGCTGTGAGCTAGGAGGTCAGCCTGTGAAACAAGCCATCTTCATAAACTCTGAGAATTCTGGGAGTGTCTAATGTTAGTGTAGAATGGGAGTCCAGAGTTCAAATGTTCATGACCCAATCATTGTAAGGCATGCATCCGAAATTTGTTGAAAAGGCATTGAGAAACAACAACTCTCACTTTATATATAATGCACAAAGTATATACACAGGATGTGAATAAATATATTTTTGCAGTTTTAAATTTTAATGGGATGCAACTCAAATAAAAACACATGTCAAAAAAATTCTCCACTGGAAAAAAATTGTGACGAAAGAATTAACAGTGACATATGGATGCCTCCTCTGGAGACAGATAACAGGAACTTAGAAGAACAGCAAGAATGTAAATTCACAGTCTGTTAAAATGAATTTTTTCTTGCATAACCATGAAGTCATTGCAGTCTGGAGATGACAATGAGGACATGTAGGGATGCTTTTCAGGCAGCATTTGATTAACTCCGATTCTCCTTTCAGGTGGCTATAGGGGAGTAACATCTTGGAAGTTCCACGGAAGCAAGGGCTTTGTGAAAAATTGAGTGTATAGGCATTAGGTACACGGATAGTTGAATGAGACTCCAGCAGAACCTAGTGATGGCTTAATCTAAAGGCTTATCATATTTCACGAATGCTGTACTGACCAAAGAACTGCCGTTATACAACCAGGTGGCTGCTGAAATTCATCAGAGGCTCCTGGAAGAAGAAAGTGAAAAACAGCTAGCAGACTTGAAAGAAAAGTCTCTTCCGGTGAATGCAAACAAAAAAGTCAAAAAGGAGAAGGAGTCACCCAAGAAAAAAAAAGAAGACAAAAAACCAAAAGGTATTTGTGTTTTTAGTCCCCAGAAACCTGATGCTTCGAAATAAACATTTAACCAGGTACACTCACCTCTAAGCCACTAGATTATAGGTCATTTGGTTTAAAGTAGAGATCTGACTACTATAAGCTGTGATGCTAGTTGGCAAATCACAATACTAACCCATCCTATCCTGTTGCTTTATCCAACTGACCAGATGTGCCAAGAGCAAAATAAACATTGCTGTCAGTATTAAACACATGAAAAGAATACTGAGTAGAGTCCTATAATCTGGGAAGTCCGTGAGCAGGGGCGGACACTTGACACAACCGCGAGAAGTATAGAAGCTCTGCATCTGCCAGTTCGCATGTCAGTTTCTCTCCTGGCGCCGTCAGGCAGACAAGATGGGAAAATAAAGAGAAAACACAGACTGTGAGAGACCTTCAATTATCTTCCCTCTGAATATTTCCACTTGTACCTTTTGAAGCGATTAAGGCACTAGGGGTAGGATAGGAAGCCCACAAAGAAAGCACTCCACTCATTGATTGCCATGGCAAGTTGTATTAGGCACCTGCTGTACAAAAGCACCATGAGCGTCAGGGGCACGTTAGTAAATTAAACCCAAAAACAAAAATTAAGACTGTGATCCCTGATCTGAGAGAACTGTAGTCTAGCAGCAGACAGACATTTGGCTAGTCAATATTTTTTGATAGAGGATGTAGTGATAGCTTAAAGACAAGATCACCTCATGCCATCTGAGGGACAGTAGAACCCTTCCCAGACGGATTACATTTGAGCAAGCACTATTCGGTCCAAGGGAAAGCTCTGAGGATGGGAGGAGTGTGGTGAGTCACCGAGCACGGGCAAGAGTGGCTCCTCAGTAAGGAGCAGGCCACTGTTGTTCGTCTCAGATGGTACAGACAAGCAGAGTACATAAATATTCAGTATCTGTAGAACTTACTTTGGTACTGAAATAAGTGGTTGAGTCAAATTCCTTAATTATACAGTCAATAAAGCATAAATTCAGACAGATGAATCTCTCCATTTTAATCTATATAAATATTACTACAATGTATATATATTATTACATTTTCAGTTTATGTTTTTTCATAAGATTTGAACCTCTTAAAGTCAGACCCTCAAGAACAATTCGTTAAATTGAGTAGAGTTGTATAAAGTAGGCCTACAACTGGAATCACACTTCCATCTCCCATGAGTAAATCCTCAAATAATAATAAATTCTCATCTTCCAATATACTCTTACACAATTTGAAGTCACGTGAGATAATTAATAGGCCACAGACCTTTGACCATCACCTGCAGGTCAGCCTTCAAAAAAAACAAACAAACAAAAAAAAAACCTTACAAAACAGCATTACTAAGCTTTATTACCATCTCATAAAATTCACCCCAGGGCACTAATTTTTCCCGCTTTTTATTAGTATATGTATGCAATATACAGTGATTACATTGGGTTTGAGGACTTTGTGCACATATATGTCACAAAAGTATTATAGTCTCTTCCCCCAGCTTGTTGGCTTACCTGTTCCCACCTTATCCCCTCTTGCCGACTCCCACTATCACAATCAATTGGTTCTATAAAATGCCTGTATTCTCATATTAAAGAAACCATACAATATTTTGCCTTCTCAGTTTGACTCACTTCACTAAACAAGTGAGTCAAAATCAGAAGGCCTCAAGTGGCATCCATTTACCTACAAAAGCCTCAAATTTGTCTGTCCTCATGGAAGAGTAGTACTCTGTTGCGAACCCACACCACACTTCTTAAGGTGAAAACCTGGTGAACTCTTTGATAATGCAAGCAATTCGTATAGAGCGATACATCTGAAGGTTGTTAATGTCATCTACGGTGTGGGAGAATTTGCTATTTTGGTTCCCATTTTCTAGACTTCGTCTCCTTTGGGTCTGTAACCATCTCTTCCCTTGCTACACGTCTTGTTGTTGTTGTTTTTAATAATACTATACAAAAAATGGGGTTGCTACACAATACAGATACTGTTAGGAGAATTCCCAAAGAAAGGCAGTTAGTATTTTATCATTCACACTGGCAAAAGGTTTTTTGATTTTTGTTTTTTTATTTTTTTCCCTAGCAGCTGGAGTTTATAACTGCACAGATTTATGTGCTCACTTTGGTTGGACACCATATCTTCTACTTGTATGCTGGTCATCTGCTTAGCCTATTTCCTTGCTCTTTCAGGTAAATCACCACCTTTAGCAGAAGCTGTTTCTGCTACGGTAGCAGCAGCAGAGGATTTGAATGAACTAGAAAAGAAAAATGAGCTGAAGCTCAGAATAAAGGAAGAACATCTTGCAGCTCTGCAATTTGAAGGTAGTGATAGAATCAACCAGGATGATGCTCTTAGGTACAAACTAGACCAATAACCGCACAGCCCACAATGGCCTCGTCATTGGTCTCAGCCTGTGTCTACGAGAGCACAAAGAGCAGACTGGGAAGACAATATGCCACTGATTGCTTCCATTTAGCTGAAGGAGGGCCACTTTTGACTGCTGTGTGAGTTAGATAGTTGGGCCTTATCCAATCAGTCTCATTTGCAAAATCTCAGAAATAGTCAAAAAAGAATTTGAGAGGGTTTTAGAAAAGCACAGTCGTTAAAGCCTCAAACTAAAGAAAGAAAATGTTTATAAGCTGTTGTGATTTTATAGGATTAGGTAGGAGCTACCTGACGCAAGCGATTTTATGTTAAAATAGCAGTCATTCAGGCCTCTCATTAGGAAAATAAGTCCTGACCAAAGGCAGACAGTCTTGAAGTTGGGTTATTGGAAGCAGAAGCCATAGGAGAGCCTGTCATGTATCGCTGATGTTTGGTGGCCTCGTATCCGCGTACAGCAAGGATGGTACAAGTCACGTCCTCCTATACTCATCTCACTGGCTTATGATGCAAGTCAACATAGAATTGGAAATGCCAGGAACCTGAGAAAATAGCATATACTACTGACAGATGTGATGAGCTGAACTGAATGAATGAGAAGTTTGTTCAGTGCACAGCATGGGGAGTGGAGGGAAGCGTGTGCCAAGGCGGCGAAGAGTGGGTAAGGAGCATGCTTCTGACAGGCAGTAAGTAGCCAGGTGAACGGCATCTCAAATTCCACGAAGGAGCAACTTGGGACGCGGGAGGCCAGATCACGGAGCTTCGGGTGGGTAGATTTTCCCCATGGCAACGGGGAGCCGATGACTATCCGGAGCAGAAGAGGAGGGACTGGGCTCTCGGCTGCTGATGAGGTAGAACACGCAGTCCTCTGATTGTGTGAGGTGGTTGAAAGTGAGGGGTCAAGCTGGTGTTAGAAGAAGCAGGGCTAAAACTACTGCAGTGGCTTAAGTGACACACAATCAGACTGTGGCGTGTGGGTGGCAAGAGCCAAGAAGAGACGGGAAGACCATGGGAGGTAAAGTCCAGGCCTTATGATGGGGCAAATGTAACAATCGGCCCAGGGCACTCAGATTTGCTTTAGTTTCAGCCACTCTGGGAAATTGCAATGCCAAGGCTGGAACGTAGGGACAGCACAAGCGAGACACCTGTCACTTCACCTGTTAAAATCAAACAATCCTTTCCATGCTGCTTTCCATTCTAATTAGAAGATCATACTACTGTAAGGTGCAATAAATGTGCCACTCAATTAGTTTGGATTTAGATAATTTCTAAAATGACTGTAGCATGCATTAGGTCTGCTTTTCAATGAAATAGATATTATTGCCTCATCTAAATTGGTCCATTAAACTGACACCTGTAGCTTCACAAATCAAAGCATAATTGTTTAAAGTGAATGAGGTTTCTCAGACAATCCAGGAGCATCTAAGATATGAAAAAATTCTTACTTCTCTTTTTAAACAGAGATAGCTACACAGTTTCGACTTGAACTCATAAAAACAAAAGCATTATCTGTCCTTGAAGATCTGGTAACAAAGACAGCTGATGTCTACAAATCCATGGGACATTGGCTCGGGGAGAGGTACTTGAATGAAATGGCCAGGTAAAGTACTGCACAGCCTTTAAAAGAAACTTCATCAATTTCTGAAGATTTAACAAGGCGTTTAATGTATTTAAAAATGTAATTACCTTTATACATACCTACAAACAGGAAGTTGGCTACCCTATCATATTTATGTCGCTTCTTGTCAAAGAGTAAGCCATTGACACAGGGTTCTATTGCAACACCGAGTTTGGTACAGGCTTATAGGCTTACAAGGTAAGATTAGAGATAATGTAAAATATTTTTAAATGCAAAAGTGTCCCATATCTTTATAATGCCATACTGATTATCAAGAAGAAGAAACAAGTAAGAATTAAGAAGAAGGCATTCACCAGACTGTTGTACTAGTTGGCCAAACCTAATGTCTAGTTTAGGTGTCTGCTGACTCAGAGGGCTTCCGGGACTCTCATTGCTCGTGAGGGGCAGGGAGTCACATCCTCTTCCTTCCTCCCTAAAGAAGCAGCTCATCAAGCTGGGCCTAGTGATGCTGTCTTATAATCCGAGCACCTGGGGATGCTGAGGCAGGAAGATCACAAGATCCAGCTCAAGCCCAACTGGGGCAACCTGGTGACTTAGTGAGACTCTTGTTTCAAAATCGGAACCAGAACTGGGCTGTGTATGATACAGCATTGTGAAAAGCCCTACATTTCATTCTCAGTACAAAGAAAAAGTGGATATATCCTCATTTAAGAATCAGAAGCATTGATAGTCCAGGATACCAGGAGGGTCCCGTTGTCCACAGATCAGTAGCATGCCTGAATGCTTTGGGTCCCGTCAGCTTTACCCAACCAGCCTCTTTCACAAGTTTCTGTTTGATCTAAATTCTGTAATGCACCACAGTGTGCTATACACATTTACTGAAAACTTAGGTGTTACCAAGTAAATAGGATACAAATTGCAAGTATTCTCAGAAGCAGCAATCACCATAGGGAAAACAATTTTTAGGGGCTGTTTTCCTTAATCGTGGTATCATAATAAAAGTTCCAGTATAAACTTTTCAACCTATAATCTAGTTGTTTAGAGCTGTGATTCCATCGTAAAAATAGTAATAATAATAATACACTTTTTATGGATGCGAACACACACATCTTAGTCTGATCACCACAGGAGACCAAATGAGTTACTATCAGCTTCCAAAAGCAGGAATGCTTAGGCCTGCTCTCTGCCTCCCAATGAAAAGTGAAAGGATCTATTCCCAATTCTTCATGGCTTCCATCCCGAAATCTACCAAGTAGAAAAGGATATTATTTTTAAGTGACGCACTCACAGTTCTCATATATACTTTCATATACCTCTGCCCTCTGAATCTAGTTGCTGTTAGGTATTATTATGACCACAAGAAGTAAGGACGTTAAAAACCAAGAAATCTGGAGAAAGAATGAGAGAGAGAAATAAGTAGAGAGAGAGACAGAGAGATCTCAACTGTCACTGAACTTCAAATCCTATTTTTCATTTCATCCGGCATTTTTCTTCCTTCTGCCCTTGGGATTACAGTTGGTAACTTCCCACTAGGTGGCACACACCTGTTTGATATCCTAGCCCTGGTTGGATCTCAGGCTTCATTTGGAGACTGCCCACATATAAACTCCGCGTCTGCACCTGACACCCTTCTTTTCTGCTCCCCAGTGCAGAAACTCTGTACTGTACAAGCGAATAAAGCTCATACATGCCACAGAAACATTCACAAAGACAGCATTCTGCAGTTGTATTCAGGGCCATCTTTTGAAAAGCAGCAATTAATACTACTTTTTATTTTTTCAGTATATAATTTTTGGAAAATATAAGTGTATAAAAGCAGATTAGATATTCATTTTCTTGTGATATTCAATCTTTCATTATAAAAATATAAACAGGATCTTTTCTTCAACATAGTGAAATCATACTCATTCATGTGTGAAGCATCCCTAGCCTGTTAAAATGTTCTTTTTATTACACCATTATGTGTGCCTGGCACAGATTCAGTTCATGATTTATTGTATGTAATTTCACATTTATTTATTAGTACAAGGGATAGTGTGTTATTGGCTCCATTACAAAGATAAGGAATTCAGAGAGCCGAGGTGATTTATTGAGGCCTACAGGCCCAAGGCTACAGTGTCGTGGATGAGAATGCTGACCCTAACACTCTTCATCCTGCTCTTTCGTGCTCCCTGACTGTTGCTTCTCACAGACACACAAGCCAGCTGGGAATTGTCACTTCTCTTGAAGATGGCAACACAGTGGCCGCAGACACTATGCACCAGAGGCTATTCTGGCAACTGCTTCTTATTTTAATATCAAGCCCTTCAACACAGTTCAAGATAAGACAATTTTATAGAAATATATTACCAAATTTAACTCTGTAAATTTATCCTGATTCTATGCAAAAGTATTATTGTTACGGTCAATGACAACTTTACATTGTAACCTGACATATCACCTTATTCTGTTTCACAATTAGAACAAAATCTAACCTTTGATACAATCTTGCTTACACAGTAAAATATGTTGAAATACTAATAAAAATCCAATTTATAGATTCTCCTTTTGTTCAGCTTTATGCAAAATGTGAAACTATTGACTAAGTAGTAAGCATGTGTTTTGTTTTAGACATGGATGTACTTATACCCTGTCTTTCTACAAGATAGGTTAGAGAAGGAATTGAAGTATTTATATACACAGATCAAATTGTCTAACTTAGCTCAGTAGTGTGTGCTTTTTGTGTGGATTTTTATAAGTAAATATTATTGATTTTGCTAAGATCTTTAATGAAAGGAGCCCTGTTTATTTTATTACTTTCAGCATAGAAAAGTTAACTGAAGTAGCTCGCTACCACATCGAAACAGCTACAAAAATTCAGAATGAGCTTTATTTAGACCAAGAAGACTTCTTCATTAATGTCAGTATAAAAGTCTTCCCAGACCCTGTCCCACCAAAGCGTCCTCCACCTACAGAAAAAGAAGAAAATGGCACTCTGACCATAGAGCAACTTGACAATCTTCGAGAGCAATTCTTGGACATGGCCCCTAAAGGTAGGATCACAGTTGTCACAAAAAGATTACAGAAAAGGCCAAGATAAACCAAGAAATCCATCGCCTCCCCACAGGGAAGATCACCTCTGTTGGCTTACATGGCATCACGATGGGCTTTTATTTTACTCTGGCTTCTCAGATACTTGCTTTGTACAGTGGAGATCCGATGGAAAGCCATAGGAGAATCCCGTTGACTAATTCCCGAGCAACGTAGTGATCCTTATTTCTGGTTACTCTCCTGTCTCATCCACCCTCTCCCCTGCTTACAAGTGCGTGAAGTTAACTATTAGCTCTTATCTGACAGTTGGAAGACACAGCCCTTGTCCATAATTCTAGTTTAGATTTTGTGTTGGGGTTATGAGTTCCTATTTCCGTCTGAAGGGAAAGGGAAGGGAAGCTGGGATGAGAAGGAATCCCTTTCACGTATGCCTTTGTCTTCAGTGCTTCCGAGACCCCGAGCAGAACCAAATGAGGGGCTAACAAAGACATGCCTAATTAATTTGCTCATGTGTTTATGTTCGTATTATTTTCTACTCATGATATTTAATTCTTCCACATTTTAGCCTCATAGTTCAGTAGCTTCGGTGTAGGCTCTGAAACTCAGGAATTTTCTGCTGCCAGTTACTTTCAGTAAGTCCCGCATGAAAGGAAAGCAGTCGTGTGGATTATCGTCTTTGTATTTTAGGTCTGAACTCAGTCTTACAGCAGTTGTGCCATTTGCCTGTGAACATAAACCATTCACAACTCTGCACCTTCTCAGCGAACTCAGTTACTGCTCATGAACAAGTTTAATTTATCTTTCAATACATCCAAGCTTTGAGGAAATTGTTACTTTCCCCTAATACTCAGTGGACTTTCGTATTAGCACAATCCTGCCTTTAAAAAGCCTGCCTAGCATTTTTCAGAAATCTGTACCAAATATCACTGATAAAAAGATCATTAGCTTTCTATTAAGTACGCAATCTTCCTTTTCAAGCCCCATGAATGAGAAAGTGCTTCAGGATGTGCTGGAGCTGGGGGGAGCCCATTGCTGGCAGGTGTCAGTCATCAAATCAGCTTCTGGGAACTTTGCACTACCGAGGCGTAAAACCCTCAGAGCAGCCAGGAATAGAGGCTCACTGGTGTTGGCAGCATTGGGGCACTAATGTGGCCATGAGCAGGTACAAAACACAGACCAGTTTTTGAAAGCCAGTCTGTGAAATGTGTCAGCCCCACCCAGGCAGAGCCCACTCTCTTCACTATATGGGTTTCACAATGCCCTTTTAGGACACCATTTTTAGTAGTGTCTGTTTATGATATAAAATGGTTTCATTAAACTTGAGAATTTTGTGTGCATACATTTCATATCAACTTCATACTCCCTTCCTCTCCCCTTCTCTTGCCCTCCCAGCCTCTCCCTTGTTCCCCCTGCTTCCCCAATCTCCCTGATTTACATCTATTACTTGTTTTTACTGCATTTCTCATATTGAAGAAACCACATGATATTTACTCTTCTGAGTCTGATTCATTTCACTAAGCACAAGGGCCTCAATAAGGAATGTCATCATTTGTGTGACATTCCTTCTTGAAGCTGTCTTTACCTTGTATTTCATCTGTGCTGTTTCTTACATAAAAATTAAAACATTCAAACACAGAATGTGATTTGATTGAGAAGAAATCACCCAATTGTTAGGTAAAGACTAAATGCATTTGGGGGTATTTGAGTAGATGAAAATGATCACCCTTCATCCTTTTGGAGGGCACCCAATCTTTCATGGTATTTGTGGGAATCATTGTAATTCATTATTGGATCCAGCCTTCTAATCAGAACTTGCATTTCAACTAAAAATTTAAAAGTTAATAACAAGTAGCAAATGTTAGTTGACATTAAGTATGTTAGAAGATGAATTCTAAAACCTTTGGGACAAAAAGATAGCAGTAGATAACAATTTATCTCTTTTTGGAATATGGTAGAACAGGAAAATATCAGACTCTGGTAAAATAGAGAGAGTCATGAAAAGAGGGAAGGAAATAATTCTAATTATAAAAAGCAGAAGTAAAAAGAAAATCACTTTTCCTAGGAAGCTTATAAAAGGTAGGCGAAAAAGAAAATGAAGCCACTTGAGTTCTTTCTAGGCAGAATTCAGACTTGATGAAAGTGCTCAAGAATGCAAAGAGAAGGAGAATCGGGGTGTCATGAGGGACGCTGGGCAGATAAAACTTTGTGGAACAAAATGTTGGAGGGAAAACTGGAGTGAGTGAAGTGGGGGTTTTTTTGGGGGGTGGGGGGTGGGGCAGAGATCCAGAGGACAAGTAAATTTAGGAGAAGAGCCACTAGAAAATGCGTGACCCTTTGGCCTTAGGATGGACATTAAGAGAATGGTCAGGAAACAGCACCTTGTTCTCCAGATGCACGAACTTCAGGCAAATGTTGAGGAGGTTTTATCTGAGGAGCCTCCTGTATTCACCGCACCTGGAGAACTAGCCCAAATGTAGGAGTAATCATTTCCACTAGTACAGAATTTACAAAGCTGCCTAATGTAACAGGGTTCAAGGATTTTAATGGTTCAAAGATCTATGAGAAAACATGCATGTTTTAAAAAGTAGGCTTAATATATAACTTTTTAGGTACATGTAAAATACTTATAAATGTTGGATGTTTTATTGTTGTTTCAGCTGTCACTATACAGGAAACAGAAAGTAGTTGGCATTTCATTTCTGCCTCCCAGAGTCACAGAGTTGGAGTTTCTCTACTGGCTCCTCACAGCCAGGCCTAAAACGCTGACATTGTCTGCCCCGAATTAGTCTGTCACCCTGCTCCCCTTCTCCCCTGGCCCCATAAAGTACACTGTGGCTTCAGCCTTAACTTCAGCTCTGAAATTACTTTTAATAATACATGCCCACTCATCTTTTTGTAGGGATTGGGGTGTTTAATAGGTATAAATGTTCTTTTTAATAATATTTCCAAAATTCTGTGTTGAATATGTAACTTCTAAAAAATGTACTGAAGTGTAGTTTACATCCAGTAATACACCTGTTGCAACTATACAGCGCCATGAATTTCTGCAACCTGAGCACATCTGTGTACACAGCTTCTCCTTCAAGGCACAGAGCAGCTCAGTATGTGCTCATCTGGTGCTCACTTCTAGTCGCCACCTTCACCTCCCCCTCCATGGTGATGTCTAGCCTGACATCCAACAGCACTGATTAGTTTCAAGTGTTCTCGCACGCTTTATATAAGTAGATTAAAGAATGCAATTTGTAGCCTTTGGTCTGGCTTCTCTTGCTCAACATTGTTCTTGGGATCCATATTGTTGCACATAGTTATAACTTGTTTGTTCTTTTGTATGGAGGAGCTGTAGGTTATTCCCTTATGGAGATTACTAAGTTAAAACATTGTCTATTCTATCATTAGAGGATACTTGGGGAGCATTTTGGGCTCTCTTTTATCGGCACAGAACTGTTGTGCATATTTATGGCGTACAATGTGATACTTCAACACATGTACATAATGTGTCAAATTAGGCCAGTTACCGTGTCCTTAGTTTTTAAAACATTTTTCATTTCTTGCATATCTGTTCATCTTTGGAATGAATAACGTGTTGAATTCCTTTTGAGAATTGAAAAACAGTCTTTTGTAATACTTTCTCTCATGTCAGTGTTTACTCTAGAACTCGACGATTTTAAAAAGCAATGTTGGTTAAAGCAACATTATGGAGCAACTGGCCAAATGTGATGCTATTTGAAATCTTGCAGAATTTCCTGTTTGAACTTGAAAGTTGCTTTTATTTCTAAGCCAAGAAATACAAACAGCTCCTGTACTATTTCTTATGTGTTTCTGCAACCTATGATACAGAAGATACATATGATACAGGCTTCAAGTTCACTGAAGACATTAAACCATGCTGAACAGAGTCGTTTTTATTAATGTAGGTGCAGATGGATTTTTTATTCTAGGAAAAGCATATACATATCTATAGATGATAGCCATTATCTTAGTAGGTCCACATTAAGATTTTTCAGCAAATGTATGAGAAGTGTTGATGTTCTTAAACTATTCTTTGTACTTTTAATTATGACACACAGTAAAATTATTGAGGCAAATGATAACCTTTGACTAAAACAAGTTACCTAATTCTTTAAATATTTGTGAGAAGCAAGTGTCAAGCGATGTAAGGAAATTTTACCTTTAAAGGACTTTCTTTTATTTTGATATGTAATAATTACATTCATCTTGAGGAGCTAATATATCCATTTAATACATTTATACATAGATTTATATATTTTTCAAGTTTTTATTTCAAGTTTATTTAAGAAGCTTTTAATAGGAAGCTTCTTAAGCTTCAGCTCTTCCAATACTTTCATTCAAGTGCATTATATATATATAACATAATTCATACTCCTTTTCCAGTCCAGTTCTGCCACTTGTGATGATTTTAAGTCTCTTTTGGCAAAGGTAGTGACTAGACCTAAATTATTTGTTCATATAATTGCCACAAATGTGCCAGACAAAAATGTCCTTGTCATAAAAATCAAATATGATCATGTAAATTTCCAGTGAAACAAATGATCAATTTTGCATTTTTTCCTGCCACTCAGCAAAGATCCATTCATATTCTAGAATCACAGGAGCATCTTAAGTAAAAAAGAGCAAATTAGGGAGTCATTCTTTTTCATTAACCGTTACAAAAATCATCAGCATGCGTATACTGCTAGCACAAAGGGGGACAAAGCAAATATTTTCTGAATTAACAGTAGCCAATCTGACATGGTCATTATCATAGCCAGATCCTGTGCTAGCATCTTCTGTATGTTCACTCGTTTTCTGTCTCAACCAATCATGGGACGGCCAGAGTGAGACAGCTCTTTTTGAATCCCACTTCTCAACTGACTGTCGCACAGTCTGGGACAAATTACTTAATCTCTGCCTCAGTTTTTCATCTGGAAAAATGATGATTATTATTATAGAGTTGTTATGATGGTTAATTTGTACATTTAAAATACTTAAAATGTGTAATTTAGGTATATGTCATTATGATTCAATTATATAATTTTAATAATGCTATATTAGCATTTCCTTGTACAATATTGTTACAAATTATTATCTAGAATGTTAGCTTGTTGTCCTAAGGGTGCAAATACCCTAATAGATACCTGAAAAACTACTCTGAGTGAGAAAAGGTATGCCACCTGATAGAATTAAGCCAATAGTAAAGTGCCTCCCTGGGGATTGTGAGCATCCAAAACAAAATCACTTTGTGTATTGCAGTAAGTTCTGGGTAAGTACGCCTTGTCTCCAAACATCAAATGCAAGTACATCAGAAAGGAAGTCTGTCTCCAACAGAGGCAATTTGTAAGTTTATTGAACCTAGAACATTTTAACACTGTCTCCTTGTCTCCAGTTAAATTTTTTGTTATTTTGTTTGTTTTTTGAGAGAAAGTCTAGCTCTATAGCCCAGGCTGGTCCTGAACTGACAGCAATCCTCCTGCCTCAGCCTTCCTAGTGCTGGGAATACAGGCATATGCTACCATGCCTGGCATATGTGGTGCTGAGGAATTGAACTCTGGTACTTAGCACTTGATGTAGCGCTTGCTAGGCAAGCTCTTTAACCGCTGAGCCATTCCTTCAGTCCCTCCACTTAAATCTTAAGAAAGCATTTTCATTGTGACTTATCAGTACTTCATTACCTATAGAGATTTGGTTCACAGTTATTTTAACTACCTGTTAAGGACTATCTAGAGAGAGCTCTGTCCAGCACATATTATACCTTCGTTCCTCCATCAAAGGAAGAATTTAAATGCTCAAGGCCTGAAATACCATTTTACCAACTAAGACTCCTCTTATAAATTTCTTTTGGAGAACCTTAGATTCAGTGACTAGGCTCAGGAGTAAGGAGCATCATACACAACTCCAGGCTGTAGAGCCTCACTGAGTCACTCAACTACATGATTTTTACAAGAATAAGGAAGAAGTGGCCTTTGTTGTCAATGTAGAGCAGCAGGAGGATCGGCTCAGAGGGGGCTGTGGAAACGGAGACTTCCAGAAAGGAAGTAGGAAAAGAGCATTACAGGAAAAAGGAAGAAATGGAGCAGATATAGGTTCTTGGAGGTTGCGTGACAGCAAACAGACTACCCTTGATAAAGGGCAGGGATGAGGCACAAAGAGCTGGTGATTAGTTACAACATCCCTGGGTTGAACTCAGGCAGGGGAAAGAGGTCCGCAGCAGATGCTGCTCTGTGTGTACCCTGTTATTCTTTTGCACAATCAAAAGGAGATTGTGGTGAAATGCAATGTCTGTCTTCTGCGTGGGCAGACGGATTCGAGAGTAAAGAAGAGCTCCCATCCCCCAACACAGCCCTTAAGAGTGAAGCCCATAGAGAAGGGGGCTGGGAATAGTTCTGTTTACTGGTTGAAGCCACATTGAAGCATTAGACAAATGAAGCAGTCTGTATCCTGATTCTTCTAGTGATAATAAAAATTAGCCTATCTCATTAACTATTATATAGGAATAATGGATTTTTGAAGATTAAATGATACAAAAGAGTAGATTGATAAATAATAAGAATTCTATGTAATTCTTCCAGAAATAATGAATAAAGGGGTGGGCAAAGACTGAGAAAATTGAGGGCAGACATTGATTACTTAAAATAACAACATGGAGTTGTTTTAAAGGCAGGAATTCTCCAGGGGATGTAAGACGAGTCACTGAAAAACAGAAAAGATCACAGGAAGTTGACCACTATCTTCCAAAGAGAAGCAATCAATTTTTGAAAATTTGGCTGAAAAAATGCCCTTGGCTTGTCTACGATGAGCTGCTAAATCTTACATTCTGTGCCCTGTGTCGTAAGCATGGAGTGAAGGCAGGGCGAGGGCAAGGGAGTTTTTTTTTTTTTTTATGGCACTGACAACTTCAGGACTGAGTTCCTCAGTGCACGTCATCTCAGTGAGGCCCATGCCAAGGCTTCTTTAATGGAAGCCACAAGTGGTTCTCCAGTGATGAGAGTGGCCACTGAACCCTTGGTGAGGATCATGAGCAAAGTCACCCTTGGGAGAGTGGAGAACTTGTTCAGACTGTGCCATGCCATTGCTAAGACTGGACATCCCTTCAAAGATTTCCTTTGGATGTGCAAGTTGGATGATATGAAAGGTGTTGATATTGGCCCTGTCTTCAGAACTAACAAATCAGCAAGAATATTTACATATTTTATTGCTGAGGTAGAATGAAAAGATCTAAGAGAAAAGCTAGGAAAAAGTAAGTTTTTCTCTGTCATTGGTGGTAGAATCATTGCAAGTGTAATGAAGGAAGCTAAACTTGTCTACATGCAGTCTGCCCTTGCAGGAAAAGTGCGCCGTCAAATTGCTGGGGTACAGACAGTAGGAGGGAGGGATCCTCTGGCCATAAAAAATGCCATTGAGAAGACTTTAGAGATAAATCTTCAACTTAGGCTGTCAAGCCAAGACTGGGCACAGAAGCTAGTTGGTTTTGGAATTGATGGTACCTCGGGGACAGAAGAAGAAAAGAGGATGGCTCTGCTCCTAAGGGAAATACACCCCTCTGTGCAGCTGATAATTGCCTCACACATCACCTGGAACTATTTCACAAGGACCTTTTCCAGAGCATTCTCTGTATAATGATGTCAAAGAGCTTCTTCACAGAGTGTGTCACTTCTATCACAACACTCCTCTTTATAAAAGTTCACTGATAACCATTTTCAAAAGCCTTCATCTTCGACCGGTGATGCCTTCTCAAATAGACAGCAAGAAAAGGCTTCGGGAATTGCAGGCAGACCTCCAGGATTTTCTCAAGGGATACTCTGCAATTGTCCAGCAACTGAATTCAGTAAGTAATATTTAAATATCATGATGCTTTTGCAGAGCAAAAACCAATGCTGACATTAAGTTTCTTGGAATGTTCATTTTTGGGTAAATGACCAAAATGTTATTTCTAACTTTTGTTACAGATAAGTGAAGGCAGAAGTGATAAGAGTCAACACAAAGCCAAAGAACTCCTAGACCTGCTTCTCCAAGCTGACATTGTTAAGTTTTCCCATTTCTTGGTTGATGTCATTTATGTTCTTGGCATTCTGTCCCGTGTCAATCAGAACAGAAATTCCTCAATTACCGACATATTCACCACACTGGAGTCCACGTTGGAAATGCTCCGGATATATAAAGCAAGGTGAAAAACTGAGGATGATCCTGGAGGGTTTGTCAAACCAATTTGAGTTGGGAAATTATTTGCCAGGTAGTTTTTTGTTGCTGCTGTTGTTTAATTCTTTATTTTGGTGATTTCTTTTTTCTTCCTATACCAGGGCCAAAAGAACACAGAGTAGATTGAGTCACACACTTTCATGGTTACTGCCTCAGAGGAAAAGAAGACATTTCTGCCGTGAGAAACGTGGTTTTAACACATCTTATCAGGAGGCTGCAAGGCTGCTTCAGAGATGCCAGGCTAGATGTGGTGAAGGCAACCACGATTGGAAGCTTTAAATTGTGGCCCGCAAAGATAAATCATGGTCACCTATGTGCACTGATTCTGCATCTATTATGTTTTGATCTTATGAGTCTCTTATATATGTGTCAGTTCTTGTATTTTGATGATTGTAGAATTTGGAGAAAAAGAGGTGGCTATCCTGACTACACATTACAAGCCAGTGTTAGAAGCCACCAGTGTGAAAGTTGATGAAGTAGACACTGAATGGAGCATGTTGAAATTGGAGATTTATGCCAGGTAAACAAAACTAATCCTAAACGAATTAATATAATCTGTGTAAATGTTTGGCTAAAACTTAAGAGTCTAGATCTTTTGTGTTTCTTCGTCCTCTCTTCTAGATTTCAGAACATCCAAAAACTGACCTGGGATTTTGTGAATTCCATTTATTTTCACAAATATCCAAATATTCTGCTGCTAGTCGATTTGGTGTTGGCCCTGCCTGCAAGTTCAGCTGAATCCGAGCCTGGCTTTAATCAGATGATGCTTACCAGGTCACACATGCATGCAGGCATCAAGGATGAAAGAGTGACAGATGTCTTGATTATTCAGCTGTATTCTCCAGACATTAATGACTTTGACCCTAGAAAAGCTATCCATTTATGGAATACAAGACCACCATCTGCAGCCAGTGACATGGGACCCAATTCAGATTGCTCATCAACCTCAGAAAGCCAGGACGAAAGTGACGAGTGAGGTGACAGGTGTTGACTTCACAAGGGATGCTAGCACAAATTACTCAAGAAATCAGTTCAAAAATTGAAATTTAAAAGTAAAAGAGTATCTGTTTTCACTTCAAACGCTAAAGACCTGTGGCATCTTCCAAACACACAAAGCCAAAATCCAAAGATTGGTTTCCCGCCACTTTCTAACTTCCTTCTGTATTCATATGTACTTCTGAAAATTTTGGATGGAGGCACAGGCTTCTAAGCCATGTGTTGGTTTGATGTCATCTTCCTGTGATTTCTTGCTAGGATTACTAGATTTATATTGCTTTTATTATTAGTTCCCCTAGGCCTGGCGTATAATTATTTTTATTGTACAAATCTAAATGACTGTTGCATTAGATAACTATCTTGAGACCAAATTAAAAGAGTGCTTCTTTTTATCTTTGAACAAAACTTATAAGATAATCTGTTATTACATTAGATACAGAACTCATGTAACTACATGCCTAGACCACTTGAATAATATCAAATATTAAATACTTTTAAAATTTTGCATTAAGATCCTCAGATAAACAATTTCTATATAAAGTGAAAGTATTGTCTTAACAACTGTTCGCTTCCTACCACAGGCATTAGAGACAATATGAGTACATTGTACACTTACTGTAATTTTTTTATAATTTTGATCTCTACCTATCATTTCAATTGATTTTATTTATGGTATGATCTTGAGAAACGTGATTGATTTATTCTTAATTAATCTGAAAATCAATGTGTCATATAAAACATTGTTTGCTAAAAATTGTCCTACCTGGAGAAATGTTTTCATCTGTATAAATTTGGATAATAGGTGTTTAAAAAACAAAATTTATTTCTGAACAACCTGCGGGCTGATAAAATATATCAAAGAAATAAAAACTCCACATTTGCTGTCCAGAATATTACCTTCCAAATCTTGAAATTCCATATTTGGTTCAAACCACTGACATTATAAAAGAGGTATTGCATTTTCTTAAAGGTTAAAAGCAGTGATGGACTTCTTGTAGACTCTTAGAAATGGTAAAACTTTGATGTCAAGCATTGAGATGCCCTGTGTCTGTCTCACTCTTTTTATTCCTAAACAAAGAATAACTTTATACTCTGGACCTCAAAGGTGCCTGGACACCTGTTAGGAATCTCTCCTGGTTCTAGAAGGTACCTTTTCTGTGTGAGTGAGCTAAACTTTTTTTAGATTTATTTATTTTGTTTTTCTATTTATTTAATGCATGTGCATGAAATTTGTAATAAATAAAGTATGCATCACTTTTAGACAGAGTACAGTAGAAAAATGTATAAGCACAAGTATTTTAAAGTTTAGTAATAGTTTATGAAATACGTAGAGATATTAAGACAATTCAGTGATCAAATCAGTGCCTTCAATCTCATGATTTAACAGTTTAAATTTCCTCACAGTTACAAAAGCAGATAAATATATTCCAAGTGAAAGGAAAAATGAGGATAAACATGTTACCTTGATTATAGAGGTACTTTGCATGCTTTTGAGACCTCATATGTACCAAAAGAGTTCATTTTGTGCACATAAGAATACTGAAAGCAGTGTTTTTTAAAATTCAAATTATTCTGAGTAAAAAGAATCAAAGAAGACTTCAAACTAAAAATCATACCATTTCAATATTTTTCTCAATCTGAAATGAATTATTACTAGACCAAAATAAACATTTGGTTCATTTGAAAAAAAATAGTGGGACAGCATCAGAAAAATACTTTTCTGTTTTAAAAAATGTCTTCTGTTTCTCTAAAATTTGAAGTGCTAAACAATACTAAGAAAGTGGTTATACAAATGCCATTTCTTTCTTAGCAAAAGAAAAATCGTCATCACATAACCAATAATGGAATTTTTTTCACTTTGTTGTAGGTCTAATAGGAAGTAAGACATTCACTGACATTCTGCTTGATTTAGTGACCCTGAACCTTGGGACAAATAACTTACCTAGCAGTTGGATGTACCTCTCTCAGTCTGACGTAAGCTTCTATGTTGTTTTATGGGCATTATGAAAATATTCACTATTTATATGTCAAAGTTTTAGAATTATTCATATTTTATCAGTGTGTCAATAATTCTAAAATCAATATGTAAACACTGGTTCAACATTTAGTAAGCGATCTATAAATCCTGAATAAATGTGCTTGAAACTAAGTCATATAACATGCACACAATTGGTATTTGAAAAGCATTGATAATGCAATAATCAATAAAACTATGAATCCCAACCCAGGAGTTTTACCTATTACAATCAAATGCAGTTGTTCCAGCCAGTAACAGTAGATGAGTCTGGCAGTCCTTGATTTCCATTATAATCTTTTCCTGAAGAACATCTCAGAAAACAAAATGGTTAAAGAGCATTTCTCCTATGGTTTGTGGAACCGTGGCCCAGGTACAACTGCAATTTTTATCTCTCCTGAAGTCCCAAGTATGAATCAGTGGCATGGTTGGGTCAGTAGAACAAAGTAAACAAAGGGGAACTAGCATATCTGGCTGTATTCACAACGTAGAATCCTACATCTGTGACCAGAACGTTACTCTGAAAGCCTGTGAATGCACAATGTTAAGTCACACATATTCTCTAGTGGCATTTCCTGTTTTCTCCCAGTTGCAGGAGTTAACATCTCTATTAACAGTAAACTCGGAGTTCGTGGACTGGCGGAAATTCCTGTTGGTAGCAGCAATGCCTTGGCCTTTGCCCTCGGAGGAGGAACTTCTAAGGACGCTGCAGAGGTTCAAAGAAGTGGATGAGGAGCAGACAGGCACTGTTACTTTTGAGCAGTATATGCAGGTTGTTACCTGACCTGGTAGACTAGCAATACAGGCTACTTCTGACCCAAGGAGTGTCCTACATCAGTCAGGATTTGCTTCTTAGCAGCCCATGTCTAGACAGCCCAGATGGTATCAAAGCTCCAGGAAAAAGTCCAGCTTCCATTCCCTGGAAGACCATCTGAAAAAGTTAGAGCTTTCTAGAGAATTAATAATTCTACAAAGAAGTCATATATACCTCATTGTCCCTTTCTGCATTCCTAACCAATAGTTCTTACTGTTGTCCATTAAAATCATCTTTAAAGCTTTTAATAACCCCATTGTTCAATATCTGATATTCCCGACATTAACAAAGAACACAGAGAGGGAAACGCTTTCCCCTCACACCTTAGGGGTGAAATAGTGATATTGTTTTCAAGAAGATGAATTTGAAGTGTCTGTGAGGTTTACAGGCAGACTGGCCAGTCTGGTATGGTAGAGCCGGGGACATTCTTTCAGTAGTTAGTTATTAAGGGGTGCTGTCACCCAAGGAGACTGGTGGATAATCCAGTAGCATAACAGCTGCCGACTGATCTTGGCATGTGGCATTAACTGGTAACTTCTACCAGAGCAATTTTAATGAAATAGTAAGTATAGAAGCCAGATTACCAAGGGTTGAGGAAATGAATTGTTCTTTAGGAAAATAGATGACTAGTTGAATTGATTCTCACCTTTTCACATCACATGTAGACGAGAGAGACATATTCATAAGGCACTGACTTTGAAGCAGAGTAATGTTCTCATGTACCTTGTCCATGTCTTAATGTTGAAAGAGCATATACCTCCCTGCTTCTCCTTTTTTCTAATTAATAGATGCTAGGCTTTTTCAGATAGTTCTAATGTTCTCATGCTCATGCATGAGAGAAAGTAAGACTAGAATTCTGAGCTAGTTTTTCAGAGCCAATCAAGACAAGTGTTTGGTTATTGAACATATCTGTTCCTCAAGTAGAGCAATTTATGAGTGTTGTTACTGTGCTGAATTCATAATGGTTAGACAGTTGTTTCTGAAGAAGATAAGAGGATAAAGAAAATTTACAGTGTTTCTATAGATAGCTTAAGTCTTAAAATATGGGCATTATGAAAATATTCACTATTTATATGTCAATTAACTCCAGATATTAACTTAAACATCCTTTTGTACAAACATGAAAAGATCAAAGAGTGGTGGCATTCTACCAAAGTGCTAAGCCAAAACCAAAAAAAAAAAAAAAACCAGAAAGCTCCTTTACCATACCAAAGATGTGAATTTCTTAGAGAAAGATGGATGCTGCATTACTCAGAGCATTACCTGTGCTTTGGGAACAGGTGACTTCTGAGCTCTTCCGCTCTCTCTTCACACCCCTGTTTCTGTCCCTCGGAAATCACAGGACATTGATACTATTTAGAGAGACGCACTTGGCTGTACTGCATGCTTTTTAGAAATTTCTAACAGGCACATACACACACACGTGCATGCACACACACACACACACACACACACACACATACACACACAGGTTGTTTCATGAGAGAAAAATCAAAACAACTTCTAGGGCACATTTTTGTAATATGTATTTTGAAATACCATTATCTTAGTCACTTTCTCGTTGCTGGGACATAATACCCAATGTTCACAGTTTAAGGGAGGAAAGTTTTATTTTCGTTCGCATTTCAGAGATCTCAGTTTGCTCATGGTCAGCGGGTAATGGTGGCATGTCAGAAGGGTCTGGTGGAGAAAAGCAGCTCACAGAACTGCAAAAGGAAGAGGAGAGGTTAGGGAGAAGCCAGGCAAGAGTGTATCCCCGCAGTAATCACTCATGGTGATCTACCACACCTTCAGCCGTCCCCAGTCCTGACGGGGTCTGCCTCTTAACAACACATGACGTCAATCCATAGGTCGACCCCCTTAATAAATACCTGAGACCTTTGGGTGGGGCATTCTAGATCCAAACACTAACAAGCACGCATTAGAGCAATAAACTAGAATAATTACACTGCTGAAATGAAGTTTCTGCGAGAAAAGGAAGTATCTACTGTGCTTTCTGTTTTGTCTCTTTTATTCTTTGTTTTGAATTATTGTGAGTTCACCACAAGAGCCACTTTGGGTGTGCTGATTCCTCTAGCTTCTGTGAGTCTTGTGACCTAGGAGAGGACTGCAAGCACAGAGGCCGTTTGCCCTTTGCTCTCTCTCAGTCCTGCTGCCGCTCTGACGGGCTTCCCTCTGCTGTGTGGATCACAGTCACACCGATGTGGAACTCTCTGCGACATGACACACCCAATACTCACAACTTAAGAGAGAAAATGTTCATATCAGCTCACATTTCAGAGGTTTCAGTGTGTTCATGATTGATTCATCTTCTACGAGTAAGAACACTCATTATTGGTTTCATAAGTCAGATGCTGTAAGATCTAAGCAGCACAATACTTCTCTAAAGAAAAATAAAAAGTAAAACTCACTGGCCATGTTTTAGTGATTAGTGATAGAGTACAGACAATATTTCCTTATTTAAGAATGAAATCACTTAAGAATCCAAAGAGGTAGGATGTAGTTGGCTGAATCTTCCTTTTCAGTTTAAGCCCCTCCCTACATAAGATTCACATTTGCAGGTTGCTAAAATTTTTGTGACATTTTAGGAAACGTTGAAATGATTTTCTAACTTTCAAAATGTCACATTTTAGGAAACAAGTACCAATGTATTCTTAAGATTCAGGAGAAATTCCTGTGCACTGAAACAGCGAGGTGTGGAGTGGATGCTTGGGAAATGAGGAGGAGAGTCGCAAGCCTGTTTCCGTGTCTCCCTCAACCCCTCAGCTTCTTTAAATGTTCTCTCTTGTCATTGTTCTGGCAGCTGGATTGTTGTGTTGCTTGGTGTGCGTTTCTTCACGCTCCTGCTTGGGGTCATCAGGCTTCTTAAATGCATTGGTTTTGTGGCTTCTGTCAAATTTGGAAATATTTTGGAGATTGTTCTTTCAGATATTCTTCACACCTCACCTTCTTACATCGCTCTAGACATGTGTTTATTAGGCTGCTTGGTGTTGTCCCACAGGCCACGGAAGACAGATTCATTGTTCTCTCTCTTCTCTCAATGATTTGTCTTATTTTTTATCTTTAATTATTGTGTCTTCAATGTCGCTGGTATTTTCTTCTGTAGAGTTGAGTCATTGTAGACACCATAATTCTTGTCTCCAGAAGTTCAGTTAGGGGTCTTTGTAATATATTTTATTACTTTGCTTATTATGTGCATTTAATTTACTGAAATGTGAATTAGCTGTTCTAAATTTAAACACTCCTCTGTTACATAACCTGTCTGACTACCGTATTGGTGTTTCTCTTGGATAAAAATCATGTATTCTGTCTTTTCTTCATGCCCAGTAATATATTGGATACCAGGTACTGTGAATCGTATGTTGTTAGGTGCCCATCCTTGCTGTAGAACTTTAAGTATCTTTACGCAGACAGTGATGTTATTTGTTATCAGTTTTATTCTTTCAACATTACTTCAACAATTTTGAGGATAGGTCCAGAGAAGCCTTTAGTATAGCACTAACCTGACTCCACTACTAAGGTAGTAAGACCCTTCTAGGGGCTCTATCCCATGTACATCAGAAGCTCATTCCAATTTGGCTGGTGATCGTAAATTAATCCAGCCCTGTGAGGTCTTAGAAATAAGTCGGCTTACTAATTTTCAAGTAGGTCTTTCTCCAACCTCTGGCCTTAAGGGAACTCCTCTGCCCATCGGCAGAGCTCACAGGTCATTTGTACACAGCACAGAAACCCGCCCTGTGAATTCTAGGCACCTGAGCCTCTCTCCACACACAAATCTGTTGTCTCAACCCAAGAAGACCTCCAGATCTCAGATGATTTCCTCCCTATTTGCTTTCCTTCTTTCATGAATGGGTGACTTTGTTTGCCTATCACGCACGGATGGTCTAGAATATCTTGTTTAATATATGCTGTCCTCTTTCCTTAACTGTTTAAAGAAAGAAGATAATTCTTTAATGTAGCATTCCATTATGTTCAGAAGTATACATCTAACCTACTGCATTCCTCCTCTCTCTATTTTTCCATAAGAACAGTCCTTAGACTCTAATGATTGTCCACCAGGCAGAGACTCCCTTCTGGTCCATGCAGAATCCTCCTGTGTTTAGAACTTGAGCCCACACTGAACATCAAGCTCCTTCTGACTCTGCTTCTGCACAGGATTCCATAGAGATGGAGGCTCTTATTTTCCAAATGAAAACCCAGCCTCACCCCTACAAGCCATCCAATGCTATCCTACTGTTTATTCAAACACAGTGGATTCTTGAAGATGATACAAAGTATAGATTTGAATCGGGTCAGGTAATTCAGTGGCTTTTTGGAGCAGACAATGCTCAGGGTAAGTTGTCACTCTGGAAGATATAAGGGAGTAACACCTAGGAACAAAACAAGGTAGGTGTTTGAAGTACTTCCCAGGCACACCAATTAAGCATGGCAAGATATATTCTTTTAACTTGACAAATTAATGGACTAAGTGCCAATTATGTGGTATAAACAGATCAAATGGAGTCCAGAGGAGAGAGCAAGGAGAGCTTCTCTGAGAAAATGTGATTTAAGCCAGGTCTGGAAAGAAGTGCAGGGTTGTCTGCGTGGAAAAGAGAATAGAAGTCATGTAAGGTAGGAGAGATGATGTGATCAAAACAATGAGAACAGAAAATGGATCTAAGCAAGGGATAAAATGTGACATTGGGGTTCCAAGAGGAATTATGTGGTTGCATAGCAGAAGCTAAAACAGGTAAGGAGACTGGAAACAAAAATGTCTTGAGGTCACCGAGAGGCCAATGACAGGAAATAAGTCTCTGTATCTAGATCATAGCCACAGGAATAGGAAAGAGGCAACTTTGATAGACATATTGACAACTGGGAATTGAAGAGAAAATGACCAAACATTGTCAGATATTGACTGGAAGAGGGAAGGATGTCATGAAAAGAGATCCTGAGTCAGCCTTCTAGTCACTCAACAAACATTTTCTAATGCAAACATATCAGCCCCACCACAGGAACTGATAGGACATGTGAATGTTGCTAGGGGAACGCAGACCCTCCAACATGTAGCCAGTCAAAGCTTCACCTAGGATCATGACCTCTCAACTCCATCAATGCTCCAGTGGTTAAAATGTAACTACATCCTTGCAAGCTGCACTTGCTTTCTCAATTGCACATAAGTACTTCAGTACTAATACATTACATGCATTATCAAGTATGTAAAATAATAATGACAAAAGAATGAGATAAAAAGAAATGTAAGTTCAAGTTCTCTTGCGTTCTCATGGTTTCTGCACTTCCTTTGGAAGCTGCTGCTCTAGCGACTGGAGCAAGGCTGGTTCAATCTCAGACCCTCAGAGAAATGCTTATGTCTCAGCATAACGCCTTAGTGATTTCCACTTTCTTTTTCTGCGTAGGCTGGCCTGTGGTTTACAGGATACGAAGTAATAAAA
This sequence comes from Ctenodactylus gundi, assembly GCA_004027205.1. Classification (NCBI taxonomy): domain Eukaryota; kingdom Metazoa; phylum Chordata; class Mammalia; order Rodentia; family Ctenodactylidae; genus Ctenodactylus; species Ctenodactylus gundi. Next base: position 1,781,789 of record PVKB01000001.1, on the reverse strand, counting down.
ATTCCAGAAGATCCCCTCGAGCCCCTGCCATTTAAGAGGCATGAACATCTTATACAGGTGATTACTGCAATCTTTTTTTAAAGTTAGCTTATATCACAAATTTTCTTTGGGTTCCATCCCTGCTCCTTTGGTTGCGTTCCTTTGCTGTATCCCATGTGCAGACTACAAAACTCACTGAAAAGCCAACCTAAAACATCTCCAGGTGAGGAAACAGGGGTCAAAATGTTGGAGTCCTGCTGTTAACCAGGTGGTCTTGGGAAATTCTCATAACTTCTCTGATTTCAAATCTGTCAAATAAGCTGATATTCAAGACATTTGTTTCTTACAAGCCGAAAAGCTTAGGACAAAATTCTATTGTTTTACCAATATATGGTTTTTGTTCAGTTTTTTTTTTTTTACTTTTGTCCAACTTACAATGTTACCCGTATAACTGACCAGAGCTTCTTGCTCTCAGTAATTATCAATGATAATGCTATTTTTACCCTCCATTTCTGAAACCACAATAGAAAGCCACTCTGACTTCAATATGAATGTTTAAAAAATAAAAATGTAGCTAACCTGGCCACATTCAGTAAGATATGAAAAAATGAATTATAGATTTAGACATCACAGGAAAGTCTAAAAAATATATTGACTGCTGAATTTCTGGCCAACCAGTTGTTCAAGATTATAGTACAAAATTGGATATATCTCCATTTCTAACCTCAAATCAGCAATTCTTTTCAATTTCAACTCATTTTTGTGCATTTCTGTGAAATGCTAGCAAGAGAATAGGTAAGAAAAAGAGTTCAGAAAATAGTAAAAAAAAAAAAAAAAAAAAAGTCCAATACACAAGGTTGGCAATGGCAAGCCAGTATTTTGTTTGTTCATTGTTCCTTTTAATATAAAACTGGACTACGAAGATTAGGCCTCCTGGAAGAATTTTAGAAGATTATCTCTATATGATTTTGTAAACAAGTCTGCCAACAACATAGACAGATTCTTTAATACCCAGGGACAAAACACCTGGCAGCTTGACTATTATGCCAAGTGAAAAGTATTTTCATGTAAGCCATATATTTATCCAAAAGTTGATCACTCTAGGGCAGATCCTTTTAGCTCTTTGCTGAGCAATGAAACAGAACTTATTCCCACAAAGGAAAGATGGGTGTGGCTCACCTGCAGCAAGGAAATCATATGGAAGAAATGAACAAAGCAGGAAGCAGAGACTAACTGAGTTGCCTGTGGGGGGAAAAATGTTTTTGTGGGGGACAAAGGGTGGCTGGGCTGCCTTTGTGCATGTGTGTATGTGTGATGTCAGGAGACACTTCTTCTATCCAGTGGTGTCATCCTTTCTCCTCCAGTGTCTTGGGGGCCACAGACCGGATGCTCAGTGATACATATCTCAGTGTTCTTAAGATGGTATCTAAGCAGATAATTAAGGTTTCAAGCTGTGTCATCTCCATGGAATGATGGGATATCACTGTACCTTTTTATTTTTAAATCTTTTTTATCTTTCTGTGGTGGGATTGTTGTACAGAGTGAGTTTTACTTGTGATCTTAAAACTGTAATAGACACATAGGAAACCCTACATAAATATGTGAGTCAGCTTTCCATCACTAAAATGAAATACCTGACACGTACTTCTTAACAAAATAAAGAGAAGTTAAAAATTAGTGCATGATTCTGAAAGTCAAAGTTCGAGTTCAGGCAGCTCCATGGCTTATGCAGGAAGCATGTATGAGAATAAGTGCTCATGTCTCCAGCCAGGAACAGAGAGAGTAAGAAAAGAGGATCTGACAACTGCTTAGGGAGGATGACCCCCATAATTTAAAGGCCTCCCATGAGGCTCCAACTGCTAAAAATCCACAGCAAGCCCTAATACTGCCAGCCTAGGGATGAAGCTTTTATCTACACATCACTAAGAGCCATTCATCCAAACCAAAGCCTTAAGTTTTAGCTACCTAGAAGCTAATCATGCCACATATGAGTAATGTTAAAGAAAGACAGACAAAGCATGTTTATTTAGGGCCTACAATTAGAATAATAATAACCAAATGGAATTGGATACTCCAATTGAGAAAGAATTCTGGGGGTTGTAAGCCCTGAACTGTGTTTCCAAATATGTCAAAATTAAGTCCACTGGGGGAACTTGAATAGGTCCTTTTATCTAAGGACATCAGTATCACCTTAAAGAAAAGGCTTGGACTGTAATTTAGGGACACACTCAGCTCTTGTGCTCACCATCTGTGCCCTGTAACTCAGGGCTTATCTCTGAATCCTATCCTGCAGGGTTCCTGGAAACAGGCCATTACCAGTGAATTTGAGCTTGAGCACTGGGGGAAAAAAGTCAAGCTGCATCTATGAAAGGAACCCTGGGACTTCTTTTCTTGAAGTCACATCATCTGCTGACAGTGACAGTGCATGTCTTTGGTACTAATGAGACTCAGCAAACTGTATTGGGCTTCTAGCTCTCTAAATCTGCAACACTGTGACTGAATTTCTCAGGGTTTAAGAAATCCTTAGGGTTTTCCTGAGAAAAGAGGCTTTAGTGTTGACATATTAAAACCCACAAGTGTTACCTTGTACTCTTCTGCACAGCTCTGGCCCTATGACGGTAGACAGTGTCTTTTCATTCCCTCATGAGAAGTTGGCTTATACTTGTTTAAGTCTGCTGGCTTGTTTGAAATACCAACTATTTACCAAGGAATTAGAGATATCTATGTCCTTGACAAATTTCTTCCAAATACAGCTGCCAATTTGACATCTCCACTTGAATCTACCACCAGAAATCTCAAACTTACCACGTCTCTGACTGGGTGCTTAATCTCCTGTCCTTACCACCCTCCCCTCCCCTATGTTCACATAACATCAGTGGCAACTTCGTCTTCCAGTTACGTGGGTCAAAACCCTGGGTAGTCATTCTCAATTCTCTTGTTTTCAAGTCTCACATCCATTCACCCAGGAAATCCTGGAAGTTCTACTATCAGAATGCCCCCAGGATCAGACCCTCTCTCAGGCCCCGGTGCTGTCACCTGCAGCAAACTCCTAGCCCATTTCTGTGAGTAGTTGTAGCAGTCATGGGACCTACCTCCCTGTCCCTTCCTTGTCGTCTCTCAGGTTGCAGATCTGATCTTGGCGATCTGTTTACACCCTCCCCAGACCCTCTGTTTTATCCAGAGAAAAAGCCGAAGTCCTTAAGTAGCTGGTCAGACCTTGCATTTTCAGTCCCTGCTGCCTCTTTTAGGTCAGCCCTGTTATTTTTCCCTCACCACTGTTTAGCCACACTGACTTGCTCCTGGTGGGCGAAGCACACAAGGCGTGCTTCCACTTAGGCGAGTCACCTCGGCACATCCCCGGCCTGTGATGCTCTGATTCTGATGCTAGCCTCCTCTCTGGCAATGTCCCTTACTTCTTTCAAAACGTTGCTTACATTTCATCCCAGTTCTGTAATCAGGACTCCGTCCTCACCCTGCTGTTTTCCATTTTCCATGCTCACTATAAAATCTACTTAATTTGTTATTGTTATCTGTCTTCTCAAGAAAGTGAACTCTTTAAGAACTAGGAACTTAACCTCTTCCCTATTAGTGCTAGACCTAGAAAAGTTTATACCCCAAACAGGAAAGTGCTCAGTCCATATTCCTTGAATGAATGAAACAATATCTTCAAGTTAATTTTTGGTGCTGTGTAACAATTACTAGCAAGCTTTGATCTACAACAATACCCAATTGTTACCTCACAGTTCTATAAATTATATGTTCAAGCATGGTTTATGTGAGTCCTTTGCTCTGAGTCATACAGGGCTTCCCTAAACTTGTAAACGGAGGTTGTAGTCTCATCTAAAGCAAATGCTAAAATCAGACATGGTTGGTTTTTCAAATAGGTTGTTGACACGATTCAAGTCTGTGCAATGCAAGACAGACCTTTGGCTCCTAAAAGGAAGCTACCTTTATTCCCTATGCTATGCCATTACCACAGCATTAGCAATTTGCTTCTTCATGACCAGGAAAAAAACATATTTCTGACCTCAACTTTTCCCTTTAAGGGTTTGGGGTCTGTCTTTTCTTTCTTTCTTTCTTTTTCTTTCTTTCTTTTTCTTTTTTAAGTATTTACAGGATTAGATCAGGTCCCATGTCAGGCTTCCATTGGGTTGACACAAACTTAGTGAATTGAAGACCTTACTTACTTCTGAAAAATCCCTTTATTTTTTATGACATAAGTTAACCTACTCATGAAAGTAAGTTCCTCGGTGTATTTAAAGTCCCACCCATATCTAAGGTAACAGGATGATAAAAGGTATGCATTCCTGGAAGTGACAACCTTTAAATCCTTTTAGAATTATTCCTAATATTTTTCCTCATTTTATTGATATGTGTAAGTGCAAAATTTAAGGTTTACAATGAAGTTGAACATTTTGTGCAGGTATCTTGTCAAGGTGACAAGGACTTTCCCACTCTCCTTTTGTCCCTCCTCCTACCCCCCCTCCCCTCCTCCTTACCCTACCCCCCTGGTTCACTTTGTTTTTCATTTTAAGTTCCACGAGATAGTTGTTATCTGGGTTTCTCATATCAGAGACCATTCAATGTTTCACTTTCTGCTTCTGACAATATGACAAACATCACCTTTCTTTACTGTCTAATCCATTGTTTTGAAGTTAAACCTGTTTAATTACACAGAGTTCGTAGATTGATTTACTTTATTTTTACATCTTGTGCAATATATAATATTCCATTTATTTGTTAATGGAAATCATGATGATTTGCAACTGTGTGTCATTTAGAAGAGAAATTCAAAAGAAACAGTGCTGAAAAGAAAGAAAACGTGTTCATGGTCAATGACACAGCCATTAGTGCCCCGCTGTGCTAAAATAGTTCTACAGAATATTCCTACAGTGACTCCAAGTCAAGAGGCAAGATTAAAATATAATTTTATAAAAAATTGATGCACCTGGACCGTGACTCCTAAAAATATTCAAGAGATACCTTACTGTCAGAGAGTATAAATGTCTCAACCCACTGTACCTGGCAACAAGTAATATTTGTTTTGTAAGAGGATGGCTGACTAATAAAAGATAAAAACCTTATAATTCATTGGATCTCTGATTCATCTGCTTTATAATATAATGTTTTGTGCATTTTCCTGTCTTTTTATTTAAAATTCTTTTTTCCAATTTTATTGATATGTATTAGTGCAAAATTTAAGGTTTACAATGAAGTTGAGCATTTTGTGCACATATGGATCTTGTCAAGGTGACAAGGACTTGCCCTCTCTCCTTTGGTCCCTCCCCCTACCCACCCTTTCCTCCTTCCCTCTCCACCTTACACCCCTATTTCACTTTGTTTTTCGTTTTAAGTTCCATAAGAGTTGTGATCTGGGTCTCTCATATCAGAGAGATAATTCGATGTTTCACCTTCTGCTTCTGACTCACTTCACTAAACATGATGTTCTCAAGTTTCTTCCATTTGCCTGCAAAGGCCTCCACGCTGTTGGACTTCACTGATGCATAGTATTCCATTGTGTATAAATGCCACAGTTTGTATATCCATTGGTCTGTTGGTGGGTATTTTGGTAACTTACATATTTTAGTTATTGTTAGTTGTGCTGCTACGAATATAGGTATACATATGTCTCTGTTATATGTTGTTTTGGCCTCTTTTGGATATATTCTGAGGAGGGGTGTCGTTGGATCAAAGGGGATATTTATTTCTAGTCTTTTAAGAGATCTCCATACTTCTTTCCAAAGTGGTTGTACGAATTTACATTCCCACCAACAATGTAGGAGAGTTCCTTTTTCCCCACAGCCTCGCCATGACTGATTACTATTTGACTTGTTGATATGGGCCATTTTCTCTGGAGTGAGATGGTATCTTAGCGTTGTTTTGATTTGCATCTCTCTTATGGCTAGAGATGTTGAACATCTTTTCATGTATCTATTGGCCCCTTGTACTTCTTCATGAGTGAACTGCCTCTTCATTTTGTTAGCCCATTTTTCAATAGGATTCTTTATTTTGGTTGGCTTACTTTTCTTCAGCTCCCTGTATATTCTAGTTATGAGCTTCCTATCTGAGTTATTGGTGGTAAATATTTTTCCCAGTCTGTTGGTTATCTTTTTACATTGTTGATAGTTTCCTTTGCTGTGCAGAAGCTTTTTAATTTGACAAGATCCCATTTGTTAATAATGGGAATAATTTCTTTTGCTCTTGGTGTCTTGTCAAGGAAGTCTTTGCCTACCCCTATGTCTTTTAGATATTTGTCTAATTCGTCTTCTAGGAGGTTCAGTGTTTCACTTTTAATGTCTAGGTCTTTCATCCACTTTGATTTGATTTTGGTGCATGGTGATAGGTGTGTGGCTAGATTCATTCATCTACTTGTGGATGTCCAGTTTTCCCAGCACCATTTGTTGAACAGGCTGTCCTTTTTCCATTGTATGCATTTGGCCCCTTTGTCAAAGATTAAGTGATTGAGGGTATTTGGGGTTGTCTCTGCATCTTCAATTCTGTTCCACTGGTCTGTCTATTTTAGTTAAAATTCTTATTGATAATATCAAATATCATAAATTATTTTACCAACTTTATCTTCATGTATGTCTAATTAGATTTGTTTATAGTTGTAAGGTTGTTGGAGACAAAGAACAACATGGTGGAAACACCCTCTGGACCTAGGAGCTTTATGAGAGTGATCCGGGAGCAGCGCCCCAGGAACCACCGGGTTGCTTGTTACATGTATGGAGCCATGGAACCATAGGAAGCTCCAGAACATCTCCTTAATCAGAATCAATGCTTTAAAAAGATTCTGTGGTTGTTAAGTACACCTTTGATAAGAACTGTTTGAGCAATCCAACCAGCTTCCTTCATAGTGCTGCGTAGATGGCTACACTTGCCTGCACGACGCAAGGGCTAGGACTCAGCTTTCCAGGGCTCCAGAGGATACGAGGCTACCACACACTAATTCCTCATGTTGTCAAACGCACAAGACTTCAGATCAGTTCGGTCATTCAGAAACAGGGAACTGCCCAACAACATGATATTCAGTCTTTGGCACATACTCTCTTCCTGGATGTGAACTTATCTGGGGAGAAATCACCATGGTCTGTAGGTTGAGTAAGAAGTTTAGAACAGAAGAGCTTAAGGTTTCAATGGTTGGAGTCCCAGCAACTCTGAGCATCACTCTCTGGTCCTTCTTCCCCTCTCCACAGAAAGACATGGGCTATATTTAGGGTCATGTTTAGGGTCAGAGCCAAGTGTGAATGGCCGTGGACAGACAATGGGTCCTTCTTTTGGCGACTCCTTTTTTTTTTCTCTACTTATCATTTGCTTGCCCCCACCACACTCAATTCGTATCTTCCTCCATAGCTATGTTAGTACCATCGATTAACACACAATTTCCTCTATGTTATAGTTGGAACCCCATGTTTCTAAATTTTCAAGTAGCATAATTTCCAGTTAGCTATTCTGTTTCAACCCTCAGAAAATTTCCGTCCAAAGCACCTGGAGAGATTCTTCCTTGCTCTGACTGCTGACCCACCACCAGAGCACACCCATTTTTCTTTAGCTGACATTCTGCTCGTGTGACAGTTCTTCTTCAGGTTGTTTGCTGACTATCAGAAGGACCCACCCAGCCTTGACTACACGCAAATGCTGCTCTATTTTGGATGCCACCCAGATGCTGTGGAAGGGGTCTACAGGGCCCTCAGTGTGGCTGTGGGGACTCATATCTTCCGGCAAGCTGAAATTATGATGCCTGCAGGAAAGGTAATTGCATTCCAGAAATGGATAATGAACTCTTAGATCTGGAGGGGAATACCAGGAGATTCTAAACTCCCAACAACAGTGACTCTGTTATATTTTTCTCTGTTTATTCCTAAGTACCTAACACAATGCTTTGTACATATTGGGTGTTCAACAAAGCCTCCTTTAACTACATTAAGAACTGAGAGCTAAGATTCTTTCAAACAGTTTTGAGGTACTGGAAATTGCAGAGCCTTCCTACTGAGCTACAATCATAATTATATTGATTTTGGTTTGTTTTTTGTTTCTCTGTTGTTGTTTTTGTTATTATTGTGTTGAAATAGGGTCTCTCTAAGTCACCACACCACATAGGATAGGCTCAAAATTACCTGCCTCAGCCTCCGAGATTAGAGACATATCACCAGTCTTGACTCCTTTTTGTAGTAAAGTCAAAATCCCAAAATTTATGGTAGAATCAAAGTTTGCTTTGGGAAAGACAGATTTTATTCTGCATGAAGTTCTCATACTAATAAATTAAAAAGAAGTGAATATTGTCTGTCTTCCTGTGTGAAAATTGTGTATGAAACAAGCATAGTCCACTGACAGATTCCATACAAATGTGATAGTATTCAGGCCAGTCCCAGCCAACGGAAACCTACAAGCACTGTCTGTCACTTGTATTGAAGGACAATGAAGCTTAATGTCTAAATGCCACCATGTGCTCCTCTCCAGATGTCTAAGCAATGAACATTCTAAAGCTTCTTCAGGTGGGGAAGCCTGCAGACAGGGGGCTAAGTAATGTGTTCTGAGGTGCCCGGTACAATTTGCATGGCTTTTGGTTCTTTTCTGTGGCCCTCCTGACAGGGTGTTGGTTTCTTTTCTCTTTATGGGCACAAAGAGGATGTTCCTCTGTCCAGTCCAGATGCCTCAGATGGCCCAGCCACACTTTTTTCCTTTACACACATACTTGTCAATACTGACATAGTCTGAAAGAAATGGAAGGTTCCTCTGACAGCATTTGCAAGTGGAAAGGAGTGAGCTGTGTAAGACAAGTTTTCAAAATTTGGCCTTCAGTACATAGACAAGAGGCTCTTCTTCCCCTCCCAACAGGACTAATGGGAGGTGAGAGAGATGCCTGGTAAGCTTGTATCTTGGGGATCTTTACACTGGTGAGCTACAGACACTAGTTCATCACTTACCCAGGGGCAGAAAGTTCAGCAGGAAACTTGCTTCCACTTAGAGGTGGTGTCTTCTTAGATAATAGAGGGCCAGTTTAAAATTTTTCCAAAAAATTAAAGAATTAGATATGGCCTGAATTCATAGGAATATTTACCATTTTTCCAGGTATGTTTTTATATCCTCCCATAGATTGGGGTTCCTTAACTTTACTGAGAAACTGTGATTTAAAACTCACAGCCTACCCTAAGGTCTCAATCAAGTATGTGTGCACATAGCCAGGCGTGGCAGCGCATGTCTATAATCCCAGCACTCTGTGTGGCCTGGACACACCAGCACATTCATTGTTTTCACAAATATCCATTGAGCACCTGTATGTGCTCAGAACCAATCTTGGCCTAAAGATACAGACACGGGAAACAAAGGAATAAGGGCAGGGGAAAAAATCAATAATCACTTATGTAAAACACAGACTACACTAGCGGTGATTTGAAAGTAGGAGGTTGGAAGGAACATGGTCAAGGTATTGTGTATCCATATACCAGTGTTCTCTAGATGGATGTAAGTATGACACTTTGCAAATATACACTAATAAAAAATATGAGCTTGGGTGAGAGGAGATATGAATTCATTGGGCTCGCTATGTTAACAAGGGTGATCAGAGAAGTTCTTTATGCATGATACATAAGCAGGCTTGAAGAAGAAGGGAAAAGATTCTTGGTAAGGGTTAGTGTTGCATGACAGAGAAGCAGGACATGGAAGCTTATGCAGGAAGCAACTTTAGTGCTGGTGCTTTGATCCAGTGGATTAATATCCAGAGGCTGGGCCCAGAAAAAGAGAGGGCTCTCCCGTAAGTACTGTTTTGAACCCTTCACCTCCCCTATGTGATAACCAGTAATTGTGATTGGCTACTTTAAAGCTGCTGGGCAGTGACAGTAAAGGTAGAGTCTAAAATTACAGTATAGTGCTTGGAGTGATGAGGTAGTGCTAGACTGCCTATGTGTGCTTGGTGCTTTATTACTGACAAGGTCACACTGCCTTCATTCTGGTAAGACCATGCTGACTCCTTTCTTCGTTCTGATAGGAGCAAGCCCAGTCCCTACAGCATTAGGGTAGGAGCCTTTAAAGACAACAGAGACAGCAAGAGTCCTGACATGAGGTTGGACGTGATGTGCTCCAGGGAGCAGAGCTAAGGCTGTCTCTAACAGTGGGAAGAGAAGGCGCTGAAGGAAAGTGGCGGGGAGAGGGTCAGTGAGAGAGAGAGAGAGAGAGAGAGAGAGAGAGAGAGAGAGAGATGTCCTAGAGGCCACTGTGGAGACCTAATTTTAACTCTCCCCTGCACAAGATGAGAAGTCATCAGAGGAGCACCGTTACCCAATTTACACCATTTCAGGACCTCTGGGGCTGCTCAGCTGAGAATAACTGTACCAGGCAAAGGCAGAAAGGAGCTGGCTCACCCATTGAATCCTGCCGCTAAGTTATTTTTACAGTGCGTAGCTCATCTTATGTCCTCCAAAGCAGCTTCACACAGCAAGCGCTCAATCTGTGCTTATGAACAGGGCCAGGAAAGGAAGGAGGAGCGGCCCAGTCTCCAGGCTAGAGGCAGACATTCCAGGCAGGCAAAGGCAATGGTGGGGTCCAGGAGGCCCTCGGGAGCAAGCTGGACAGACCTGACAAGGAAGCTGTGCTAGAGAAGTTACTATAGCAACAGACAGCCTCCACAGTGGGTGGGGCCAGCTAGCACAGGAAGTAGCCTCTCCTCTCATTCACCTCGTGCCAGGAATCCCCCCACCCGCCCCCACCCAGGCGTCAGCCCCTCTTGAGAGCTGCCCCTGAGACATCTTTTAAAACCCAAAGACACTGTACAAGAACTGAACTACACAAAAGAGATCAAAAGTAAATCTGGGCACGAGGCAAGAGATGGAGTGTATGTCACTCTTCCTGCTTCCCAGACCTTCTCCCGACTGGAATGAACCGTAGGAGGTTTTAAAACCCGGGAACCAGACACCTTTGTCATTCTCATTCCACCTGGGTCCTCATGGTCTTGTCCCTGAATATTATGCTCCATCTCGAAGCCCTTTCCTACGGTGTTCTGGTTTCCTGGGCAACCTTATCCTTGGAGGCCATAAAGAGCCTGCTCAGAAATAACACCTCTCACCATCCATATTCTCTTCAAGGTATTCAATCAGATATCTGCTTTGGGTTTCTGTGTAAACAACTGGAAATCTCTCCGTGCATATTTTATTCTTCTTATTCTATGTCTGTTACTCATGCTTCCTTTATTCAGTGTGGCTCAGACCCGCTAAAATTCATGAATTCTTGAGTAATTTCAGAGAAGCTCAAAAGGAAGTCATTCATCAGTAATGCAGTAGTCCTGCTTAATCTTTAAATGATGACATTTGGGGTAAACTTATTTTGTAACCTGTGTGGTGTGGGATTGTAGTGTAGCTGCCATTTGGGTTGCCCGTACTCAGGCCTCTCACATCCTGGCCCACAACCAATAACACACACCTGAAAAATCTGCTCTGGGCACCTCCTGGCCTCGACAAGCTGACACAATCTCTCCAGGTGAAACCTCAAGCATCTGCCCCTTCCAGCCCTACGTTCCGACAGCACCCGGCTCCACAGTTATCCTGTTACATCCAAATACATGTGGCTTATGAGAACATTGCAGATAGCACTTCCCATATTTTTAGTGAAGAGATATAGATATGTTTATTTATAATAAAGGGAGATCTTAGTATACATATACTTCATTTACTTGGTTTACTTTTTATTTTGAGGGACAGTATGAGATATTGAATCCAAGTCCCTCGCACTGAGCTACATCTCAAGCCCTGTCAATTTCTTTTTTTAATTTTGAGACAAGGTCTTGAGGAGTTGCTAATTTGCCCAGGTGGAACTTACAGTTTTCATCCTCCTGCCTCAGGCTTACAGAATACTTTTTAATATTTAGTCTGCTATGATTGTTTCTAGGTAAAAATATAATTTACACCACCGTGTCCCATTTTTGAAATATCAGATATTCTATTTTTTGCAGAAGCATCAATGAATATCCATACTCAAGTCTTTCTAGCCATGAATAAAGATCAATTCTTCACACTATAAATATAAGCAAGAGAACAGGAATCTTTTTCAGACTTTTGATATGCAAGAAATAGATTTTCCATACCCAAAATATGTCTGTATTTATGACTCTTAGTCAGATTTTAAAGAGTAGCAGTAAGAATACCAGCCTACTGGTATTCTAAGGGCTTTTTTGTGCTATTGTCCAGTATCTACATAAATATACCTATCACTCTTAGAATCTATCAAGCTTAAGAAATTAATTTGCCACAACCACAACTATAATCAATTCAAAAAGCAATTCTGTTAAAAATCTGTATTCACATATAGAAGTCTGGTGTCACTTATAGAAATCTATTCCAATGTTTATTTCTTGAGAGAATTGATATATCTGGCAATGTAGTGAGGTCAGGGGTAACAGGAGATGAGGGGACAAGTGGGACATACCTAAGGCCAACACTGCTGTATGCAACAAGCAAACGGGTCTAGAATTTTGATACTGCAGCTAGTACATTCCCTCCTACACTTGACTTTGTGGTAGACACTGTCATGCGTGGCATGTGTTTTCTAAATATCTGTGTGGCTGGAATGACCTCAGTCCAACTTCATGTTCTCTTCATTTTGCTTTTTTAGGACTTCTCTAGGGGAATGAGTCCCACTGAGGAAATCCCTGAGCTGGATGAAGATGCTGCGAGAGAGGAGAAGAAATTAAAAGAAAAGACAGATGTTTGGGAACAAAAGACAGAAGAAATCCCTGAAAATATCAACACTGAAAAGATTTCCATGGAAACACTAATGTCAGTATTCCGGGGAAGAGATGAAGCACAAGAAGCCACCAGATTTGTCAGCCACCCAAAAATCGAGAATATATATTCAGAGGTTGGTTAGATTACTTGTAAAAGGGACGACCTATACATAAGGAAATCCCTTAATTTCCAGTGTATTCTCATGGAGTTGTTCCAAAAAGATATCATAGATAGATTTTATAGTAATTATGGTGGATTTTTTAGTAAGTAACAAAATTAATGTTTGAAGTATTGTAAAGTGAATTAATTTCAGTTTTGTTCTTCCTTCAAGGGCTTCATAAAGACATTTAAGGACCTAGATGCCAAGAACCTGGAGCCGATTGAAATTGCTCTTCTCTTGAAGCATCTTTTCATTCAGGACCTGATTGCAAATTATTCTGACTACAAAATTCCTGTGAGTATTACTGAAAACCATCCTCACTCATGCAAGCTCAGGCTCCAGGCCTGCTGGGTATTTCTAATGTGGAAGGCACAGAAGGGAAGAAGCTAGACTGGGCCAGAGACCAGCCTGCAACATTCAAAGGACAAGAAGCCCAGCTGAGGAAGCTCCCAATACAAAAGGTTATCAAAAAAGGAATGCTTGAATTATTATACTAGAAGATACACTGCTACTTATCCCCCTTAAAAAGTCCCCCTTCACTCCAGGCACGTTTTTCCCATCATTCTTGCCACCTTCTGAAGTAGTTGTGAAAGTTCTATTTCATGAGCATCTTCCCAAGTTGTGATTGTATGTATGGAGAATACTGCTGCTAAGCACCGTCCAGTGGAAAGACAGCCACGTGAAAATGCTAGGACGGAGCCTCATCTACCTTAGTCACAGACTCTGGCACTGTGTAAGTTCTGGCTCTTCCTGCAAACCAGGCTGACTGTGGAAGGTAAATATTTTTAATAATTCAGGACATCAAGGCAGCTATGGCAGCCCAACTAAAGACACAAAGAAAGGACCTCCGGAACTGCAGCAGAAAGTGAAAAGGACCACGGCACAAGTGTGTTCGAAGTGAGGAGAGGATTGGGGGTATTAGTGGCCGTTTGTCTTTTACTTACATTTTAAAGTTAAAGTTCATTGTGTTTTTTGATTATGCCACATATTATGGACCTGCCTCACCAGTAGTAAAGGACCAACGAGCATCTAAAACCAAAGACAGAGATAAGGGATAAGGGGAGCAAGGTGAATAGAATCCTTCTTGCCAAAGAACAGCCTCTACCCAGGCGCTGAGGAGTTAGCATGTATTAATCATGGCCTATCATGTACTTAGTTGAAAAGATAGCACGTGAGAAAGTCCGAGTGCCAGTCCCATGAAAGAAAGTGTGTGAGAGGTGAAACTAAGGGCAAAACCAACAGAAAGTGGATCAGCCCAGCAAAAGGAAGGAAGAGCTGCAACTCAGAGACCACACAGTTAAGCAAGCAAGCCCTAGTCACACATGCTGAATGCAGATCCACTGTGGCAGAAGCTGGTGCTGTATAGCAACAGCTAAGGCAAGCAGAGGCTAAGGCCAGATTCCTTCTACCATGAAAAAAGGATCTGCATCCCTTCATGTACCAGTTTTAATAAAATGAAGCCTATTTGATTTCCTCTATGTGTTTATTGGACTACCATGGGTCTGCTGAGTTTGCTGTAAGAGCACCTTCATTTTGGTAAAATTCAAGTAGTCTAAGAAGCATTTCTCCTGACTTCCCAGTAGTGTCTCACTACCTTGAGCCGGTTGCTTCCAGTGCCCACAAATGAAACTCTCCAAACTTAAATACCTTTGTCCCAAAAATGTATGTGTTCTAAACTTTTGATCCTTTTAATATTAATTTTCTTACCTGTACAAATACTAATTGAGATTGATTTCCTACATGCTAACGGCTATCAAGACACTAAATACAGGCAGAAGTGAAATACACATAGAACATTTAAGAACAAAAGCTGGAATTAGAAAATTATGAAACTGAAACTAGTTCACCATTCATTCACTACCTGATCTTAACTGCGTCCTTTGCTAAGTGGGGATTAAACAGCCATTCTTCCCACCAAATGCTGATGGCAAGGGATTAGGCATGATGTGTATGCAAAGCATTTGGCATGTTATCTGACATGTGAGAAGTGCCATAACATAACGGTGGCTGGAAATACTGCTCACCACTGAGCACCTACTACTGAGATCCCTAGCACCACCTTCGCCGGGAAAAAGAAAAATGAGTAGAGTCGCTGCTCTCAAGCAGATTCCGCTTCTGATGAGAGAGAAATTTTGCCTGCAAAAGACAAGAGAACAATATAAGGGAAACCAATTAGGTATAATATTAAGAAGTCAAAACATGACTGTTTTGCATGCGAGAGGTTTGGAAACAATCTTCCCAGAAAGGAACAAACTGAGTCTTGAAACACAGCCAGTATGGGGAAGAGAAGGGAGAGAAGAGAGCCTGCGTGGACGTTGCCATTGAAGAGAGGAGGCGCGAGGTAAGACTGCACCGCAGCACGGAAGCACACGGCAGGGGAAACACGGGATCCCAGGCTTTGAAGGACCATCTGCGAGAGGTCTGCAGTGATTCTATTGAATTAGTGGAACAGAACATATTTCAAAGAAATTTGAATTGGATTTAAAACACTGGATCATAAATAGGCTCCTCAGCAGGGATAGGATATGATCCCTAAATATGATCACTAAATATGATCCCTAAATTCTTAAACAAAAGTATTCTTGTCTCTTAACCTTATCATATCCTTCTGTCATCAGGAAAGAGGATTTTTGTTTTAGCCAACAAAATAATTGCTGGAATTTGTTGAAATAATGTGTAATATTTATTTTCTGTTGCCAAGAACAATTAGGATCATAAAATGATGCCACATTTACTTCCTCATTAGTCAGAAGAAAACTTTCTCCAAAGTCTGTATAGCTTGGTAACATCTTCAGTCTGACCATGGTGACTAAATATGATTGATTTGCAGAGAAGATTCTGTTGGCATTTTGCCTGAGAAAAGAAACTGCCTTACAGAGCTTCCCTGAAGAGATAGCAAACTCCCACAGAACTCCTAACTTGCATGACGTGACTCTTTAAGTTGTGCAAGGTTCTCATTTAAGAAATTCACTTAGGATTTTATCACCTTGCAGGGTGCCTCATCTGAGCTAAGACTACCAATGTGAGCAGCAAGGTTCTTCTTCATGCAGGCTTATTCCCAGTTTGGCAGGATGTCAAAACCCTGGGCCCCTGCCTACTGTAATCCCAGAGCATTTTGGCATAATGATCTCCAAAACCAACTCTACCCACTTCCCAAATCTTCCCCACGGTGCAGGACCCCAAGGCTTCAAACACCCCAGCTGCAGTCCTGCAGTGAGTCAATCTCTCAGTGCCATTATCATGTGGCAGAAGAGTGTGTTCATCTGGTTGTGACCAGAAAGGTTCCTTCAGCTCTGTCCAAGTCTGCTCTTTGCTTTTCTTCTCTGTCACAGCACTGGGAAATCAAACGAGGGAACAGGAAATTGCTGCCATTGGGACTTATTTATATAACTGTGAATCAAGAATAGTTGTGTCAAAAGCCTAAAAATCCTGATATTTAAAGTAAAGGAGATTTCCATTCTCCTAACAAAAAGGAAAGGAAGGAAGAAGATCAGGGATGGAGGGGAGAGAGAGAAACTTTAACATGCAGGGGCCATCATACTCATCCTGTCGATTTTTTTCTCCAGATATCCATGCATAAGTAAATACATCACATTTTTAAAAAATAAACTTTAACCACAGTGATGTTATTTGAAGATCGTTCAAGATAACTAGAGCAAAAACTAGAGTGTGGTTTTTCAGGTTAAATTTTTGTTTGCTATTATAAACAGCAAGTGAAGGTTGTCACCTAACTGCTCTGTGTTTACGAGGCCTGTGTTTAGAAAGAAGCAGCAGCATTTGAAAATACACATGTGAAAACATTGAGTCTGTGCAGCAAGGGAAATGTGCCCCAGTTTTGCTCTTATGGCAAGACATATTAGCTTTGTAATTCTAAGAGTGGGCTCTGGCACCACATCTATCATTGTGTGTGGTGGCAGGTGACCTGGGGCAAGTGACCTCATGCTGTCCCAGTTTCCATAGCTGTAAAATGATGTTTAATAATTTTACCTACCTCGTAGAGTTTTTTTCTGCAGATGAAATGACTTAATACATATAAAGTACTTCATTCTAATTGCTAGCAGATAAGAGGTACTCAATGTTAGATATTAGGATCACTGCTGCTCTGTGATAGTTAAGACTGGAGAGCTCAAAAGGTATTTCCAGGGGAAATAAGCCACATGGAACAGTGTGTGGATGGAGGGACTTCGAATGAGCTGGAATTTCATCCCCTAAGTACAGTTGCCTCAAGGGAACCTTTCTTTCCAAAGAGAGGCAACTGTACTTAGGGGATGAACTGTCCCAGGAGCCATGAGGTGGTCAATACCAATATGAAAGTCATAAATTCTGTGTTGGATTTTATGGTTATTCTGTTAAAGTCGTTTATTTAACTTCTGCTTTCATAGACCCAATGCATGCAAATCATTTTCAAGAAATGTTTCTAAATTATTAAGAAAATGATTTGGTAAATAGTAACAAAGTCAGTGAGAATGTTGAAACTGGGTTACAGATGAGCAAAGTTCATTTCCTTTGATAGGCATACTTTAAATGAACAAATGATTCTTTCCAACAACCCAGTGCATGCCATTTCTAATGGTGAACACTTACCAAACAATTTTAACTATATTTTAGCAAAGCTGTAAATCAAGCGTATTGCCTTATTGGAGAAAGTAAAAAAATATTCTAGAATGTCACGAATATTGTCATATGAACAAAGTAACCAGGCCCCAATTTATATATAGTTGTAAGTATAACTGGGACCTTCATCCCACTTTTTTTCAAGATAACTTATTCTAAAACATTATCCAACCCTTTATTTTACACCAAAATGAGGTTACAACTTAGTACTTTGCCTCTTGGAGTTCTCTCTATCTAATACCATTGGTAAGTGTGATTCTGATTTCAGGTATAATTGTAGCCAAGCTAGTTTAAATGTATTTGGAGATTATCATCTTTTTCTATGCTGGGAAATGTCAGATTTTCACAGACCAGCTCAATTCCTTAATCCTCGAATTAACTTTTCAAACTAGTCATTAGTTACTGTGAACACTGTCTTCAAAGAGTATTATTTACAATTGTAGTGAGTAGGATTCAAAGAGTTGATGGTAAGTAGCTATTATTTTCCACGTGGTTCACTCAAGGTTCAGCTTTGGCATTAGATCTTTGTTCTCAAGGAATGAGTTTCCTCAATAAAGTGATTCACCATGATTCCTGGCAGTGACTAATATGGCACCGGTTGTGCCAATTCATTTCTCCAGGTGTAAAATACCACAAACCAAAGCCTTCCAACTCAACCCTGAACAGGAAACTAAATAAAATATTTTTTGAATTTCTTCCAAATCCTTAAAGCACTTTCCTAAATTTGCAAAATAAAAAGTACCTAAATGCAATTTTTCATTTTTTACGTTTTAGCACCCCTTTTATACTGCAACAATTATTTAGATTTATCATGAAAAGTAAGTAACTTGATTTTGAAAAATACTCTTAAGATGTAAGGAACTTGATTTTGAAAAATACTTTTGTTTTAGGATGTAAAGTAGCTAGATATTTTGTGTGCATGAAAAGAAGATGATTCTGTCATTGCTATTGTTTTTAAATGGAGAAGTGAGACAATCCCAGAAAAGTAATCAGTGGCTCTAAAGTTCATGCCAGGAGCCAGGAAGTGGTTAATACCTATGTGGAAGCTCCAGATTCCTTGATGGATTTTATGGTTATTCAGTTGAAGTCATTTATTTAACTTCTACTTCATAGACCTCATGAATGGAAGTCATTTTTAAGAAATGTTTCTAAATTATTAAGAAAATGATTTGGTTAGTTGTAACAAAAAAAAACAGACTTGTCTACAAGTCTGTAGAAATGGTTAATTCGGTATTATAATTTTCTTTTAACAGGAAGTAAATACCATTTTGTTCATCTCTAAAGAAATAATTTTTGGCTTGCCCTTTACTTGCCACCATCCCTGTGATTGCTTTACAAATGTTAATCAGCAATCCCTTTACTAGAAAAAACTGAGGTTCTAGGACCTAAGATAGCTTTTCAATGGTACAACTAGTCAGCTGCCAGGTGGGATTCAAGCTAAATGAAGAACAGATTTTGTTTAGAGGAAATGAGAAAAAGGAAAAATATTTTGTTTATATATTATAATATGTTATAGTATATGTCATATATAATCTGGCCATTAATTCTAAATTCTTTATGAGTATTTGCAACTTCATTTTGAGTCTTTTCTCTTAGGACATTAAAGCGATTCTCCAAAGGAGTGAGCATGTAAGAGGAAGTGATGGAGAAGGCTCACCTCAAGACTTACAGAAGAAAAGAAATGGGGACAAAGGCCTGTGATTTTTGTGCTTTGGCAGTGAATCTTCCAAAAGTCAAAAGCGATCACAGTGTTTGGCCTATATGTTGTCATTGTAAATGTAGAAATGACCCTTAGGAGTTTATGTTGAGCTCTTCTGCTCAAAAATATTTTGTCATAAACCTTAAAGAGAGTAAGAGTCCAAAGTAAGCAAGCATGTTTTTTGAAGTGGTTCTGAAAATTCAAAGCTCCAAATTAATACATTCAAAAATAAATTGCACATAAACCATGAACACTCCCAATAAGACCTACCTAGTCTACAGCCATGCCACCCTGAATGCGCCCAATCTCATCCAGTAAGACATATCTGCATTAGTTAAATATACTAAAAATAATTCCAAAACTCCACCAGGGCAGAAGTTCTCCACTCATCTTACAGTTCTGGCTCATCTTATAAAACTTTTAGGTCCACTTCAATAACTCAGAGAGGTCTACATGATTGATCTGCTAGTCCAGACATACTCCAATTACTAATTCATAATTAGTTGTTAATAGAACATAATATTTTGTTCATATACAGTTGTACTTGTACAATTGTATGTTTCTGCTTGATAAGTTAGGGGCTCAGATTCATTGGTCTTATCTCAAAAATCTTCAACAAATGGCTGGTGATGTATTCTCAGCAGTGAAGTTTTTATGTATCTTGTGCAGGTATCCACACCAGCTGTTCCTTTTGAAGATCTCTTGGTGGAACCTTCCTTTTCCCCCACTTTCACGGTTAGAGAGCCTTTGGGAGCATATTCTCTATCCATAGTCACTCTCTAGTCTTCCATCCTAATAGCTTTATAATCATTGAGGAGGCTCACAACCCCAAATTGTCTATTCCTACTTCCCCCAAATCCATGCTTCATCTCAGTGCTCACCTGATTTCCACGTGGACAGACAGTAGTCACCCCCCACTCAACATGTCCAAGGAATAATTCTTTTTCTCTCCTTCAAACTTACTGCTCTATATTCATCCCTATTTCAGGCCAATATGTCCCTCCACTCTACAGACTAAGGAACTAAAAGTCATTCTTGATTTCCTGCTTCCTTTTATATTCTGCTTGTCAGCACATAAGTCACATTTGTGCCTTCAAAATGCACTGTTAATATAAACTTTATTACTCCCGCCGCAAGAAGTCTGGTCCAAACCATCACTTTTCCTGGCCTAGATTATTGGGTAAGCCCCTAACCAGTCATTCTCTTCCCACTCTTGCTCTCTCTACAAGTTGTTTTTACCACGATAGCAACAGAGAGTCTTTTACCTACAGGATACAAGCTTGTCTATGTAATCATTCTGCCCCAATTCTCTGTCTCACACAAGGTATGGCCCAAGCCCTTATCTTGATCTTACTGCCTGCCACCTCTCTGATGCTATCTAATGCTCTTTCTCTTTCTGGCCACTTATGCAACAGACCCACCTTGCTGATCCTGAAACACACAGGCTTACTCCTGCTTCCAGGACTTTGCACCTGCTCTTTTCCCTACTTGGAGTAATTATTCTCCCGCGTCTCTGGATGGCTAGTCTCACGACTTCTTTCAAATCTCTTTCCAAATGTCTCTTCATCAGCAAGGTCTTCCCTCCCTACTAATAGAAAATAAAAATAATCTACCACATCTTAGCCTTCCATACACTCTTATTTTTCTCCATTGTACTTATTAGCACCTGGAAACTCCATTATGTGCTCTTCTGTCTGTCAGCCCAGTAGGGTGTAAATTCCACAAGGCCTGAGTTTTTGTGTATTTCCTTGATTGTGATGATCCACAACCTAGCACTAAAATCAGACAGCATTAAATTGATAGCTTTGTATAAAAAGTATAAAAAGTATAGAAACATCTTTAGACTGAACACTCAAACAACAGGCAGTTCAAGACAATTTCTACTGTTCATGGAAATTATATTCTATTTCTAAAAAGTGACATATTTTCTAGTTTACATTTCATCTATAAAGAGTCACCAGTGGCTTCATTTCTGTAAATCTTTTCTCCAAGTTAATTGAGAATGGTGTCCCAGCAGCACGCTGGGTAAATGGACCAGGAACCCTATCAGAGACTTCAAAATTTCAACATAGCTGATGGACATTCAGACAACCATGGCAGGTCTAGTTATCCTAGAGAATATCCTAAAGCAAAAGAAAGAAATTGACATGATAAAGTTTCTGTCAGTAAACCAATCCACCTTTCATGAGAATTGAACAAGACAGGCCAACATCTATTTGTAAGAGAAAAATACTAATGCAGAACAAGCAGAATTTCCTATTGTAATAATTTTCTTGGATAGTTAAATTTAAAAATGGTAGAATCTCTCTAGAGGCTTCTTAATTCCTCTAAGCCATTGAAAAGCAATGGGCACGCAAGGGGTATTTGCCACAACACACTTTCTTAATTATTATCAGGTTTAAACAGATGAGGTAAACCAGATATGCTAAAGAAATCCTCCCTACCGCATGTCTCAGAGTAGGCAAAGCCTGGAATTTTATATTGAAACAAGAGATTAATGGGATTTTCCCAAAGAAAAAGAATGCACTAGAAATTTATCTCCCAAGAGACTTTCAGCACTTGTAATTCCAGCAAACGCTCAGCCATCTTCACATATGTAGTCTGAGATATCATAGACACTTCTTGCTATACAAACACCCAGGTACATACACAATCATACGTTGTACAATTTTTGAAGAGTTCAGATGTGGCATAGTAGCTGTTATGCCCAGATTTCGGGGAGCCCCAGATAACCAGAGGACCAGTCATGCATGCAAGAACAAAGAGCTTTTATTCAGGCTTAAGCACGGGTTCTCAGATGTCACCAACACTGTGGATCTGTCTGGAAATCCTGGAACAAAGTCTGAGCAGGGTTTTTATGAGGTAGGGGAAAAGGGTGGTTACAGGAAATGTGACATAGGTACATCATCAATTTACATAACACCAATCATAAGTATATAGCTCCCATAGTGACTGTGTTGACCACTTAACTACAGCAGAGTGTCCAAGGAATTTGGCAAACCCAATCATCATTTTTAAGTTTCTTGAAAGTGACCAATAGCAAACCATGGTTTAATGATCTAGGTGAGGTTTGGAAGGTCATCAAGTGATTGGTGGGTTGTAGCTAGGCAACTATCTATAGTTTTCTGACCTCTGTCTCAGACCTCAGGAATGCCAGGTTTGTTTTTAACCCTTTTGGGTTTGCTGTAACTAGGTAACCAAGTGACCCAAGGCTATTCTGGCCTTGGGCATTATTTTACTATTCTGGGAAGCCAAAACTTAGTGACTTTTAGGGTAAGTTTGAAGCCTGTCATGGAGTCTGTTCAGCTTGGGCTCTTCAGAAGCCAAAATAAAATAAAATAACACATTATTCATAAAAACCTAAAGTTTGTGAACCTTTGTCTTATGTGCCTTTGTCAAACCACATTCCACCTATCTAAATACCACTTTATGAAAAAAGTCTAAAGTAGAGGTACTTATATACAATCCTATTAAAATTAATCTTCCACTTGAATCTTTTTGTTCTTTGTCATGGCATTAAAAACTGATGTATAACTAATTTCATTAGCCAACACACATGTATGGTCTGCTTGTAAACTAGCACACTTGTGCTGATCCCTGGCTTCTGAGAAGGAAAATACCCCACATTTCATCCTCATCCTCTGAGAACCATGGACCACATGCACCTCCACCATAGCCATATCTTTGTGCTACTGGAAAGCTTTGTCTTACCCCAGAATTTTTGCTGCACTGTTCTCTTTACCACGAGGAAATTTTGGGTTCCTTTCAGGGGTGGCCTTGGTTATTACGATAAAGGAATGTCACCATCACTGAAGTCTAATCGCTTTGTGATAATCCATGCAAAGGCCAAATGGAGCCGATGCACGCCCCTGCCTTAGTGTCTATCTTTCTGTCTTAGTCACTTTCTTTTTGTAGGACACAAAACCTGACACAAGCAACTTTAAAGAGGAAAAATTTATTTTCGCTCATAGTTCCAGAAGGTCTCAGTTCACTCAGGAGCAGCCTGCAGTGATGGAAAGATACAGTAGAAAGCCTGGCTGGAGGTGGGGGGGGGGGGTCTGCTCATAGCCATAGCATGGCAAGACAGGAAACAGATTGTTTCTAGCATATAGGTCAAGGTCATGCCTAGCGATCCATCTCTTCCAGGACATGCCCAGTGGTCCTCCCCTTCCCACCAGGCCCATCTCTTAAAAGCACAAGAAATCAGTGGATTAATTGCTGTGATTGAATCATCTTCCAAACATGAGGCTTTTGGGGGAGATATGGGTGGTCTCCAGATTCAAATCCTAATGGTCTCCCTGAACTTACTCTACACATGAAATGTCAATGTTGTGGACAAGAAATGCCAATGATCTTTAGCCAAATTTATTCACTGAGGGTTTTCTGTGAGCCAGGAAGCACACTAAGTGTTCCTTATGCTGTTTAGTTTTTACAACTTCGTGAAGTACATACTCTTAACATTTCCTTTTATATATGACAAAAATGAGGTTTTGAAAAGTTATGTAACTTGCCTATAGTCACAAGAACTAGCAACAAATGAAGGAAACCAAGAGTTAAAGACACAGACCAATAAAGCTTAAAGTTAAGGATCTAAACAAGTCCAGAGTGGGACTCTGTGCTTACAAATAAGACAAACTGTCCCTAGTTTGCCACCTAAGAAACATTATTCTTGCAAACTAGATAATGGGTTCTTGCCTGCAAACAGGGAGGGCTGGAGGTCTCTTGCAAACAGTGACCTCTCTTGGGACGTGCAAAACAACCATGAAAAAATCTATGACTCAATGACTGTACAATGTAACTACGTCATCTGAGGAGAGAGAAGTGAAGCAGAACTAGGGAAAAGGTGAGCTAGAGGGGAAGGGGGTTGGGAAAAGAAACCTATAAGAATGAAGAG
The DNA here is from genome assembly GCA_004027205.1 of Ctenodactylus gundi. Classification (NCBI taxonomy): domain Eukaryota; kingdom Metazoa; phylum Chordata; class Mammalia; order Rodentia; family Ctenodactylidae; genus Ctenodactylus; species Ctenodactylus gundi. Next base: position 1,757,727 of record PVKB01000001.1, on the reverse strand, counting down.
CGCAGTCTCTCGCTACTGCAGTCTTCAACTCTGTCTGTGTGTGTTCGTGTCTTTTGTTCATTCCTTCCTTCTAGGACTTCTACAGGTGGTACCCAACGTCGGGCTCCAAGGGACGGAACCGAAAGGGTAAGAATCTCCATAGACGTAGTGGGGTCTACTGGAGTACTTTTGGCATAATCGTGGGAAATTCCCCCTGATTGCAAGATGAGTATGCGCCTTTGATTCTGAGGCTCTTCCACTCTACAGGAGTAAAGGTAAAAGACAAACCCACTGAAAGATTGTTGGAACAGGCTGAAAAGGCTTGCTACTGGTTTAGGTGTCAGCATAAGGCTCAATTAAATAGGAAGGAATGGCGACAGGTAGCCAGAATCCTTGACAAGAACATCAAAGGGGAAATGTTCTGGACTTGAAACTTTGGTTCCTTTGCAGTGCTATTACTCAGGCTTTAGAGTTGCTTGAAACTGCATCCCAGAAGGCTTCTTAGCAAGGTCAGTCTCATGAGAACAAAGGAGAGCTTTCTGAACCAGAGGAGCCTGTTTATGATCACGTTGGGGATGCGGCTGCCTCTTCAGATGGCGAGAGTAGTACTGACTCTAGCTCTGATTCCTCAGAATTGCAGGTGCTCCCTGAGACACACCAATTGCAGGGACTTACGGACTCTATGAAACATCTAATGGATCAACTGGGGTCCAAACCAAAGTCTTCTATAGGATTGCCGCCTTTCCCTAGTGTGCTCCCAGTTCAGAGTGCTCCAGAGCCTGCTGCGCCGCCACTGGGGGCTAACTCTTTCTCTTTTCCACCTTTTGCACCGTGGACAGGCTACACGTCATCTTCGCCGCTAGATACTGGACAACAGAAGGGGGTCATGACTTATCTCTGTTAGAGGGTCCCGGTTTTCCTTCTTTCTTTCCTATTCAAAGGCAGGATTTTGCTCCCAATGCACAGGACCTGCAGGGCGGTGTTCAAGGTAACTATACCCCTCTTCAATGCAGGGTTTGTTTTTTTGTTTGTTTGTTTTGTTTCATTTTGTGCACATCGGTATCTTGTCAAGGTGACAAGGGCTTTGCCACTCTCCTTTTGTCAATGCAGGGCTGTGAGAGAGCTCACCAGGCTGTCCGCGATTATGGACCTCAATCTCCCTTTGTCCTGGGCTTGTTAGACACTGATGGCGGGGGGAACACCCTCATTCCTATGGACTGGGAACCGCTTGGAAAGGTGGTTTTGGAGGGATCTCGGTGGTTACAGCTGAAGAGCTGGCGGTGGGAGGAAGGCTGAGTTCAGGCTCGCACTAATGCCGTCGGTAATCCTCCAGGATCTACTGGGGAAGAATCACTCCAGGCACCGGAAATTATTTCACACTGAGAGCACAGTGCGGTTTGGGAGATGCCACTTTGGCTCAATCAAAGAATATTGTCTTAAAGGCATGGATGAAGGTCCAGGTTTCAGGGGGCGTGCCCGAGGCATACACTAACATTGTTCAGGGTCCTAGTGAACCTTATACTGACTTTCTTGCTAGATTTAAGGATGGGGTCATCAAGGGAGTAGGACATTCGGTCGCCGCACAGGTTATTATGCAGTGCCTTGCTTTTGAAAACGCGAATGAAGATTGTGAAAGGATTTTGAGACCCTTAAAAGGCTAAGGTGCTGACCTAGATGGATATATCTGCACCTGCAGTGGAAGTTCCAGTTTTCAGGCTCAAGTGTTCGCTGGGGCTCTGGGTACTGCCTTGACTAAAAGACAGGTTTGCTATAATTGTGGGAAGTCTGAACATATTCGAAAAGTGTATCAAAAGGGGAACGATTGATCGCAGTGTCCCTCTAACAATGGGAACCCCATGCGCCCACCCCAGACCTTGCCCATGTTGTGGGAAAGGGCTTTGTTGGGCCAAGGAGTGTCGCTCTAAACGAGATAAGGAAGAAAAGTTGCTTGATGGGCTTTCCCTTCCGGTAGTTCAGGGAAACAAGAGATGGGGCGCTATGCCCTAGGACCCCCAGACAAACAACGTGGGGCCTACAGTCTTTCCTGTGAGCGATGGGAAAGTGCCCATCGAGTAATGCAACCCTAAAGGTCTCTGTCCTTCAGGCTGCTACAAAAGGGAGTGCTGCCGCAGATCTGGCAGTGACTCAGCCCTACACATTAAGTCCTAATGCATGTACCTATACATTAAGCACAGGAGTACATGGTCCGCTCCCTCCTAATACTGTAGGATTGCTTATAGGACGTAGCAGCTCTGCTATGGCTGGACTTCAAATAATAACAAGAATAATTGACTCTGATTGTGTAGGTGAAATAAAGATTATGGCTCCCACTGACAGGGTCATATCAATTCCCACTGAGGAAAGAATTGCACAATTGCTATTACTGAAGCATCATCCTTTTAAAGGCCTCCTTCACCAAAGGAGAGGCGGATTTGGCAGCACAGGACATCAGGTGTTCTGGGAAACTCTTATTAATGATCAAAGACCTTCGCTTCTGTTACAGATTCAAGGACACTCCTTCTGTGGCCTTGTAGATACTTTGGCCGATGTTTCTATTATCTTCTCTGCACAATGGCCTCCTGATTGGCCTCAGGAACATGTTCACCCACCCTTTCAGAACTGGGAATGGCTCCTCAAGTATCTCAAAGCCTTGAAACCCTGTCAATCCAGGGGCCTGAAGGACAAAAGACTTCTGCTTACTTCTATATCATAGATATAGCTACCAATATTTGGGGCAGGGATATTTTGAAACAATTTGGTGCCTTTTTATCTATTCCTTCTTTACTAGATTATGCTAAAAACCTGATGTTAAATATGAACTTTCAATCCTTCCTTGACACTTCTTTAAACTCATAGCCACTGTTCCACAGCCTCGACCTTTGCCCTTACAATGGGTGACTGCTACTCCAAAGTGGGTTGAGCAGTGGCCTCTAATCAGAGAGAAACTCAAGGCCCTAAAAATCTTAGTTCAGGAACAATTAGATGCTGGTCATGTTGAACCTTCCACTTCCCCTTGGAATTCCCCTGGATTTGTTATTAAAAAGAAGAGTGGCAAATGGCGTTTTCTTGTGGATCTCAGAGAAATAAATAAATGTATCAAACCTGTGGGTCCTCTTCAGCCTGGGCTGCCTTTGCCTTCTATGATCCCTGAAGGCTGGGCCGCTTTAGTAATTGATTTAAAGATTGTTTCTTTACTATACCATTATAAAAGGAGGCTTGTTGTGTGGTTTGGCTCAGGAGTCTCCTCCCAAAGCTGCACATGTTTGGAAGGTGATTGGATGATGGAGGTTAATTCTGTCAGTGGGCTAGTCCGTTGATGATTTCCTGTACTTGAAGAGGTGGGGCTGGTTGGGAAGGTGGGTCTCTGGGGCATGACCTTGAGGCATATACCCTTCCTAATTCGCTCTACCCCTCGTTCTTTCCGTTTCCTGGCATTATATGGGGTGGACAACCTTTCTCTGGCTAGGTCCTCTGCCATGCCCTTCCACCATTGCCAGCCTCCATGAATAAACAGGCCATCTGAAACTGTAAGATAAAATAAGTTTTCCTCCTTTAAGTTGTCGAGATTGGATGTTGTGTCCCAGCAACAAGAAACTGACTAAGACACTGGGATAAGCCAACTCAGTGGAGAGTGACAAGCCATATCAGAGCACAGCTGGCCACGAAAATTTATTAGTTCTATCTTTTCAAAAGTCTAAAAGTCAGGGCAAAGCAGGAACCCACTATTTTGTTTTTCTTTTTCTCCATTTTGTTGGTATGTATAAGCACAAAAAAATTAAGATTTACGAAGAAGTTGAGGATTTTGTGCACATACGTATCTTGTCAAGGTGACAAGGACGTTCCCACTCTCCTTTTGTCCATCCCTTTACCCACCCCTTAATCCCTACCCTACCCCCCTGGTTCACTTTGTTTTTTGTTTTAAGTTCCATAAGATAGTTGTGCTATGAGACTCTCATATCAGAGAGACCAACCGATGTTTCACCTTCTGCTTCTGACTCACTTCACTAAGCATGGTGTTCTCAAGTTTCTTCCATTTGCCTCCAAAAGCCTCCACGCTGTTGGACTTTATAGATGCATAGCATTCCATTGTGTATAAATACCACAGTTTGTGTATCCACTGGTCTGTTGATGGGTATTTTGGTGACTTCCATATTTTAGCTATTGTTAGTTGTGCTGCTGTGAACATGAGTATACATATGTCTCTGTTATGTGTTATTTTGGCCTCTTTTGGATATATTCCCAGGAGGGGTGTGGTTAGATGGAAGGGGATATTTATTTCTAGTCTTTCAAAACAATGCTAAGATACCATCTCACTCCAGAGAGAATGGCCTACATCAACAAGTCAAATAGCAATCAGTGCTGGCGAGGTTGTGGGGAGAAAGGAACCCTCCTGCTCTGCTGGTGGGAATGTAAATTCGTACAACCACTCTGGAAAGCAGTATGGAGATCTCTCAAAAGTACTTTGTTTTTTAGTTTGTTTATTTATTTATTTATATTTATTGTTGCTTGTTTTTCTCCTAGGCAATTCATCTCCTCTGTGTCTCTCATCTGTGCTACCCCAGCGTCCACATCCCTAGTGGTCCTTTAGGCCTTGAGCAGCATTTATGAAACTCTGCTTTGTCTAGCGCACATTGATTGGGCCTGTGCCACTGCTTGCACACCCCATATTTCCTTGCACTAGCACTACCACCGAAGGCCACTGCCACACTGCAGTCACTAGCTGTTTCCCTGTCCAGGTGAGCCATAGACACTCATGACAGCTAATGAGAACTCTGTGGAGAGTTCATGGACAGTGGGACACTTGGCTAGGTGCTGATTAATCTTTGAGATTTTCAAAGAAAATTTCTGTCAGATTTCTGGTTCTGAATTAAAGAAAACAATCTGAGGTTCTGATCTCTGTACTGAGCATGTCGGTGTCATCCCCACCTCCTCCTCTCTTCCCTCCAACCAAGTCTCACTAGTTATTCCTTCCAAATGTTTCTTAGTTCCCATAGTCACCACCCTATTCCAGAAGCCCTGAAGACCTTCCTTCTAAATTATTTCAGCACCTTCAATTTACCCCTTTTCTTCCCCAGTCCATCTTCTATGTCACTCCCAAATTAATCACTCAGAAACTCAGCTCAAACATCTCACAGTTTTGTTTCAAAAACCTTTCCTTTTCCACCAAATTCCTACTGTCTTGGGATATTATTCAGAACCTGACTCTAGTATCTCCCAAGTCTTACTCCTCTTTCTCTCGCAGTCAACACCCAGCACAGGTTCATTTAGTTCCGGGACTGACTGAATACTCAGCAGGTGTAGAATGAATCAATGAAGATGGAAGGGCCTTTCTCATAGACAGCAGTGGGAGGGGATGGAGACGAACCAGTCAGGGCAGAGACTTTCCCATAATCTTAAATGTTCCTTATACTAATTGTACAGAGAATTGAGTTTGTGTGTGTGTGTGTGTGTGTGTGTGTGTGTGTGTGTGTGTGTGTGTGTAAGAAGAGATACTTCATCCCATGAACAACTAACCCCCGGCAGTTCGGGATGTGAGAGGCAGAGCAGCACCAGTGTCTCTAATGGGGATTGACACTCATGATGGCTAATGAGAATCACAAAGTCTGCTGTAATCATATATTCTTTTATACCAAGACCCAGGTCTACTCTTAAATAGGACAGCCATGCAGGCCCCATCTCTAACCTCTCCCCTGACCTCTCTTCATGTCCTCTTTAAGTAAAACATGTCCTAGTTTTACTACCACACTCTTTGCAACTGACCCTATCTCTTCTTTCATTTCCTGGATTCAACTCAATAACAAATTCACGTTGCCTGTTAGCATGGCTCCTTTTGCCTCCAATAGCTTTTCTGATAAGTTCTCTGACAGAAGTGGAAGACTCAGAAGCATCTCTCTGCTTTCTGTTGAGGCAGAAACAAACAAATCTATATGTATTCACTCCCAGAGTCTTACCATAAGCACAAGACAGACTTTTGTTTTCAAGCTTTGTTTCACAACAAATCTGGAAAGAGATGCCACCCAGTCTTGTGGCTACAGTTCAAAGCTCTGAAGACCTGCACAGGGCTCAAAGCGGCACCTCCAGCGCTGAAGCTCTAAACACACTTTGTTGTGTGTTTGCTCACTTCGTCCTAACCACGGGAGACAGCGACACCGAGCTCTGTCTCTGAGACAGCCTCACCTTGCTGTGCCCCCGCAAACCAGGCTGAAACCACAACATCCTCCTGGCACAGCAGACTCGCTGTGCACGCTGAAGGGGCTGAGTTCACACCCCATCTCCCACCACTTTCGCTGCCTGAGCCGGTTAAGGCAAAGTCCTCGTAAGTCAGGGTTCCCTGTGCTCCCCTGAAAGAGTTGAAAGGAAGAGCGCCGCCGAATGGAAGGCATCATTTGGCTTTGCAGTGTTTCAGGAGCTCCTGACGATTTCCTTCTGAATTAGTTATATTTAGCCCATTGTTCCATTGTGCTTGGGTTGGAAAGTTCCTTGAAAATACTATGATGCCACTCATAAAAATATGCTGCTGTTGTTTATTTAGGAGGGCAACTTCCTGCAAGCTGATGGTCACATTTTAAGGGATGTAGGAAAAGTAGCAAACTGATGGTGAAAAGCTCAAAGTCTCTCTGGAAACTTGGTATGTGTCAGCCACTATCCTAAGCAGTTCAGAAAGATTATCTGGTTTAATCCTCATCCCTAGGACACCTCGTCAGGTGACTATATTACCATCCTCACTGATACAGCAGTGGGAGGTAAGGAGTGGCAAGGTGAAGGGGCTCAGCTAAGTCACACAACTAGCGAAAGGCTGGGAACACTACCCAAGAAGGAATTTGTCTCCAGTCTTCTTACCTTCAGTACTGTACTGGACAGGACTGCTTCTGCCACCTCTTCTAATCAGGTATAGCCAAGTGCATACAGTTCTCAAGAGCTTCTCTGAGCTGAGAAAAGGTATCTCCAACTCTTTGACTTTTAAGCATCTTCTATTGCACCTGCTGAGAGAAACTGGTCATCAGGGCCTTGGCATATGAGCATCAGAGGCCCATCAGCAGACATGCATGATGATTATTTCCTACCTGGTTTGCCTCACTTAAATTCCTAACATCCCCTTGCTCATAGTCCTGAAGTTGTATTTCTAACACAGTGCCCCTCTGTTGGACCTTCTGACCTTATTCCTGTGTGGTCTACTGACCAACCATTCTCTCAGCTCAGCAGGAATGGTCTGCTAGAACATGGTTTAACTTTACTAGAACTCATGTTGAGGCTTGCCCGGTGTGGCAGTGTTGAGAGGTAAGGCCTTCAAGAGGTGACTGAAAGGGTCATTAAGAGAGACTAATGCTTTTTAATGGGAATGAGCACCCATTCTCTCAGACCTGGATTAATTACCATTAAAGAAGCTTGTTGTAAAGCGACTTTGGCTGCCTTGGCTGTCCTTTTGCTATGTCTCGTGCTCCTCAGCATCTCTCCCACATACTCCTGCCCTGCGATGTGATGCTATCCGCCATGATAGGACAAAGCACAAAGTCTTTACTAGACATAGTCACCTGACGTTGGGCTTCCAGTCTTCAGACCTGTGAATTCTTCTTTTCTTTATAAATCAATCAGCCTCCAGTATTTTAGTACCGCAACACAAAACAAAGACAAAATATAAATATTTTAACTTGTTAAACACTTTAGACAAGCAGCAGTGAAACAGATAAACCTCTAAAATATAATTTTCCAAGTAACACCCTCTACAGAGGGATTGTAATAAATCATGGGTCTTCTATTAGGGTAGTAGCTTAATTTCATGGTCACATGGAAGGTTATGTGCTTTATCTGAACATCTCAGATTTCTTTGAGTGTGATTCTGAAACAATTTAACACAATAGCTTGGGATGTAAACACTGTAAACATAAATTTCTCTAAGCAAGTCAGACAATTTGAAAATAAGTAATGGGCCACAAAGATTTTTTTAACTGGCTCGCCCATATTTTTATGTTTTCATTTCTTAAGGATATCCCAGGAGATATTTTACTTTTCTCTTAAATGCTTCTAAAAGAAAAGAGCTCAAAACCCAGATCACAATCATTTCATGGAACTTAATGTGGAAAATAACGGGAACTGGTGGAGTAGGGGCAAAAGGAGAGAGAGGATGGTCTTGTAACTTTACCATGATATGTATGTGCACAAAATGCTCAAGATCAACATGAACTTTAAATTTTGCACTTGTACGTATCAATAAAATGAGGGGAAAAGAAAAGAAAACAGCTCAAATGCCATGATAAATAGCAATGAATCATCCTCAGCGGTGGGGTTGTAGGACACAGTAACTGGCTGTTACCAAATGTTACCTGGCTACAAATTCAGATTTTTATAGAAAAAAAAGTCGTCACTTTTAAATATTAACACAACTAATTTAATCATTTTATAACAATGCATCTTTTGCAAGTCAAATCAATAGGTGTACAGGGTTTGTGTATGGCTTCTAGATATTAGATTTCTACTGTTAGATTTTCCAAATGGAGCCACTTCAAGCAAGTAAGGGAAGAACCAGCCTTGATATTGAGAGGAGAGGGTCTGAAGTCAAGTGTAAATCTTATGCCTGCTCTAAGCAACACGAGCCCACTTAGTGCCCTTGCATCCTCTCATAAGGGATCCTCTGAGATGAAGAATTAACATACATATATATATAGCCCTCTATTCATCTATTCATTCTGGAATAAATAAACATAACAAAGTAATATATAACTAGTAAATATAATAAAGTAATAAAGGTAAGCCTCTACCCTCCTCTCATCAACTGGTTGCATATTTGCAGTGCACAAGCCAGCCAACTATGTTTCTCAGACTTGATGTGACTCCATTCAACATACTTAGACATTCAAATCATGTGAGTTAACAAATTTTAAAATCTAAGAAGAAAGTAGTCAGCAACCTCAGCTGTTGCTCTGCAATTCTCGGGCATCAGACGTCTAGGTATCTACAATTGGATTAAGAAACGACTTAAAGCATTCTCTACGGCCTATTGTCTCATCTCTTGTGTCTCCTGCCTATGCCAGATATGAAAGGGTAGATGAAAGAAACTTCACGTATGCATGGAATGAGGTAGAACTTTGTTTCAGGACAAAGGTGTTGAAGACATGTTATTGCTCAGAACTTTGGAACTCAGAGATCTCCACATGAATTCAACCTGCTCCCTCAAGGGAGGGGGTGAGGTGGCTGAACAGCCCTGAGAAGAGGCTGCGGTCTGCATGCTTAGGGCTAAAATAAAAGGCACAATAAGGGGAGGAAGCACATAGGACAGTGAATCATTTGTGCAGCTTACAGGCCCGAAACAAATACAATGTTGAATTAAAATCACAGAGCAGACAGGTAGGGGGAATAATCAAAATTAGCAGGCAGGATTCAGTCTCATCAGTCTATATGGCCTCTAGGCAAGAAGACGTTAAGCAAATTCCACAAAGGTGGGTGGGGGCTATCCTGCTATCTGGGAGGTAAGCAATCATTGTAAAGTTCAGCTCACAGGTAAACAGGACCCAGCTTAGGTAGAGGCAATCAGAGAACAAGTGGACACAGGCTCTCATAGCGAGCATTTTTTAATCTGTGAGGCAGAAAGCCTAAATTTCAGCACATGGATTTTTGGAAAGGTCTTCACATTTACAAATTGTAAAGAGGGTCTCCACGGCGGAGCCTTGAAGAAACTTGGATGTCATAAAGTAGGACAGACCCCAAGAATAAATACACAAGCTCTGTGCACAATCTCCTAGTGCATCATGCATCCGCCAGCATGTCCTTTGCATTCGGAGGATGTTCAACAATGCACTTTAGCCTAATTCTCAATTTTATCTACAAGACTAAGTTGAAATGGAAAATCCAGCACAGCTTCCTGTAGTCAGCTCTTCCCCTGTGACTAGGAACAGAGAAAGGTCACTGTGGTGATGATTATTACTGCTCACATATTAACTGTTATGAAATGTTGATCTGGAAACCACAGCTAATGGATCTATTTTCAAACTAGCTGCAGATCTATATCATCAGACATTACCTTCTTCCCACAGAAATTTAAAGAATCGTGAAAGCATGGTCAAAACTTTGCTCTGCATATACTATCTCCTTCACTCTTCGGGGAATAAAAAAAGACTTTGCAAAAAGTAAATGGATCTTCTGAAGCCTTCATTATCAAACCCAGTGGAGCACAGAGAGAAAGCTTACCTTCTACACACCGGCCCCCACTACCACTGCTTTCTGTTCTCTATCTCTGTTCCTGGACCCAGACACCCACACCCAATGCACATGCAGCTGAGCTGCACACAGAGGCAATTCTACAGCACTCCCGGACCTAAGACGGGACAACAACCTCCTCTTCCTTGACCTTTCCATGATCTTCTTCATGTGGGATGAAGCTGCTTTTCATTTCTACCCAACAGAAAGCAAGGGGAAGTGTCTGAACATGAAGAAAGACTGACCTTGTGGTGAAATCTCCTGACCTTCTCAAGAACTGGCCAAAGTGTCCTCTTAGTCCATTCTATTTAGGTAGCATGGCTCAGAGAAGCCCAGACACTAAACCAGCATTTTTATTAACCTAGAGTTTCCACCATGGATGGAACAAAAACACCGTCAGGCTTTAACTGGGGCTCAGAAACCTCTACACAGGAGACAAAGCCTGGGATAAAATGTACTTTGAGCATAGACCAAGCCAGAGCCCAGCAGCTGGGTTCTGGGGCAAGGTCATGGCCACGATGTGTTTTCTGTTACTTGGATTTGTTTCCTAACGAATTCTTTTGTGCCCATGATGTCGGAAGAGAAGGGGATCACGTGCATGCTAAAAGGCTGCTTCAGTATCATCCTGGAACTTGGTGCCTCTACAGGAAAGTGGCACCCAAACACTTCGCTCCATCCCTCCATCCAACCCTCCATCCAGGAACTGCGTCGCTATGCAGTCAGTCTGCCGTACCCTGCACACAAAGAAAGAGGGTGCACTGAAGGACTGAGTCCAATCCTGGCAGGGGTGGTTGTGGCCAAAAGAAGCGAGAAAACTTGTGGGATAGAGAGAGAAAGAAAGAGATTTGTTGCAATCAGGTTTGTTGAGTACATGAGCATAATCCTCTGCCCCCAGAAGACTCCCTGAAGTACTTTGGTAGCATGTTTTAGGAGGCCAGTGGTCCTGAAAGAGTCAATGGGTTTAATGGCCAGAGATATTTGGTTTGATGCGTTTAAGATAAAGTCATTCTGATTCATAAAAAGATGACATCAGGAGAAATAAGATTTAAAGATTATAAGAGTTTGACCTTCAGAATCTGTTTAGAACATCCATATATACTTTTTAAATTTAACCTGCATGAAATATTTTCTATGAAAATTTTTTACATACACTGAAACCTTTGAGTAGAGGGGGAATTCTGGTTTTAGAAAGATTTCCAGGAACACGCAAGGTGGTGACCCTTCTCCATTTGAGACCTAAAATAGCAAAGCGGCTTTCCTACTCCTTCAAACCTTACCTTACTTTGGAGTCAGCGAATGTAATTGTGTGTCTTGCAGCAAAAGTGTCTCACACTTTCTTGCCAGAGTTTCAGTTCTCAGAAAATCTAAATCACTCACATCTCAAGAAGTAGTCATTTTCAAGGCAACCTTTTGGTGTTAAGAAATCTTGTATTAGTAAAAATTCCACAGTGTGGGGTGGTGATCACAATTCACGCGTGAAGAAAAGTTTAAAAGTTTCCTGTGACATTGAGTCACTGTCTGCCCTGCCAGTGTTCCCTGCTCAATAACCCCTCATTGACATCACAGTATTTTCATATCCTCAATAAGTGAGCTGTGTGGATTGGAGAAGTTTCTCTTACCACCACCCCCCTTACACAGGAGCACTTAACGTGACCATATCAGCAGTAGTGTGTGACAAGTATGTGTGATACCCAGGATTTGAGAGTGGAGAGTTATAGTTACATTTGCAATGAATGGCTTCTAATTCTTTTTCCTACATAATACATTCACAAAGAAGAGATCAACATTACACAAATGTCCGGTGAAAGTCAAGTATCCTTCTCAGGCTGCCTACCAATCCTTGAGTTTCCAACCCAAGAGTTAAACATTGTCACTACTTTCTTATTTAATTTTCCAGAAAAGATACTTGATAAATGTACCTATAACAGATTATAAATGATTTGAAACAGTAGTTTTTTAAAGATAAAGTGCCTCAGAATTATGCAAGGATATTATTAAAGTGCAGACTCTGATTCCAGAGATTTCTAGAATGTAGCCATAAGTCTGTATGTCTCATAGCTGTGGGTAATTCCAGAGCTCTTGGTTGGTTCCACAAACTACACTATATTAAGAACTTTGCCTTTACTATATGATGTTTAAAATGTGAATTAATGAAAGTATTTAAAAATGCAGTAAAATTTAAAATGCATCATAAAATTCATTAAAATTAAAAACGCTTGAAGTCTTTAACCCAAAAATTTCATTTGGGGATATTATTGCAAATCAATATAAAACTACTATTAGAGATTAACTGAATTAATTATAGTACAGTTATACCATGGGTTAATGTGCAGTTGAGAGAGAGAGAAAGGATGACTTCAGAGATAAGTAGAGTTTGGAGAAATTTCTATAAGGTACTGTTGAGGTGTATAAATCCAGGCTCAGATGTATTACACAATCCTGTTTTAGCAAAATAATTATACATATTAATAAAATGGGAGAAAAAATAACATGTATATGTTATGTATAAGGTATATGTGGTATCCTTTATATGATTTTATGAGCAAAAACAAACATGTGGAAGATACAAACTTTTAGCCTAAATTTAATGAATATGAGAGTAACTATAGGCAATTATAGATTAAAGGGAAAACAGAAAGAAAGGACAGATCAAAATAACACACTTAATATTGTATTCGTGCAAAATTATGCATATGTGTATAAATTTGTTTATACATATATAAATAGGAAAACCTCAGTATGTCATCAAGAACAATATATACATTTCAAGATGAAAAGTTACACTTCAATTTTCTCAGAATACAATCCTCCTTCCTCAGCTTCTTAAGAGGATTTTAGTGAAAACATGTTTGAGAATCCTTACTTAGTTCATTGGTGCCTACAAAATACCTTCCTGTTTAATAGGTCTGCTTAGTAGAAAAGAAAAGAAAGGAAAAGAAAAGGAAAGAAAAGAGAAGAAGAAATACTATGACAATTGACTTCTTAATAATGACTCAGAGGATGTGATTTGGAATCCCCCAAATCAGTTACTTCTAAAAGGAGGCAATACTGACAGTGACTGAATTCCCTGAGGTCTTCCTTGAGAGATCCCACCTTATTTCTCTCCAGCCAGCTCAGAAATCACTTATTGCCTACAACTTGTTCTTCAGGGCTTTTCCCTCCCTCCCCTTTCCACGCCCCACCCCCCAACTCTGAAGAAGTAAACAGCAAATAAGCAGTCTCTATCCCACATCATGGTGCCGAACGGGGAGCAGATCACCGAAGTATGTAAGACTCAGACTATTTGAAGTCTTTTTATCCTCCGAGTTAAGAAACAGTATTTTCCTCCCAACCACTTACCCACATCTGAACACAGACAGACACCTAAAATACACATACAGAGATCAGCTAGGAAAAAAAATACAGCCACGCTTGCATTTTATTTTGAAGACTTTCAGATAAAATCAAAGATTGTTTCCAAGCCACAGTCCTGGTTTTACAGTCCAGAGCAATGCTTTCACCATTTCAGAAGTAATTGAGTACAAGTTTCTCAGTCCTTCTTTGTGTAACATTCAGAACCTATTTTAGTCTGATTTAAATAGCAAACCCATAAGACTTCAAATATAACCATATAACCTAGTATCATTCAGATACTGTCACCCAAAATCCTTCTTTATAATGTCTAGAACAGATTTTTTGTTTGGCTTCACTACAGAGTTATTAACTTTGAAAAGTATATGACATCAGGGTATTGTTACACAAAATGTTCACTTTTTTAAGGGAATTAGAAAAGTATTAAAATTTCTAGACATTAAAAAAATCTGCTATGTGCTTTCTTCTTTTTTGTGTTTGTTTGGTTTTTGTTTGTTTGTTTTTCCTTAAGAGAAGGTTCTAAACACAAACTAGGACCCAGGGGTTTTTTTTTTCTTCTTTGTTTTGTTGCTACCCATGTTTTAACAGTTGATTGCATACAATAATGTTGATGGGTACTGTACTGTTTATTTATGGCTTGTTTTAAAAAATAGTCTGGTTAAATTTGTTGTTGAAGAGTTCCAGGTGCTAAGTGTAAGCATTTACTTTTATTTGGCAAATTACTTTATATCCTTCTTGCCTCCGCTTTGGGTAAACAAGCAAATGTCATCTAGAAGGTAGATAAAAAGATTCCAGGCCTTCATGGATAAAATAATGATAGCAGCTAGAGAGAACATCATAGATTTGGTGAACTGCAGCCAGAACACTGTCAAGTTCACACATCAATGCCATTGGTTCTAACATAATTGGAAACTCTTGGTAAATAAGTTGTTCTTCTTATCATCTTCACCAGGTTTTTTGGTTCTTTGAATTTCTTCTAATTATGTTTTAGCCTAGGAAGTCTTTTCGTTGTTTATGATACCCAACGAAGTCTCCCTTTCGGCTACTTAAATTACCAAAATTTTGAGTTATTTGATACTATTGTAATGATATTTTGTTTTACAAAAGCAATTTTTCCTACTGCCATTTCTGACTGTTTCTATCCTCAGTTACAGTTTGACTCCCCGATCTTGTCGTTCAACCAAATTCCAACTGAATGGATTGCAACTCAGAGTTTCTCTCTCCAAGGGGCGGTGCTAACTTCTTGGCACCTGTCCTCAACCGCTACCTAGATCTTCAGTGCTACTGTGGTTAGCAGGACACTAACCTGGCCTGCTTTCATGGAAATGTGTTGCACAATTAGAAATCACTCATCACACTGACCGTGCCAATCTCATTCCAATTTCATAAACGTTCTGCAAAACCCCTGTGGAGATGGAACTGAATTAAAGTCATCACGGAGCTACTTTTTCAGACAGGAGACAAATGACAAGTGTTTGAGATAGGTCATCCCTTCCCCATGATCCTCTCTTTTATCATTAAGTGTGCCTAATGATTCATTTCCACTTTTAAGAACCAGACTTCTCCCTTTAGTTAATTCTTATCTCTTCTTAAATGATCAGTTTAATTATTCTTAAAAGAATGATGACTTGTATTTAACTGAACTTTTAATTCTATGAATTCAGTTTAATTTTCTGAAAGCTGCTTGTTGGCTTTGATTAAATTATCTGGTGTGTTTTTGAAGTACCAGATGAGATAGATACTGCTTGACAACCATATTTTTGATGCTGAACACTGTAGCAAGTAAAGTATTCTGTATTTAGTACACATAGAAACATAATTCAAAATGATACCAAATTAAACTTTGGAGGATTTTTGTGTACACAAATTTGAAAATTTCCCAGTAAATTATCCATCCATTCATTTTAATTGTACCATTGCCAAAGTGCTGATGACATGTATTTTGGGTGTTCCCTTATTGGGGAAAATGTTTTTAACAACTTAAAACCACAAGAGAAGTGTCACATTAAACAAAGTTCTTTGTTCCCACAATTTGTTCAAGAACATTTCTACCAGTAAGCAAAAATTGATACCAACAAGGCTCTAGACTAAAGTGCTGACTTAAACCATGTTTTGGTAAATAGCTCAGAAGGTAACGGGCCTGTAGTAAGAAATGACCCAGCATTAACTAGACTTCAGAAACCAGGCAGAAGGGAGAGCAGGATTCTTTCCTTTTAATAGCAATTCAAAACTGGTGGGAGATTTTTGATATGTTTGTGTTGCCTGGAAAGGAAGATTAAATCCTACTTACCTGAAAACTCAGTCTTCCAGGGCACACAACTTCTAAGCAGCTAAAGCAAAATTTCTGGTACAGCACAAACACAAAAGCCAGGATATCAAGACCAAATTGTTGTCTAAAGTATGTAAACAGGAAATCTTAATCGTTCTAAAGTTTCCTACCTGAGTACCTTTTTTGTTTTTGTTGCACAGCAGGGGTGTTGGCACATCATCAAAAAGCTGTGTGCCATGGTTTAAACAGTTATTCCTCAGCATTGTAAATCATGACAAGGTAACCAAGGTAGGAATTATTGTGGCCGAAAGAATTAAGCCAGCCATGTATTCTCTACAGTAAAATCTGAGCAAGGAGACCAAGGGAGAGAATGAATACACGAAAATGTGTTTAAAATTTTGACTTCACTAGCAATTGAAATAAGAATGTGAAATCAATTTAAGCCACGTTGGCTGACCACCCAATTTTTTCAAATTTAAAATCTATCAATTTTCAGATTTGAAATGTTTTATTACAAACCTATTTCCTGAACAAAACAAAAAGATCTCCTTTTTCTTATGTGGTTCACTGAAATAGCATCAACAGTTGGCTGTGCTCTTGTGGAAGGTAGAAGAGACAGCCCTCTCTAGATGGAAGAAACATATGGAAGTTTCAGGGCTCTTCAGAAAGGCAGTGCCGCCACACGTTTGGTTATAGATGAGATACTGCTCTGGGATCTAAAAACAGAAGAACTTGGAGACACATCAGAGGGGAAATATTCAGGCAGCGGAAGAGCTGGCAGACGGTGCTGTAACCAAAATACAGAAGATTTGCTGTTATCTTTCCTACAGGGAAGATTGTGTAATTTAATAATGTCGATATTTTTCATGTATGTGAAGACTTGCCCAAAGAGCTGTGAATAGTAGCCTGAGACACGTTAGTGATGTTGACGATGGCTGCTATAAGACAACAGCCACAAAGAAGGGCAGGCCACCCTGTGTGTATGCATTACTCTCTTGGCTCTTTTAGGAGTTATGGGCAAGGTTAAGACTACTAAGAGTTGCTCGTCTCTCACATAATGCAGTTTTCAGTGCTTTGATTTTTACACTAGTAACTTTCCCACCATGAGTTGATACTTCTCTTGCATGCACGGGGTCCATTCAGAGCTTCGAGGCTTTTCTTTTGGTATAAGTTCTGATAATTCTGTCCATGGTAATGGTGAATTGTTTGCTGGCATTCATAACTTGATCTTACTTTGCATTGTAAGAATTCCCTCAATTGCTTCCTAAACAAACATTTCTTGTAATTGCAAAACATCTACCTAGAAAGTTGAGGGAAAGAGGTAGCGATATTAGTTTCTTTTTTCAGTGTTAATCAGAGAAAGACTGAAAGTGATGCTTTATGACTAAACTGTTGAAGAAATGAGACTACTCAAGTTGATGAGGTCTCTCTCTGGAGTCTGTGGTTAGCACTAAGTGTACACTTCCAATGCTTTTCTTTGCTACCTTGACTCAAGTTTTAAATTGAATTTCCCAAAATGATAAAACTTTTGATTTCCAAATAACTCCACTTTAAATATTATGAAATATGTGTTTGGATCTCATATCTCAGTTGATCTGTAAGTGTGAACTACAGCAATGAATTGTCGTCTTGATGACCAAAAAGCAGAAAAAGTTCTGAGCAATAGTGAACTCAAATTGATGGAAACACAGAGGAGAAAATTTAAAAACTGCATCAAATACCAGAAAATTGGCAATAATTTTTTTTTGCCAAGTAAGAGGCAAATAAAAATATAATAAAGTAAAAAAAAAAGGTAACTGTAGAGAATATTTGTTTGTTCTCCATAAAGCACTAAAATGAGTGCCGGATCCCAGTCAAGACTGCTTAGTACTCTCTTTGAATCAATCAGATGAGTTTTAAACGTCACTCCAGAGAGTGAACAGCTCGGCTCCTTCTTCCCTGGTTGCCACTTCCCCTGGCCTCCAAGGACTCTGTTTATTTGGAAGATGAAAACATGTCCTGTATCTGTACACCACAAGCACAGGAGGCTCAAAGAAGGAAAATTCTCTGAAATTATAAAAAGATTAATTCGTCATTTTTCTTATGAATTGACTGACTTTAGAGAGTGAATAAAAAAGCCTAAGTTTGCATAAAATCAAACAAAGGGAACCAAGTAGCAGAATCAATCTTCGCTTCAGAGGACAAGTCAGCAAGCTGATCCGATGGCTGAGCAGGCACTGACAGCCCCCGTTTGCTGAACACCCATCAGATGCCAGGTTTATGCTAGGTGCAGGAAGACCTAAAGTAGCCTTTGCAAGAGCACTGCTATACACATCCTCAAAGTGTAAATACTGAGAGGAGTGGCTTCTAAAACTGATGTCTACCTTCTGCCCTGTAACTTAGCTCTCTGTCTTTTCTACTTCGTGTTGTGGTTATCTATTTAATTGTTTCACCATCTTAGGCGGTTTTTAAATGTATACATTTTGAAATGTATATTTTTTAAGTTATTGCATCTCAAGCAATCCTTAATATTGCTCAGGGAATTTGTTAACAAAAAAAAAAGTTTTACTACAATTTAAGGATTTTGACTGGGTGAGTTCCTGTTTTGAGATTTTTTTCTTCTTCTGATTTCTTGATTTTCTTACTTCTTATGTCCTCGGTTATATGGGTCTGGCCAAGAGTCAGTCATCTGAACGTTCTAGGTTGGAGACACTTTATGTATAAAATCAGACTGATGCTATTGCTTGAAAGAGTTTCAGTGAGGCCTAAATAAAACACGAAATGCTACACAAAGTAAGCAGTAGCAAAGACAATCATCTTGTAAGGTAACTGAAAATAATAGAATTAAAAAGTAGAACCATTAAAATAGTTGTGAACTAAATCTTTTTTACTTAATTTAATGAACATTCATTTCCAGTATCTTCCCGTGACAGGTGATTTTTTTTGGAGTGTGGTTCCTCTTGCTAGAGTTTGCTCATGTTTTTTTATGTATATTCATAAGGTCGCATTCAACAATTTCAGTTTCTCTTTCCTTTAAGCACAGTAGTAAACCAGTAATACTTGTGAAATTGAGTGAATGCATTTAGATGTTTACAGTTTTTTACTAACCATGGCCACTCTTTTACATTTATTATTTGTTGCAATATTCCAATGCAATGGATGAATCAATTTTATTTTCAAACAATTTAAACGTGTCTTCCAGAAAGAATCATTTTAAATTTTACACTGACAATCCACCAGTTTGCCTAGTATTTAACTAACCTGTGCAATTATAAGAGCTAATACATTTGTGTAAGTAAGTGTATAGACAAACGTAAGTTATTTTTGATAAAGAAGTAACTCCACTGGTCAGAGCAGCTATTCCTTGAGGAATCAAAGTGTCAGAAGGGTCAGACAAGTGAAGGTCAGACAGGAAAGCTCCTGTCGCATTTGGTCATTGTCCTGCCTCTTAGACAACTGCCTGGAGACAGAGTTTATCTTCCTGTATAGTCAGAAACATAGAGGACATCTGAGCTTTACTTTCCTGGGTTAACTTGTTACTGATCCTGCTGAGTTTCATTGGAATAACTAGAGAACATACAACGAAAGATGTTTGTGATGCTAAAGGACATACCAAGCTTCCAGTAAGCTAAGAAGAAAGTCCAGGGACTTGAGGGTCAGGATTAATCAATAGCAGGAATCAGCTTTGCCTCTTCTAGACTTTGGCTTGTCACCCTGTTTCTTCCCTACCTATTCCTAAAAACAAAATCATTAGAAATTTTAAAAGATTGGATGTATCTTCTGATTTTGTTTATTTAGCCTTTCCCATGTGTTCTATGAAGTCAACAACAACTACATTAAAAATCATTTACTTCTATGCTTTTCAGACAAAAGCTCTTAAGAGTGAAAATTTCCTTTCAAAGTGAAATTTTTAAAAAAGAGTTACAATATGTTGTATAATTAACATGGGTCTTGTGCTAATTATAGAGGGGACAAGTGACTGTGTTGCTGCCCTCTTCCCATGTCCCCTGAAGACCTCTGTGGAGGCTGGACCTCTATGAAAAGTAACAAATACTTTCCATAACCTTGCTTCTGCCATACAGCCAGGCTAAAATCAATCATGTTCCATTCACACACACACACACACACACACACACACACACACAGAGAGAGGGGGGGGGCATAGATGACTATCATTTGTAATAGAACAGGCAGAACTGTAGCTTAAAACTCTCATTGTATTCAAGTCTGTGCCATAGGGCAGCTGTCACGTCAAACCACTTCCTTTCGCTCCTTTGTTCCTCATTTTCTTCTCTCATTTCTCTTCCCTTCTCATTTGCATAAGCTTTCCTCATCTGTGCCCAAATCTCCCATACATGCACGTCAAGTAAGCCAACTATTCACTCATAAACCTGCTTGTTAGCCACACAAGACCACCTGTTGCTTCTAATCACACCCTTAGGAGACTGGCCACATTTATTCAAGGTCAAGGTCATCTTGTCCAAACCCTCACACTCAAAGAGAATATCTCAGTGCCCTTTTGGCCAATTCTGCTTTCTTCTACACTTGTGGCTATCATGAATTAGTGTAGCTTCAAAAAAAAAAGATATCTCTGCCCTGTGTGTACTTCTATGAACATGGCACAATGTGAAATAAGACGGGTATATAATCAATTTAACTGGAGTCCTATGACCAGTGTGTGATTCTTCAAATCACATCATCTGAACTATGACTCCTCTCTTCCTGTATTTGTGCTGTGATTCTAGTTATTCATAGTTGGATACGCAAGTATGGCTTCTTTGTCAGTAATGCTTTCCCCAATCAGATATAAGAAATGGACTTGCTTCTTTTCTCCTCTCCGTGGTTTTTTGCATACACTTACGGTACTTTGAAAGGTGCCATTGAAAAGGTGAAGAAAACTGACAGAAACCTTTAACTACGTCAGCACCCCAAAAGAAAAGTATTCACATTTTTAAATCAGATATAAAAGATGAATCACCGCTGACCTTACAATAAGAAAATTAATTTTAAAAGAATACTACCACCAAGTATATGCCAACAAATTATATAACCTAGTCCTAGATGGTAGACAAGTTCCTAGAAAGACACAAACTATCAAAACTCACTCAAGAAAAATAGAAATTCTGAATGTCCTAAACAAATATAATAATAATAATAATAATAATAAGCACTGATGTAATAATGTAAGATTTCCCACAAACAAAAATGCAGGTCAGATAGCTTTTATAAGAATTCTACTAAAGATTTTTCTAAAAATTATTTCCCATACTGCAATTTTTTCCAAAAAATAGAAGGGGATGGAATACTTCCCAACTTATCCAGTGATGTAAGTATTACTTTGTAACAAAACCACACAAACACTTCATAAGAAAAGAAAATCTCAGATCAGTGCCTTATGTGAATATAGATACAAAAATCTCCAACAAAACACTAACAACTTGAATCAGTAACATACTGTTATAAGGCTGGAACAACAGGATTTATCCCAAGAGTGGAAGGTTGGCTTAAGGTTTGGAAAAATAAGACTCTGTGCTAGTTG
The DNA here is from genome assembly GCA_004027205.1 of Ctenodactylus gundi. Classification (NCBI taxonomy): domain Eukaryota; kingdom Metazoa; phylum Chordata; class Mammalia; order Rodentia; family Ctenodactylidae; genus Ctenodactylus; species Ctenodactylus gundi. Next base: position 1,736,419 of record PVKB01000001.1, on the reverse strand, counting down.
CATAAAGGATAAATAATACTTAACCATCTCAGTAGATGCAGAAATTATTCGACATAATTCAACAACATTCAGTATTAAGACATCTAACACATTAGGATAATTCCTCAACCTAGTAGGAAGTATCTAAAAAAATATTCAGTGTTAACATCATGTTGAATAGTAAAGGTTTCAGTGCATTCCTCTCAGGTTAAGAAGAAAACACACATACTTTCACAGGTTCTATTCCACATAGTACTGAGATGTTACTCAAGGAAACTAGTTAAAAACACATAAAAATCCTCCAGAATGGAAAAAATAAATATTAATAAAACTGTCTATATTTGCAAATGACACAGACAGAATGCATTTGTGTAAATCTTGGGCATAAAGGTGAAAAAATCTGTTAGAAATAAAAATATATTTTAAAAGCATGCATAATATAAAATCAATAAAATTTTAGTAATTGATTACTAAGATCAATGATATTTTATAAACAAGTAGTCACCAATGTAAACCAAAAACTAAAAAGACAACATCATTTCAAATAGTTAAAAAGAAAACCTAATGTACTTAATATATTTAACAAGTGAAATGTAATATTTGTACACTGAAAACTATAAAACACTGTTGAAAGAAGGTAATTAAAAAACTATCTTATGTTAATGAATGTGAGACAGAATGATAATATTTTCCAAGTTGATATAGCCTCAGATTCAATGTAACCTTATCTAATTTCAGCAACCTTATTTTTAGAAATTAGCAAACTGACCCTAAAATAGCCAAAACAATCTTTTCAAAAAGAGGAAAACGAGGTTGGAGATCTCACAACTCCCAATTTCAAAAAAACTTACTATGAAGTTATATTGTACAAGAACTTTGCATCACTGGAACAAAAATATATAGATTCGAAACCTAAAAAATAACCCAAATTTATGGTTATTTGCCTTTGGACAAGAGTGACAGAACAATTATAAAGGAAAAAGAACAGTCTTTTCAACAAATAACCTTTCCATCAACTGGATATATGTATGCAAAAGAATGAAATTCTCCTACACTCCGTACACGAAGTGACTCTCCCTTGAGAAGTGAAAGCACAACCTTAGGACTTGCGATATTCTCGATTTCCAACCAGAGACATGATTGACCTTACATTTTTTCAATAAGACATCCAAAGGCTGCCACCAGCTAGGCCTTGAGGGAGAGGGGAGTTGTGATGAAAGAGGAGGAGAAAGCGCCTGGCCTGACATGTGGCAAAAGGCAGGAGAAGAGTGGATGCTGATCACTAGGGAGCAGCCCTTAGTTCTTCATCTTTGATGCGGAGGAATGTATGTGTCTGGCGTTAGAGAAAATAATCAATAGGACCATTTACATGTCTACTGCCGATGCGGGTAGACAATGGCAATAGGAGGCTTCGGCTCTGCTGTTACACTGCTGGCTCAGGGGCCTGGGCGTGCGAAAAATACAGAGGGAAAACAGCTGTTCTAATTTCTTCTATAAGTGGAGAGATTTGGAGAGGGAGAGCTTTAAGAGAGATGAACAGATATTTGGCCATTACCAGAGGAAATAAAAATGGTATGCCTATAATCCCAGTATCTGGGAGGCTGAGACAGGAGGTGTAGTGGTTTGGATCTGGAGTGTCCCACAAAAGCCTCATGTTCCTATGGATACTGTGTAGGGTTGGCAGATGGGGTCTGGTTGGAAGGGGAGGATATTTAGGACTTCGCCTGGAGGGGTGTGTACTGTATCCACCCTTCCTCACTGACTCTCTGTACCACCATGTTTTTTCCCCACATTTTATTGATATGTATACGTGCAAAATGCAAGGTTTACAATGGAGTTGCGCATTTTGTGCACCTAAGTATCTTGTCAAGGTGACAAGGGCTTTCCCACTCTCCTTTTGTCCCTCCCCCACCCTACTCCCCTCTTTCACTTTGTCTTTCATCTTAAGTTCCATAGGTGTTTTAAGGATCTCTGCAGCTGGAGCCCAGTCTCTGGCCCTGCCCCCACTCCAGCCCTGCCATATGCTTCCACCTTTTCCCAGCTGCCCACCTATGAATGGACTGAGATCTGAAACTGTAAGCCACAATAAATCTTTCCTCCCTCAGTTATGGATGTCAGGTGTTGAGTCACAGAGATGAAAAAGTAACTATGACATTAGGATTGCCATGAGTTTGAAGTCAGGCTGGGCTCCATAGTGAGTTCAGGACCAGCCTGGACTGCAAAGTGAGTACCTGTCTTAAAAAAGAAAAGAAAAGAAAAGAAAAAAGATAGAATGGTGTAGACCAAGAATTCAAATACCAAAATACCTGTCAACAGACCAGTGGATACACAAATTGTGGTATTTATACACAATGGAACACTATGCATCAATAAAGTCCAACAATGTGGAGGCTTTTACAGGCAAATGGAAGAAACCTGAGAACATCATGCTTAGTGAAGTGAGTCAGAAGCAGAAGGTGAAACATCAAATGGTCTCTCTGATATGAGAGACCCAGATCACAACTCCTATGGAACTTAAAATGAAAAACAAAGTGAAACAGGGGGGTTGGGTAGGGGAGGAGGGAGGGAGGGATGGGCAGGGGGAGGGACAAAAGGAGAGTGGGAAAGCCCTTGTCACCTTGACAAGATACATATGTGCATAAAAGGCTCAACTCCATTGTAAACCTTAAATTTTGCACATATACATATCAATAAAATGGGGGAAAAAAGAATTCAAGTATCAATTAATGCTGGTAAGACTGGGAAAAAAACACTTTTACATTGCTTGTGGGATTGCAAACTGGTGTTGATCTTTATGTACCTTTCCAAAAGAGTTAAAATTAATGTACAATAGAGATGCATGTATGCACGTGTCTAGAGCAGCACCACTAACAAAAGCTAAAAAGTGGGAGAGGAATACCCATCAACAGACCAATGAATGCAAAACTTGTGGAATATGTGCACAATGGAGTACTACTGTTACGTAAAACTGATTTTTTAGGCTTTTGTAGGTAAATGGACACAACCTGAAACCTTCGTGCATAGTGAAGGGAGGGAAACGCAGAAGATTAAATACCACATAGGTTCTCTTATTGAGAAACCCAGACATTCTATAGAAAGAAATGGGTGTAGTAGTAGTAGACACGGGGGGGGGGGGCATTGTGAGGGATGGGAGGGCCAAAAAAATGGAGAGAAAGAGATTATAATGTTGATGTGATATATATATGTTCACAAAATACTCAAGCTCAATGTAACCTTTGTGTGTCGTGTGTGTGTGTGTGTGTGTGTGTGTGTGTGTGTGTGTGTGTGTTTGTAGAAAATTTTTAAAACATAGAAATGTCCTGCAGTAAAGGTAGATTTGGAGTTGAGGCTGGTCAGTTCAGAGGCAGAGGAAGGGAGACATCTGAGTTGAATGGCTTAGACATGGGCTGTGCCGATTAGGCTTCACTGAAACATCAAAACACAAAAAGGAAATTACGCTCCACAAACTCTTTTGTTTATTTGCTGTTTTAGTTTGTTTTTACTTCCAATCTAGGACCCCTTCAAAAAAAGTCCAACACGACTGACCTGAGAGAAAAGAATGTACAATTTAGGTGTGTGACTAAGCAGGATGAGATGGGGGTCCTGCCATTCCCAGCCAGTGGTGGAAACTACTCGCAAATCTTAGGCCTCTGTGAGAAACAGGTAGTGGGTCTCCATGACTCCTGCACCTGAATCTCCTGTGGTCCTCCAGCCCCACCTTCTCAGATACTGCAACTCTACATTTGAGGACAGCACTGGAGAGTTCAAACTTTACATGCTCAATAATAAGTTGGATGCTCAGCCAGGGTCAAAAATCACTAGATGAATTCTGGGGGGTGGGGGGAGGGGTTCAAGGAGCTTTTCGTGTCTAACTGTCCAACCCCTCACTTCAGAGTGGAAAAAAAGTCATGTTCACATCTTTGAGATCATAGATTCTCAGAAATTTGGGAAAAGCAACAGGTTTTCTCCCTTGAATAACAGCATGTGCTGTGCATGACTGTGCGGGGATTCCTTGGCTCCCAGCTCCCAATCTGTGGACCCCAAACTAGAGCACAAGCGGACATGCCGGTCTAGTTCACATCCTCTGTCAGAGTTCTGTCGAATTCATGCAAAACTCCCCACAATCCCCTGTGCCTATTCTACCTCCTCCTAAATTAAGGCCTTTCTACATGTCCTCTTCTAGATAGGAAGTGCCATGGCCTTAAAAGAGCCCTTCCAGAAGATTTACTTTTATTCAGGCATTAAAATTGAGGCTATATTTAGGCATAAAATGCCACTGTCATTTCATAAAATTATTATAGAAACCTTTCATTGGGAAAACAAATGATCCTAGTATCTTGTTGGGAAAGTTGCTCTGCTAAGTTTTCTAGTCTTTAATTTTCTTTCCTAATAAAACTTTGATGCAGAAGAAATGAAAACTAAGATACGTCACTGGGTTTTCAGACCTCAGTTTCTTTTCCCTTAATTCAAATCTCCCCTCCCCGTTGTTTCTCATCTTTTTTTCATAATTAACCCATTAATATAAACAAGCCTGAATAACTGTAGAATTTAAAATGGGAAGTAGGAGGTGATTCGCTGTATGGTATGTTGGTTTGTATCCATTCCTGCTCTAGAGAAGTACAGAAAACTCTAGAGTTGTTTATCTGCTGCCTTTGTAAGTAGAGCGCTTGGAACCCTGCAGGTAGGTGAACTAGGAAGGTAACCATAATTAATTTGGCTCTGTGAGAAAGTCTGTGGGATGGGAAAATGCTTCTGAGCTCATCTGTGTCTTGCGTGCCCAGCCCCCTGCAAGGCCTTGAACTGGTTCTTGCCTATGTAGAAACTGCACTGTTTTTCCTGCTGAGAAAACACTCAGGTGTGCAATAAACATGAGCCTTCATTTCTGTAAATCAGTTTTATTTGTATCTTCACATTTCATTCAACCAGCAGTAAACACTTTGGCCCTGACAATTCAGAATAAGTTCTATGTTTTTGGTTAAAATTAATTAATTTGGAGTTTTTCCATCCCCCTCCCTTTCCCTGAATAGTCGACATTTCATTTTGTCTGGGATGTAATATAGCAATGGTTTTGTTCATGTCATCAGGGGAAGAGTGTAGCCCAGGAGCTCATGTTTCCCTAGAAATGTTTCATCCCGTCCTGGAAACCTTCTGGAATGTGCTGTTTCACTCACACTTCACGCCTGCTCTTTGTCCACAGTGGCATCTGCTGGGACATGCCAGACTTTCCCAAAACCTTCCTGCATATTGAATCTGAATCCGTGACAGCACTTTCCCCCAAGAGCCTCTCAGCACCATATCCCACAGTTGCCAGGACTGTGGACGAGGAAATGTTCTTCCTTCTGAGCCCAGGGACTCTGAGACCAGCTCAGGTTTTTCTAAACATGAACAAACATCCTCTCTGTCTCCCCGAATCGTGGTCGTCAAGGAAAAGCATGGGCATGGCCATTGCCCAGCATGCAGTGCAAAGTGAGGCCTGGTCCCGGCTGTTCTTCTATCCGTTGAGCCTATCTGGAAACCTCTTGGGATTTACACCCTGCTGCAGGGTACCAGGCTTCATCTCAGCATGGCCCATCACCATCCTTTGTTTTCCACTCAGTCTCTTACTCAGTTTGAAAGCTCTTTATGGAGAGAGAGAGAGAGAAAGAGAGAGAGAAAGAGAAAGAGAGAGTTGTGTGTGTGTGGAAGAGAAAATATATCTTGCTTTAAAAAAGTTTTAAATCTTTTCTGTCTTGTAGAATGTGGCTTTTTTGAACTCAAAAGCCAGAAATGTAAAGTGTGCCTTTTCATAATGTGACAGTTTTGACCTGGGGCAATGGATACCTAGTGGCAGAGAGCTATGGGGTAAAAGTTCACAGGAAGGAAAAGACATCCAGCTTAATATATTACAACATCATTTGCCATTATTTGTCACTCTCTTGATGCAAGCACGAAGCACTACAGGAAACCTCAGGTATTACATCCCTACATAACAAGCACTCTACTGCATATTCAACCCCAGAATGACCACTGGAATCAAGTATAATCACCCACCCCCCATTTTGCAAATTAGGAAAGTTCAGGTCAAGAACACTGACACAAATAGAATTAACCCTGAGGTCTTTCCTTATAATTCAAATTTTTAAAGAATTTTAGCCGTAGAGCTCATTTATTTTCCAAGCAATACCCTATCTTCCCCAATAGCTTCCCTAGTATCACCCTGAAAAGAACGCAATATACAACAAATTTGATCCGATAGAGATTATCATACTTCTGGCCCAAGTGCTCTTACTTATTCTGGCACCTGAAGCCCCTCAAATGTGGACTCACAGTGTGAGTAAGAAGAGGAAGGATCTTCTCTTCCCCACTTCCGGGCCTGTCTCAATGTCCTAAGCTATTCCTTTCTTTTCGGGAACTTAGAAATTATAAAAACTTTGTGGGGGGAAGCCCGGCCATATTGTAGCATGGTTCTTACTAGGCAGTCATGGGAAGAGGATGGCTCTGTTGAGGTGAAATCCTCACCAGGCCCCAAGGGAGGAGCAGGACTGCCGGCAGGAGTTTGAGTGATATTAGTGTGTACAATCCCCCAGAGTAGAGAGACGGAACAGCTGTTTCACTTCCCAGAACAGCCAGGTGTCAAGCAAGGCTTGCCTCTACCCGCTCCAATGCTCTACACCTGAGCTCTCCGTTTTTGGGTGCTCCTGTTGGCTTGGGAATGTGACCTGCTTTTCTGTCACTTCTCCCTTTCCACTGTGCCCTAGTCTGTGGGAATAGAGGAACTGGTATTTTAGGAAAAAGTGAGATTGGAATGTTCTTCTCTTGTTATTACTCTCTTTATGCCACTCTTTTATTTCTCCCCAACACTCAGACTTTTGAAATTTAAAAACCAGAAAGAAACTCTTTTCTTCGATGTTTCAATCTGTACCTTTCCTCCCTGAGAACAGAGTTCAGAATGCCTGGCTCCTGAATGAGGAATGGAGAAGCAGGTGGCTGAGAACAGCAAAAAAGGAAATAAAACCCACAGGTGGAAGGAGAGGAAGGACAGTAATTTCCAAAATACGACTACGCTGGAACTGGACCCACAGCCCTCTGACTCAGCCTCCTCCTCTTCCCTTCTACATTGGTATCTCTATGGTCTTCCTGGAGGACCTTCTGGAAACTCAGGCACAGAACACTGATCAACATCATCTGAAATTTTACTTGAAATGAGTCTGCTATGGAGATTGATGTCATGAAATGGCCAGTGTAGGCAAAATTTGTCTTCCCTTAGGAATGGGGAAAGCTATGAATCCTTTCAATAAAAAAACAAGTCTAGGGCTCATCGCCTGCCTCCTCCTTCCACTACCACCTTTAGTGTGCTACATTCCGCAAACGCAAATTTCCCCCTTTGGGCTTCTTTGGAAGAGAGTTTGGCTAAGAAACACAGACTTGGTTGGGGCAGTAGACAGACCATATTTTTGTTTGGTTTAGTTTGGTTTTTTTAATGGGAACTGGATCCAGAGCTTTCACACTGAGCTATATCTCCAGACTTTTAAAATTTATTTTATTTTCATCTTATTTTATTTAACTAATTTTATTCCATTTACTTATTACATTCCTTTTCCCTCTCACCTTCTCCCTCGGCTTTCCTTTTTCCTCTCTGCAGAGTCCGTCTTCTTACTTTCTTCCATATCTCTTACATTTTAATAGTTTGGTATTCTCATATTGGAGAAACCATGAAATTTAACTTTCTGGGTCTGATTCATTTCACTGAGCACAATGGTCTCAAGGTGCATCCACTTTCCTACAAATGACTCAAGTTTGTCGTTCTTTATGGCAGAGTAGTATTCCATTGTGTGCATTTGCCATGTCTTCTTTTTCCAGTCATCTGTAGTTGGGCATATTGACTTGTCTTCATTACTTTTTCATCACTGACTCAATACCTGATATGCACAACTTTAGAAAGGAAAAGTTTATTTTAGCTCGATGTTTTAGAAGGTCACAGTCCATTCATGGGTGGGTGGTTGGAAATGGTAGGATCATATGGTGGGGCCAGAGCTGGAGCCAGAGCCAGAGTGGCTGCTCCAGAGACAAAGATCTTCACACCATGGTGGAGAGCCAAGATTGGGAAGGGCGGAACCAGCACATGCCCCTCCGAGTCAAGCCCCAAGCATCCGTCCCTGCCAGCCAGAATCCCTAAAGAAATTTGTGACCACTAGCCCAGCATCGCAGGAAATACTTGAAGGAATCTTTGAGAGAAGCAGAGAGACAAGCAGCACTAAAAAACATGGACATTATACTTAATGAAAAAGTATAACAAAAAAATAGATTGGTCTTTGAGTCATTTGATTGGTATCCTTCTAAAACAGTACCAACTGTCTTGTAAAATCTGTAAATCTTCCCCCATAATAATTATCTTAATAGTATATACGTTTATAAAACATAATACTTACATTCAACATAGGGAATTGATATAAAGTCTTTAAAATATATATATGTATGAAGTTAGGGATAGATAGGTAGGTAAAATGATAAGCCAAATCTGGCAAAATGTTAGTAATCAGTGAAATGTGAGAGAATAATTATGAAAGGTAAAAATCTGAAATACCTAGGCATGCCACTCTGTTGCTTTAAGAGGCCACCTATTAGTGTAAAAGAAGAAAAGGGCTTATTCAAAGGTAGCTTTGGGAGCGATGGTAGTCATAATTCCTCCAAAGTTGCCCACCTCCTCTCTTCCTTTAGTGGCACAAGGGATTTATTTTCATTCTTTGCTTCTTTTTGTGTTTACTTGATGGACTGAGCAGAATTGTTAAACATCAGGGAATGAGAGTTCTTTTTCTGAAAAAGAGTGACCTTTTAATCTCTGGCTAACGTCTGTATGTCGATGCACCTGGTATCTACTTTCTCTTTCTTGTCCCTCTTCCCTATACTGCTTTCCGGGGATGTGAGGAGGTAAAGCTCCTCTCCACTACCTGTAAAATATAACCTTTAATTTAAAATGCTGTCCTGCTATGCCAATCACCTTCTGACCAATAGATTATGAACAAGAAATAACTTTCCGATCATGTCCCAAAAAAATTAAAGAAAGATGCTGTTTTCCCTTACCTTTTGTTTTTGGCTACTTTCCTCCAGCTAGAATGACCTCCTGGTGCTGGTAAGTCAATCTCAAGTACGCAGACAAAGGCAATTGTCTAGGAAATCAGATGCTGGCTTCCTAATGGAAGGAACTTGAAGCGCTGCCTCTTTCCTGAGATCGCCTTCTATGACAGAGCAAGAAATGTGAGTTTTGTTAAAACCACTGTAGTTCTGGATCTCGTTAGTTCAGAGGCACAATGCAGCTAATAAATGCAGCAATAAAAAACTTACGTTGAATTCCAGGTTCTTGAGACTAACAATAGAAATAAAAGAAAAAAGATATATGGGTGAGAAAGGAGAAGTTCGGCAATATTTTACTATTTTCTTGGAAAGTTTCTGGAAGTAGCAATTGTATCTTTATAAACACATATCAGGGTTATGGACTGTAGCAGAAGGTAGATCACTTGCTCCTCTGTTTTAGGTACACTTGCTGATAAGCAATTCCGTGAGCAGTGTTGTTCACGGTCCCTTAGAACACTGATTATAGTTAGCTTATGTTGTGGGTTGGATCTGGAATGTGCCCTAAAGACTCATGTATTTGGATGGTGGTTGGATAATGGAGGTCAAATGGACCAAGTGGGTTAATCCATTAGGGACCTCGGGTGCTGCTAAGCAGTGCCTAGCTGGAGGGACAGGCTCTGAGAATGTAATAAGAAGACTATGCCTTCTTATCCCCGACTCCTCCCCTTCTGCTTCCGGGCCTTGACAGGATGACCAGCTTTCCTGCACATAGGCCTCTGCTGAGCCTGTCATTGTCAGCAGAGCCTGAATGGACAGATGGAGACTTGTGAAACAGGAGTTAGTGAAATAAACTTCTTCTCTCTTAAGTTTTGAGTGTCAAAAATTGTGTCTCAGTGACATACATGTGACTAAAACAGTTTGGGTAATGATAAGACACTAGAGTTTTCCTTGGGACTCCACCAGAACAGGAGTACTAGATCTCAGGAAGTAGAATTGAGGGTTCCAGATATTCCCTCGGGGGTCGAGGGTATGAGACGGCTGACAGAGGGGGGAATCGACTGCAGTCCTTCAGAAAGTTTTCTGCAGAAGAACAGGCAAGAGACTCTGAGGAAGAGCATAGACCCAGGCACAGGATGTGGTCCCTTAGTCTAGAATTTCCCCCAAACCACTGTGGGGTGCTGTGCCTGACAGTATCAGCAAGGACCGGGAAAGGGGGCCGTGAGCAGGAGGGACCCACTCCGGCTCCAGCTACTCACAGAAGCACCGAGGTAATCACATGTAACGGTCAGAAGACATCCTGGAATTAAAATGCTTTCTGGTAGAAATTTCTACAGCTAAGAGTGTGAAAAGTTGATGCTCAAAGTGTTCACCTTTTTTTGCTTTCAAAGATAGAAGCTAAAATCCTGTGAGGGCAAAACAGGAACAAATTGTGTCCACAAGAACACGAACAGCAGCGAGACATGGGTGACACCGTGGGGTGAAAAGGAATGGGAAATGGAAGAATGCTTCCGTGGGGAAAGCTCAGTGCTCCTGGGAAGGAGACGTCCAGATGTTGGGACTCCCCCTAAAAGCCCCAGGGACTGACTCAGCACAAACTAGCCAAATGCCAAAGACCATTCATTCATCCAGAAGCAAAGCAAGAGAGGCTCCCTTAGAGCTATGCTCACTCACTTGACACACATGGGCACTCACTTCTCTTTTTCCGTAGTTCATGAAGGTCAGCAGTTGAGCCACTGGGCAGGCCATTTCCTCTCTCTTCCCAGGAAGGTAAGTACCTAAGATCAGTTCTGACTTTAAGGATAAAATCTATTCATTCAGAAAAGCAAATTGACAATGGTCAGAGTCAATTAACACTGATTTCATAGAATGTGTTTTTGGAACTTTCTGAGTGCTTTTCAAACATCGTATTTTGCCCAGGATATTCTTGTTTCAAAATACGCTATCGGTATTCGACATATGCTGTGTTATTCCTACTATTACAGTTACTATTGTTTTATTTTATTGTCCTTCAACAAAGAAGCCCAAGAGCTATTTTATATACTTCATTTAAAAACTAACTCACAGAAGTACTTTTGCTTTAGAAATAATGTTTTTGAGGATTCCCAAACAGATAATGCAATCGTATCTGTCTCACTTAGTTTGTAATATTTGCAAAGATGATTAATATGCTATATGTATATACATCTATTGCCCAAGTTAAATTTAATTACTATGTGTTGCAAACGTACACTAGTAAAAATTATGGCAGACAAAGAGTAGAACTAAGAGATGAACCCGAGTAGTAAAGATTAATAAGCAGTGAATCGGTTCAGCCTGAGTTTACCAAGAAAACTCGGGCCCTTCCTGGTGGGAAAATAGATGAACCAGGAGGCTCTTCCTGGACAGGACTTTAATTGTCTTTACCAGCAATCAAATAAACAACTCACATGCTCATTCACTCTCACATTCCAGGATCTGAAATCTCACAGGAAGTTCAACTCTGAACTCTTCAGGGCTTTACTGGCTATATAGAAACACCACGAGACCGTTTGCAATATGAAAATAAATCAGTTTACTTCTTTTGCGTGTTTCACATGTGGCCAGAAAAGTTACAACATAAGGAAGGCATGAGAGACTTGGCCAGCTGGTGTTGGGAGTCTTTATTTCATTAGTGTGCTGTATTTGCATATGATAATCCAAAAAAAGGTTGTCTTTTTTTAGTGACTTGGCACATCCAACAAATGAAACAGGAGCAGGCACAGCAGCCAGGAGAGGAAGCGATGGGAGAAGAGAGGGGAGGGAGGCAGCCCAGGCCGCACCCAGGGGCAGCGTCTCCTCTGGGACGCTTGGCCTGATCGTCTCAATTCTGCCTGGGATTCCCTCACGAGCAATAATGACAAAGCAATACAGTGTGTGTGTTTTATCTTGTGGGGATACGTGAAATAAGGCAGCAACCCCTTAGCTTTTATAAGCTTCGAAGTGTAACAAGGCCAGAGTGAAGAATGTACCATTGCTCCCCCACTAGAGAGACAAGTGACGCGTGCCATGTTCCCACCTAACGCCCCTCCACTTTATTTAGCCTCTCCCCGAGGTCCTTTCAACATCTCTTACCCCACCCTAGGAGGGTGAGCACACGAGTGGAAATCCCCTGGGCAAACCAGCACATGCTGTATCAAAATATTGTGTCTTGACTTTGTTCTTTCAAATCTTCACAACTAAAGGAAAGAGATACAATCAAAATGATAGTCCACTTAAATGATAAACAAGAGAATTTAAAGAGACATGACCCAGTTTCTCGCCATGGAGCGACAGCTCAAGAGCAGTTTGTGAGATCTGGGTTGGTAGATAGGTACAATTTGTGGTTTCTCCATGAACCCTTGCTTAGTTTGTGAGAATTTGTAATTACAGCTTTTGAGAAAGAATACTCAGCTCAATGCATAAAACATACCAAATTTTGTGAATAAAGTTTACGATTTCTAACCAAGCTTTCCAAACAAGATCAGTAACAAAGGCACAGTTTATTATCTCATGCTTAAAATCATAGGTCTTCATTAAATTTTAGAGATGTTTGTAAAAAGCCAAAAGAAGTCCCAACCAGATGGAGGAGATGGAATGTGTCCCCCCCCCAGCTGAGTGCTTGCACGGGTGAGAGGAATACTATCAACTTGTGCCTCTGGACCTTGATAATGGTTGGGAGCATGACAAGATAATCAGGACATATTAATCTCTGAGTGTGACTCAAACTGAGGAGTTTTCCAACTGTGTGAACACCGCATTTGCTCTTTTTTCATCCTATAAAATTGTCACGATGACTATAAGGATGAATCAAGATAACTTATTCAGCTTTCAGAGACTCTGATTTGCTGCCACTGCAGAAGATACTCTCCATCTCTACAAATCTAGCCATTTTTACAGCCCTAGTAATAATCTACTGGGAGTCAAGCAGAAATTCGACATGAAATCAAGCAGAAATTCATAATTCACTGTGCATTCATCTTTTTTAAACTCATCACCTTAGGATCACAATCTTGCAGTTTCTTCAAAAAAAAAAAACACCCTCTGTAACTCAGGTGTAGCTTGATGGCTCAAATCAAGATTAGGTAATTCCTTTGAAGACCTGAGCAGGGTTGTGTCAGGCATTAATTATCCATGATGATAGGAATTCTATCAACTTGTTCTTCGAGCCCTGATAATGGTATGGAAGAAACACCCCAGCAGCCACCAAGAAGTCAAGAAGTCTTGACAAGCCCATTACTCTTACCACAAAGTCATATTGGGGAGAGTTTTGATTGGCTTATCAGTTTAGGGAAAGTCTGAATTACCTTTGACATTGTGTCTGATTTCTGTCATGTACACATAGACACCAGTGTGGTTTGTGTGTACTCTACCTTCCCGCTAATTTGGGAGACAATCAAATTTTCACCAACAAAATCTCATTTCAATTATACCAGGAAAGTAAGTGCGCTATCTTGTAAACAGGGCATCACCAGACTTTTTCTACAGTCGGGCCGTAAAGATTTTACTATCTGTGCATTGTACAATCTAACGCATTTACTCAGCTGTGCCGTTGTAGTAGGAAAGCAACAACTGACTGCACACCAACAAAAGGTTGAGAGAATGTTCCAAAGAAACATTGTTTACACAGACAGATATTGAGGCAAATTTGGTCCCTAGAACTAAATAAACAATTTGTGGGTGCCTACTATGATGAGTGAGGTATGGATAAATATCAGGGTTCAAAGAGAAAAAGGGCAGAACTGCTATGAAACACAAGCAGTTGAAGGTAGGCAATTTAAAATAAACCTTCAATAAATCACTTTATAAAGTGCAGAATCTTTCTTTTAAGCAAAACTCATCCCCAATAACCAATTGATTAGCTCTGTCAGAGTCTTGAGACAAAGCATGAGATCACTTGAGCCTAGAAATGAAATCTGCAACTTCATTCTGAAGTAAGCTTAGGGGTTGCAAGGAATGCCAGGGAGCAGAATAACCTAAAATGATTTATCTCTTCTCTTTTCTTTCCTTCTGCTTACAGCAGCAATACTTTTACTCAGACTTCCTGTTTCTGGCACTTGCCGTCTTGTAGGCTGTGTTTATACTTCCACCATCTGTGGTTAAGTAAATTCAGAGCTGGAGACCGAGTCTGGCTCTCTTTCTCATTCATTCGTACATCCAGGATCACACTTCTTTCTCTCCTCTCTCTCAGAATGAGAATTCTAGGTACAGGTCTTGGTGCAATTTTCTACTTACTACAAGCTGTTTCTGGAGAAAGTGGATATGCACAGAATGGTGAGTCATTTTTAACTTTTTTTTAAAAGAACGTTGGATGATCTGTAGGATATGCTTTATTTCTCTAAGAGACTTGGGCGCTAGGCTGGTATGGAGGTCAAGCATTTAGTATTTGCGTCATGATAGCCAAAGCAGGGGGTGACAGGGAAATAGTGTGAATGGCTTCTAATGTCTCAGAATTAACAAGAAAGAATGCATTGGTCCTTTAAAATGTGAATTTTAAATATTGATGAACGTTTCTACTCTTTAAAAAAAAGAACAGTAAATAGATGATTTGATTATACTCATTGAGAAATCTCTAAGGTAGTTTTTACTTTGTCAGGAAATTGAACTGGATTTGTTTTATCTTTCCACAAGATTCCATCCAAATGCCTAACTTTTCATGATATAATAATGTCCACAAGCTGGAGTTTCACTGAATTGATCAGTGCTGTACCACCCAGCTCCAGCCAGTATTCGGAACATAGTAGTTATTCAATAAATGTGTGAACATTTATTTTGATAGATTCATGTGAGATTTTTAGGTGAATAACTGAACAAAGAGTGGTATGTACTATCTCACTGAAATATATGTTTATAGTCAACAAATTTATAAAATGGAATCATTCTCTGTTGAATGCTTCCAATGCTTAGTAACCGGGTGAAGAAGCTGGCTACTTAATAAGTACATTGCAATTACAACAAAAAGCAAACAAAAGTGTCTGGCAACAGGAGCCCCTGAGAACTTGGACAACCAATCTGTTCCTACAGATTCAGCCACTGTACTTTTAAGATTAAAAAGTATTTTCTAAAAGAAAATATCAGCATATCAGCCTAATGACTCAGCTTAGCAAATTTGAGTCACGTTTCCTTAGTCATGTTTCCTCAGCTTATATGTTTTAAGCCAATTTACTTAGTAATTACCAAAGATGGAAAACCCTTGCATATTTTTCATTAAGAGAATTGTGTGACCAGCTATAATCACTCTGTGAGGGATAATCATCGTGCTGATTCTGTAGATGCACATCAAGAATTTTTCCAAGTGGCGATACTATTTTTAAAAGAAACAAGAAGTATAGTTTAAAGCTGGGTTTTCACTTCAACTTTTTAAATATCAGATTATTTTAAATCTGTGATTACCCGTCTACATAACCACATTAAAATACTTACCAATTTCAAAACTAAGAAATTCACAAAACAATCAGTTGGTGTTTGTTGAAAGATAAGTCAGTTCTCTGACAAGAACCAGGCTGATCAAATCAAGAAAGGGCACTTTTTACAAGCGCAGGCCATTTAAACTGCGAAGCTGCTAATTCCGTAAGTAAAAAGAATACTTCAAAATCATACTGCCAAGCCAAAACCATTTTGAAATATTTGAATTTCTACATTTATAAAATTTCAATTTATATCTATAGATATTTAAATATAATAATTCTGATTATTAAGCATTTAAGGAGTAATGGACTAAATCATGTTTCAAAAGTTCTATGAATTTCATGGCCCTAATGATAATATCTTCAATTGATATAGAATTTTTTCAAAAGAATTCCAAATGTTTATATATATTTTCAGAATTATAATTTCTATTTTATCTTTTTGATACTGATTTCTCAGAAAATGCAATGATCCTCACAGCCTACTCTTCCTGAGTTCTTGCTGTCTTTTAAGCTACCTTTGTATGAATTCATTTAATAATTCATATAACATGAATTTACATGAAAATCCTATGGTTTAATGGAAGCTGAATACCCTAACAAAGGACACTAGCTACTAATATACAGTAAAAGAGGAATATTTTAAACCTACCTATGTCCATTAATGACACCAGAAATCTGTGTTAACTAAGAATCTTTCGGGTTATATTAAGAACACTGTCTACTGAATGTCCTTCAATTTTACAATCCATTGCAGGGACTTTTTGTTATTTTGTTGTTGCTGTTACAAAGCTATTCTGCTCAATGACATCAGAAAGAAGGCCAGTCAGTTGCTCCTTAAAACATAGCCGCTTTAAATTCAGAAACAATTATTGAAACAGTGATTTGCGTACTGTTTGCGCAACCAACACACCTTGCCAGACTAGATGGCTGAGGTGGGCGGGAGGCCTTCCCTCTGCTGCTACGAGGCACCTCCCAGGCTGCGTCCTGTCTGATTTATGTTGTAGATTGCCAAAATGACAGAAACAAAGCTGACCTATAGGATGTCTGAGTCTAAATAGTGATGTATGTTCTGTGGTTGTCTAAGATTGATGGAAAGTCTGAAAATGTAAAAAGATCAAGACAGTGAGAGACGGGTTAACATTACCAGGAATCTTTCTGTTTAAAAAAATGCCAGCTTTGGGGAGAAAAGATCTAAGTATAAAATTATAAGTGAATGTGGTTTAAGGCTGATTGCTACATAGTTGCCTCCCACGTTTCTTAACCTAGTCTTCAGGAGAAGGACTGTACCCTGATAAACGACAAAGGAAGGCTTGCTGGTGGGCGGATGGAGAGCTGGGTGGATTCTGGGAAGTATTCATAGGACAGATGCCTGTGACTGTGAGCCCTGCTCATAGGTTTGGCCTCGCGGGGTCCCTGGAGATTTGTTGCTTTGACTGAACCAACCTGTCACTCAACTAACTGGTCTATTCACTGCCAGCTTATTAACTTTCCCATGAATCTATTGGATTATTTAAGTAAAGAAAATGAAGCTTGTGTTTCTCTTGGCTTCTGGGAAGCTCAATAGGGATTTAAGTTTAGTATGTTCATTATTTACTATAAAGTCTTAGAACCATCGAGTTTCACGCATGATGTATTAAAATGCCTCAAAGCAGTGACAAGCTTGTATTTGACCACTCTGCATTTGGTTTTGATTGTTGTGAATCTCAGGTGTTAGTTGGAATATATTTGGAATATATTTTTCCAGACTCACTTTTCTATTGAATATTGTGAACTCTACACAATAATACCTGTGTAATCATAAAGTGTACTTCCCAATTTAAATAATCAAATGCTATCAGTGGCAAATTATAGTTTCCTAATCACATTTGCCTCAGTCACTGGCTTCAAATAAGTTGCATAAAACTGTCACACAATGGAAATATCAATCCATGTCTCCTTGGGATACCTTTTTAGACAAGAGAAAGCAATCTTTAAAAAAATAATCTTTTGACTCTAATAATCTTATGACTTCATTTGAAAAGTCAGTGGAGATAAATGGACAGTGGGAATGAAGTCAACGTTTAGATTAGGTTGAAAATGATGAAGATAGGATATCTCTTAATTGAAATGTGCAAGTATTTTAAAGTAACAAATGTTCCTAAGAAAATTCTAGTTTAAATACAAGATGAGTCTGTTTGTGTCTCTTTTTACTGCTGTCGTGCACCAACACAAATGCAGAAACGTGTACAAGTTATTTATTAACTATGATAAATGCTCTTTCTGTTAGAAAACTGCACATGGGATTTTTGTTTTCTTTTGAAAGATTTTTCTTGTTCTTGGAATTTCCTTTTTTAGATGAAGTATAATCACTGTTTCACGTCTGCTGCAAGTCTGCCACTGTATTAAGGTCATACTCAATTCGAGAGGGCACATATGTTTGTCTTATTGGCAGCTGACTGTTTGTTCCTCCCAGGAGATTTGGAAGATGCAGAGTCTGACTCAGACTATTCATTCTCCTGCTATACTCAGCTGGAAGTGGATGGATCCCAGCACTCCTTGACCTGTGCCTTTGATGACCCAGACATCAACAGCACTGATTTGGAATTACAAATATGGTGAGAGAAGCTGTTTCTATGGTGCTTAGAAATAAATTTTCTCTCTACCCATGTGATTCTATTTTTTCAGTAGAAACAAAGGAAAGAGGGTTAAAAAAAACCTAATAATTTGCCAAAAAAAACTTCCTGAACACCTTATCCTTTGCCAAAAGACCAAAACAAAGCAGGTCTCATTATTCATGTATCAGATCTGAAGGCTACAACTCAGTGATGCTCCAGAATAGAGCTTGAAGATTCTATATCCACCCAGACTTTGTAGCAGAACTTAAATTCTGCTTCTCCAAAATTATTCTTCTCAAAAATCAGCTTGCCCAACATGAGGCTGTCTGGTGTTTTCAAGTTGTATTTCATAGGGAATCTGCTTGGCTTCTATCCCCAATATCAAAACTTACTTTTGACAGCTATTATTTCCTAGAAAAATTATTTCACTTATTTGTGTATCAGCTTTGTCACCTATAAAACAAGGTATCCAGACTCACAGGAAATTTGTAATAGTTCAATATATGAAATAGTTCAATATATATAAAGCACAATCACCCAATATATTAAGTAGTGAAGAAGAAACAGTAAATCTTGATTCTATGAATGTACGCTAATGTTCTACATTCTTGACATTTTGACTCCAGATTGTTCACATGATGTAAATTTTTCCAATAATCCAAAGGACTAGGACAGCTCATGGATTCATAAGGCCTCAAAAGTGAAGGGCGAAAAAACAAAAAAGCCTTTTGATTTTTTTGTTTTAAATTTGGTAAATAGCCTGACGATCTCATTTTTTTCCAAAAGAAAACCTTGTTGCCAAGGGTTTTATCTCTGGTGACACAAATATATATATATATAACAAAAAATGTGAATTTTTGGTTGTGGCTATTTCATTTTCATTTCTTAGCGGGGAAAGTAAGTCAAGAGCAATAGTAGTAAGACTTTTGAAATTCTGTAGACAGATAATACCTCACTAAGTGCAGTTTAGTCAAATTTCAAATTTCATCTTAATCTATTTCATGAGAGCTATGTATAATTGTCAACTTGAATGGCTTGCGAGCCACCTAAGGGATTAAAAAGTACAATTCTGAGGACATATGGATCATGGAGGTATAACCTTGGGAACAATTTCTAGTACCTGGCTCCATCCTTTTGGCTTTGCTCCCCAGATGTCATGATCCCAGCAGGTTTGCTCCACCATGCCCTTCTATCATGACATTTCATCCCTAAGCCTGTCAACCATGAACTGAAGTTTCTGAAATGGTGAGCCAAATGAACCTCTTATGCTTTAACTTGTGGCTATTGACTAGTTCATCCCGATGACAGGAAAATTAATTAACACACTTTACAAAAGAATCCTACATCTATCTGTTCATGCAGCACTTTATGCTGCTGTTATTGAGTGAATATAATCTTGGACTTAAATGTCACAGGGTCTTCTGACTTTGACTCTGTTGGGTCAGTTTTACTAGAAAGAATGGGAACCTATGAAGTCCAGATTGGCTGTAAGTAAGACTACTCTGAAGTGGCCAGACAAATCTTCCAAATGATGTGCTTATTCATTTTTATGGCAGAAATATCCTTCCATGGCAGAGGTTTGACTTTGGGTTTTCCAACCAGCTGATTGGTGAACTGTGTGAACATCATGTTTCTTTTGATTAGGTCAAGCCTGACCTTTCTGTTCACCTTCATTCACACAGTGTCTGACCACATTCTTGCCTACCTGAACAAACTTGCCCACTTTCTTTAACAAATTTCTTGATTTTTGCCTTCCGTAGTTTTTTGGGGGTTTTATTGTTTGTTTGTTTGTTTGTTTGTTTGTTCATTGTTTTTTTGACAGAGTCTCACTCTGTATTCCAAGCTGCTCCTGAACTCACTATATAGGCAAGGCTAGTCTTAGACTCATGGCAAACTTTCTGCCTCAGTCTCCAGAGTACTTGGCTTACAAGCACACCGAGTTTATGTGGTGCTGGGGAATAGAACTCAAGGCCTTGCACTTGCAAACACTTTAACCACTGTGCCATTTCTTCAGCCCACTTCCATAGTTTAATCCATCCAGATTCTCCATACAAAATTTTTAGTTATAAAGGAATTGCCCTAAGATGTGCCTTTAAGTGTACAAAAGTGTATATGAATTCCCTAGTAGATTAAGGTCCTTCTAGAAAGCAGCCATGTTTGTAAGGGGTACCTTGTCTTGGTTACTTTTCATCACTGTAATTAAATACCCAACATCACAAATTAGGGAGGAAAGGTTTATCTTAGTTCATCATTTCAGAAGGTCACAGTCCATTCATGGATGGGCAGCAACAGTGGAAGCACCTGGAGGAGGCAGAAGTGGAGGCAGCTCCTCACAGCATTGCAAACAGGAAGCCAAATCAAGTCAAGTCCCAAAAGGAAGGAAGCAGCATTTATCCTTCTAGGTCCCATCCCAGGGATCTGTTCCTTCTGGGCCCAGTTCAGTGTCCCTCCCCTTCCAGGTTTAAGCCCCCTCCATGTGCCATAATCCAATCCACATGCCTGCTGTCTGTAATCTGCCACATACCTATCTTCCACCACACACCTGTACTCTACCCCTCCAGGCTAGGCCCCAATCTCTTAACAGCAAATGATTCCATAGATAATCCATAACCAAGAACTCAACAGCAATAGAACAGGAGGGTCAGCAAGGGGCAGGGGAATGGGTTGTAATGATGGCGCAAGGCATATGTGTACAAAATTCTCAAACTTAATGTAACCATTGTATTTCGCATATAGATATTCCAATAAAAATGAGGGAAATAAAATTTTAAAAATGTAAGTTGAGGGGCTGGAGGAATGGCTCAATGGTTAAAGCGCTTGCCCGGCAAGTACTACATCAAACACTAAGCACACGAGTTCAATTCCTCAGCACCACATAAGCCAGATGTGGGGCACATACCTGCAATCCCAGCACTTGGGAGGCTGAGACAGGAGAATTGCCATGAGTCCAAGGCCAGCCTGGGCTCCATAGTGAGTTCAGGACCAGCCTGGACTATAAAGTGAGACCCCGTCTCAAAAAAAAGTAAATTGAAAAAAGATAATAGGTGCAATTAATTTTAACATTTATTTAACCAAACATATCCAAATTATCATCATTTCAACATATAATCAATATGAACAAAAATACTAATAGCATCACCAACTATTCTATTTTGTATTAAATCTTCAAAATCTAGTGAATATTTTACACGTTCATTACCTCAGTATTTAGACCAGCTTTATTTCAACAGCTCAACAGCTGCAAATGAATTAGTGGTTATTGTGTTTGGCAGTATAACCCTAGAACGTTCTTAACTGAAGCAATGCAATTTTTGAATCCAGTAGAGTTTTTAATCAAGCAGAATTGGATTTAACTAAGTAGGAATACTCACAGAGGTACTAAGTTTCCCTCAATCACCTGAAGTGTAGGCCAACAGCACAGAGAAAAGTGGCCCGTTCCATTCTGATGAGTTTATCTTAGTCTGTCAGTATGGCTTTCCTCTCAACGTGGGACAATCCCTGGAGTTCAGAGCCTCTGTGTGGGTGTCCAGGCTCACAAGATAGCCAAATGGTGATCCTCTATTGTTCATCACTTATTAATCTCACTCTCTGAAAAGTGAGAATGAGCTGAGAATGGCATTTTAAATTCTTCAACTCCCAAGTTGCTACAGGTTTAGATTCCATAATTGAATAACCCACTCGTACTTTACTTACAAATATATTTGCAATTCAAACAATGAACTAAAAACCTTTGTCCATCTAGGTTTGTTCATAACACATTATGTAAAACTCATAACACATTATGTAAAACCTCTTCCCCTAATACTGCCTTTCTCTCCTTATTCACCAAATGATGACAATTTCTTCATCTACAAACTTTCGAACCTGATGTTCACCTCAGGCATATTTCTTGGTATCTCTATAGCTCACTGTCTTAGTTACTTTTTTCATTGAAGGGACACAATGCACAACGTTCATAACGTAATGAAGGAAGGATTTATTTTAGTTCATAATGTCAGCAGGTGTTAGTCCATTCGTGGGCTGTTGGCAATAACAGAAGCACATGGCAGAGCCCTAGCTGGAGGAAAGTTCTTGAAGGCACGGCAGACAGGAAGCCACACAAGCAAGAAAGAGAAGAGTGAGCATGTGTTCTTCCAGGTTATGTCGGAGGGAACTGCCTCTTCTGGGTCAAGCCCCGGCATTCCACCCCTTCCAGGTCAAGCCCCGCTAGTCCATTGGGTGAGGACCCAGATTCTTACCTTTCTGACCAGACCCCATCTCTTAGTAGCACTTAATCTGATAGGTATCCCACAACATCCAAATATGTGAACCTTTTGGACATTACAGATCCACACCAGAGCCCTTAGCTTTAATTTTTCTTTTTTTCGTTCCAAAAATTAAACCCATAGAAACTATAGCCCCGACCCAAACACACATACACACTCTTCAAAGCCTGACCTACTGCCCAGTCTAAAAGATGGTTATTATATTCAGGGAAGATAATTTTAGGAAATTTTTCACAGATAATAAACCTATTGCAGGAGCTTAACCAGTTACTCAAAGTCTTCAGTAACTCAGACCACAGTAATGCAAAGGTCCAAGATCTTGTGCCTGAAGCCAGGGTGTTCTGTTCGGTGTTAACCTCACCTTGCTCAGCCAAAGCTACTCACTCTTGATCTTCGTTCTATCCAGAGTCCAATAACTGTCCTAGAAAGGACTCGTGTGAGCATGTGCAGAGAATCACATGTACCCGGCCAGTTCACAAAAGGAAACTGATACTTCTTCTGGGTTGTAGGACCTTCCTCAAACACACTTCTTATGACTTACACATATATACTTAAATATACACTTATCACTTATAAAAATGTACTTAAATTTATATTTCTATATCTGTATGATTAATCAGAAGAATTCTTTCCATGTAAGTAAACTTCTCCAAATTGTTATAGTTTGTACCTAGAACATCCCCCAAAGCCTCATGCATTGGACGGTGTGCAATACACACGGAGCCACATGCTGTTAGGAAGGGGCCCAGTCAGAAGGGGCAGAGCGCTGAGGCTGGATCTGGAAGGCTTCCTGCTAGTTCGTTCCTTCCTTTCTCGCTTGGATTCCATTTGCCACACATTGAACAGCTTTTCCTCCTTTCGGGCCTCTGCCACTCGATTCCCCCATTGCCAGCTGCCCACGAAGGGACTGAGCCCTTCTGAAACTGTGAGTTAAGATAAAGTTTTCCTCCCTCAAATTGTGGATGTTGGGTATTCTGTCCCAGCCAAGAATGAGTAACTTAGACTTAAATACACTTTTTTTTTCTGCCAAGATCTCCACTTTCAATTTGACTCAATTATCTCTCCTTTTAGCTTACATTGGCTGGGTTCAAAAAACACTTAGGAAAAATAAACTGGTAACGATGATTATCAAAGCGGAGAAAAATGAAACTGAAGGTCGGGGAAAGAGGAGAAGCCAGTAATATTCCTTTTATTTTCTACTGTATTTACAGTGAGAACATACACTTCCATCACATCTTTAGTCTTTGTAGTATCATTTAATCTTGGTTACTCAAATGACAGTTCATGGGGAGGAGGGAAAATTCACATAATAAGATGAGCAAAGCATAAGTCGGTTTTGAGAAATATATATGACCTATAGCAATCAGCTCTGTCAGAAAAAGAACATTCCCTTCTAATCTGAATAACTTTTATCTGTTTCTCCTATTTTATGAACTGTCTAGGACCTCCAATAGAATACTGAATAGGAATGTAACAAGTGGGGAAAATTAATGCTCACAATCAAATATCATAAGATTTATAACCTTTAATAGATGACCATTATTGGATTGAGGAAACATGTTTCTATGTCTTGTTGCTGAGAGTTTTTATGGCAAACAAATGCTGAATTTTGTCAAGTATTTTTTCTTTATCAATTGAAAATGAACAGATCATTTTTCTTTTATTCTGCTGATGTGGTCAGTTCTATTGATTGATTTTAAAATATTGAGCCTATTTTAGTTGCCCAGGGAGCACTTTATTTGGTCATTATGTATTAATGTCTATGTGTACATGTTTTCTCAGAAACATATGCCATTGTGAGGAATATTTTCTGTATATTTCTGTAGTATTTCTGCAAAATTTTGGTACCATAGTTAAACAAGCTTCATGAAATAAAGTGAAAAGAGCTTATTCAATCTCTATTTCCTGGGATGAGTCTTAAGACTAACACTCTTTCTCCCTTATTCATTCGATAGAATTCACCAGCCTATAACTACTAACCATAGAGCAATTTTTGGTTAAAAAGTTTATCAATACTACATGTAACTTCTCTGGAATAAATAGACCTATTGAGATATTTGATTTATATGTTGGTCACTTTACTAACTTGTGTTCATAAGATTTTTTTACTTCTTAAAAATTATTACATATATAAAGTTTTTAATTTTCTTACTATAATTTTAATATAATGATCCACAGTGATATCTCATTTTATATTGCATACATTGATAAATTATATCATTCAGTTTTTTATTGCTTTTTATTGGTTTGAGGGGTGTTGTTTTGTTTTGGTTTTGGTTTTAGTTTTGGTCTCATTGTTGTTGTCATCGTCGTTGTCGTCGTTGTCGTCGTTGTTGTTGCTAAGACAGGCTCTCGCTCTGCAGTCCAGGCTGGTCCTGAACTCACTATTTAGCCCCGGCTGGCTTTGAACTCACAACAATCCTCCTGCCTCAACCTCCTGTGTGTTGGGATTACAGGTGCTGGGATTACATTGTGTCACTCTGTTTATGTGGTTCTGGTGAAGCCATCACAGAGCCTTAAGCTTGCTAAGCAAGCACTTCAACTCTGAAGCAAGCTCCAAGCCAGTGAATTATATCTTTGTTTTCTTTTCTTGACCTTCTTATTAGATTTTATCATCCCAAATTACCTATGATTATCTATGAAATTACTCACTAAGTATATGAGATATTGTATGCCAATAATCCTTCAAACTACTTGGATTCCACTTTCTTTTTTTTCAGTATATCTTCACAGCCTTTTTTCCCCATTTATTCTTGTAGGACATCAAAAAAAAAAAAAAACTCATTACCTTCCTACATAAACAAAGTTTTGCTTTATAATAATCAATTATCCAAATACAGGGATTCCCCCTAATTGTCATGATCCTGCTTTGACTTTTTCAGGTTTATTTACATTTATTGTGGGAGCAAACCATTATTGAGTATAAGGGTGGTAGAAAGCAGAAAGAATTGGAATGAATATTTCTAATTACTTCCCTTTGCCCACTAGTGGGTACCTGCCCCCTCTCTACCTATGGCCACAAAAGTTGAAGCCATGTAAAAGCTGAAATGTGCTATGTTCTGATTTCAGCATGTACAGAAACTCCTCCCTTAGTCAAGATAATCTTTTGTCTCCACAGCGGGGGCCTTGTGAAGCA
This sequence comes from Ctenodactylus gundi, assembly GCA_004027205.1. Lineage (NCBI taxonomy): Eukaryota > Metazoa > Chordata > Mammalia > Rodentia > Ctenodactylidae > Ctenodactylus > Ctenodactylus gundi. Next base: position 1,710,990 of record PVKB01000001.1, on the reverse strand, counting down.
AAACTGCATGAAGCTTAAAAAGCTGCAAAATGAGATATATCTCATCAAAACAGACAAATTCTTGCTGATTGGTGACAGTAACATATGCGTGGAGCTTGGAGGCGAGAAAATAACTTGTAAAACCGTGAACATTGCCAAGATAGGTAAGCAGTGGCGGGGGGAGCTTGGTTGTCACCTCTGCACTATCTGCTGACACTGTGTCTGGACTTTCCTGATATTAAAAGTAGGCAAATTGCAGAAAAAAAGTAATAGAAAAATAGTACATTTTCCCACTCAATTTTGTAAATAAATAAAAAATGTAACACATTGGCACCAATTCTTACAGCGAGGGAATTATGAGGAACTTCAAACTGAGCTGTCAAAGAAGGTATTTGTGCCGTGAGAACATGGTGTGAAGCAAAGCAGTTCAGATAGAATGATAAGTATCAGGCATTTTCTCTTATAAGAGAAACACAAAGTATAATTAATTTAGAGAGCTAAATAAAAGAGAGATGTCTTCCGTGATATTTTTCAAAGCCCGTCGCCTGGCTGGGGTTCTCCAGAGGAGAGAAGACCGTAAGAGGGAGACAAGTGATAGACTCGGGTGGAAGGATGGATGGGTTCAGCTTATTTTAAGGAACTAGGTCATGTGATCTAAGAAGTTGGCAAGTTTAAATTCTGCAGGGGAAGCCAGGAGCCTGAAAATTCAGGTAATAATGCCTGTCCCAGGCATACAGTCAAATTCTGCTGAACAGGAAGGAAGCTCAAACCCTTTTTCCATTTATGTTGCGCTCTTGAAACAAACTTGCTTCTTCAAGGAACCTGTCTCTATTCCTAAGGCCTCCTACTGACTGAATGTTGCCCACTAGGTTGTGGAAGGTAACCTTTTTCTTAAAAGTCTACTGATTAGCAGGTCTTTTAGAAATTCCTTTAGATTAAAATTTGACCAGCTAAGCACCACAGATTAGCCAAGGTGACGTAAAATAGCACCCTTTCCTAAGAGACTTAGTGAGAAGGGCGGCAAGGACTAATATGATTTGAACGAGGAGGCACCCTGATGAAAATTAATGATAAAAAATATATTTAAGCAAAATTGCAGCTTAAATTAATGCAATGAAATGTTAACTATTTGTGTATGTTCTACCTCTGGAAATTTGCAAGTCAAACAATATGCATTATATTATATAAATTTTTTAATTTCAGTAACATACTTTATTTAACATATTAAATCCAAAACATTACCCTTTTTATGTGTTATCAATACATAAAATTATTGTTATTTTATATTTTTAACACTGTATCATTGAAATTGTGCTCAGTGAAGTGAGTCAGACACAGGTTAAATGTCAAATGGTTTCTCTGATATGAGAAACCCAGATTATATTATATATTTTATATTATATAGCAAGCACTGTCCAAAGTGAAACTACACACACACACACACACACACACACACACACACACTGAAACTAAATTTACATATATATGTACATATATCCAAAATAATAGAAGCCATTAACTCTTCAACTGGTTTTAAATGTTATGGATTTTTTTTTCTATTCTCACCCCCTTCATTACCTGAAAAGAAAATTGAAAGTAAGAGCAAAAGTCACTATCGAATAGTAAGAGTGAGAAATTAATCCAGCTTTGTTTTATTGAGATAATAAAATAAAGCCAGGTGTGGTGGTTCTCCTCTGTTAGCACCAGCACCCTAGGAGGCTGAGGCAGGAAGATGACAACGTCCAGACCAACCTGGCCAATTCGCTGACTTGGCCAGAACCTGTCTCAAAGTCAGAAACTTAAAAGGGAATAGTATGTAGCTCAGTGCATAGGCCCTGGTTCAGCATCCAGGTGTACACTCACACACACACATGCACGCGCACACACACACACACACACACACACACACACACACAATAGTAAAAATAAAGAATAAGAATAAGAAACAATTATCCTGGCACAAAAGCAGATGTAGTAGAATAAAAGGCGACAAGGTAAATGGTTGTGCACGTTGGCCACGTAATAACAGTGGGCACACCAGTGTGAGTACGGTCAGACAAGGATGCCCACAGCAGGCTATCCCTGAATTCAGAACTTGAGCAAACTGGGTTTGCATCATTTGGACACCAGCTTTCTACGAGTGGATGTTTAGTTGTGCACTGCACAAAACCATACATAAAGGTATAGCATTTACATTCCTCTGAGAGAAGACAGAGAAGGGGGTCTTCTGAGAAGGCCGTGGAATGCTGGAGGAGAGCTCGTTCTTAAATATATCTGCACCAGCCCACAAACCCTTGCATGTATGTGCACACCCACAGCACACCTGCAGGCTCCGCGTGACACCCTGCAGATCTCATGTGCACCATGCTCTTAGAGGCCCACAGCCTGCACCCACAAACTCACTGCAAACCTGATGTGTCTCCCCTGAGGGACAGTGGGCAGAAGCAGAGGATGCACTCTCCTGGTAGCACAGGTCCCTTTGGAAGAGCTGGGCTGAGCCTTGGAAAGCACTTTGGGGCAAGCAGGTGAGATCTGGAAGCGATGCATCTTTCAGCAGCACCTCCTTCTCGTTCCTACAGTGACATGTCGTTTTGAATTTGCTATTTCGTTAACTCTAAATTGAATGCCCCTGACTGAACTCCAGGGTCTGCACTTCCTTCCTTTCTTTTAGGTTCCCCACAGCCCCAACTAGGCTGGCAATCATGGCTTCTTATCTTTCCACTTGCTTGGCAAGTGGGATAAATATGATTGTAAGTTTGCATGAGAGTGCATTAATTTTTTTTTTAATGTGGCTTAAGACATGAGTGATCTTTGTAATCTGTCCCACTGCATTTGGCCTGGAGGCAGAGCTTTCCGGGGAGCCAAAACAAGCCCACATCAAATAGCAGGCTGAGAAATCAAAGCTGAATAAAGACTTTTGAGCCTCGGAAGCAGACACAGTGAAACTCGCCTTGTTAATTCAGAACGATTACTACCTCTCTAAGACTTGTTTTCCTCATCAGTGTGTGGTGGTAGGTGAATATTGTTTGAAGGCGGTATAAGCAAAGCCCTTGGCAGTTGGTAGGTGCACCATGCACCATTCTTCCCTTAATTCTTCCACCTTTAGTTGAGAATTATTGAGCTATGGGAGTGGGCAGGGCATTAGGCCAACAGGCTTCTGTTGGGAGTATGAATGAAGGGCCAGCATAAGACGAACACCATGATGCTGTGTTGGGCCCTCACTCTGTACCCACCATCTTCTCTCCTGCTTTGAGTCTAGGACATCGTCAGTTGGATAGAGCACTTAAGGTTACAAAAGGATAAACTGCCCCTCTACAAGACACTCAAGAGTACAGGAGCCAGAGTTCAGAGAATGTGTTCTGGTGTCAAATCAGCACGGGCTGCTATACTACCTAGCTCCCAAAACGTGTGATATCTGACATCCCAGGTGTATTGCCTGCATCAGAGCCAAGATGCACGTTCCTAACTGGCTGGTGCTTCACTAAGCAAAGCTAGAGCTCCTTTCATCCTACTGCCCCACCGCCTTTGACGCCAAATGGTCTAAGGGAACTGAACAGGGAATCACCTGTGCGAAGTGTTCTGGACCAGGACTGGAGCAAGTGCAGACACTTCTCACCTCAATGAGAAGTGACGCTAACTGCTGGAAAGGTGGGGCATATGGTCTACCATTGAACCTAGGAAAAGAAGAAATTTTCTAATTTGTTGCCAGCTACTTGAACCAGAGATGGTGGATGTGATTTTCAGAATAGAGGGACATTAAAAATTATAATTGTTTCCTTGATGTCTTTATATAAAGACTTTATTTTTTTTCCTTTCTAGTTAAACCTGAGGCTCCTTTTGATGTAAAAGTCGTCTATCGTGAGAAAGCAAATGAATTTGTAGTGACATTTAATACATCACACTTACAAAAGAATTATGTAAAACAATTATTGCATGAGGTAGTCTACCGCCAGGAGAAAGATGGAAACAACTGGACGGTATGTAGGTTGGCCATATTTATAAAACAAAATCTTCCTAATGTTATGTATTCTATGTGCCATGGTATTTAGCTTCAGAAAACCTGACAATTTTGTTTTCAGAATGTACCCTTTCCTAAAAGAAGCTCCCAATATTGTACTAACATGAAATGAGGCCCCCAAACCTAAGAATCTCTTTGGTTCTGTCTTATCTAACTGATTGTTTTCTTTCTTCATTATTTGTTTTTATAATGTCTTCAACTTAGTTGGATCACAACACAGACTGAGATCAAAGTGATATTCACTGTTCAAAGACCTGAACATTGGCACATCTTATACCAACCACACTTTTAGTCAAATCAGACATGCAGAAACCCCCTTGGTTACCATCATCAAATTTTCGACACTTTGGTTTCAGGATTTGGGGAGTGACCTAAGGCAAGAAGAAGAAATAGAAGATTTATTTGCATTTTGTTTTTATTTTAAAACCTGAGGTCTTAGTTGTTGAAGTAACCACTTACTGTTCACTTTTATAATCTGGATTTAGTCCCCATTTTCATGATTTGCTGGGTTTCAAATGATCTGACTGTTCCAGCAATCTGTTTTGGAAAGGCTGGGACTAAAGGAGAGCAGAACATCAGGTTTCTCTCAACTGGCCTAACTCCTGTCCTTTCAGTACCACAGGGACAGAAAAGAGGTGGTTTCTCTCTCTCTCAAGACTAACCGTATGCTTTCTCAGGCCTCCTGGCTCTCTTGTTCAGGCCAAGCTTATTTGCTTGCAGTGTGCTGCTTACGGAAATGTAACACCAAGGCTGCAGAAATGGCTCAGTGGTGAACGCACTTGACTAGCAAGTGCTAAGTCCAGCACTAAGTACCCAAGTTTGGTTTCCCAGCACCACATAAGCTAGGTGTGCTGGTGCGTGCCTGTATTCCCAGCACTCTGGAATCTGAGACAGGAGGAATGTGGTGAGTCCAAGGCAGCCTGGGTTCCATAGTGAGTTCAGGACCAGCATGGGCTACAACGAGAGACTCTGTCCTCCACCAAAAAAAAAAAAAAAAGGGAAAAAAGAGAAAGAAGTGTAACACCGTAACACCTGCTTCTAACCTCCCGGCTTCCACCTCCTGCCTCACCATATGTGTACCAACTGGATACCTTGATCCCACCCTCGTTGCTTATTCATCTGAAAATTGCACCAATAGAAAAGCACCTATGATGGAGAAAAAATATTTGAAATAAATTCCGAAGCAATCAATTTATTGTCTAGGGTTTAAAAAAATTTAAGTTACAACTCTAGCTGCCATCCTAGACTTACCTGGGTTAACCCAAAATTAATAAAAATCCTACAGCAAATTAGGAATGAGGATGAATGTTGCACATATGCAGCTACCAAGTGGTTAATTGTTACAATAAAAGCCTTGATAAATTGTTGAGAGATGAATATCGTAATAGAAAAACTAACAAAAATCTTGAGAAAGTTTCTTGAGAAATATGCATATATTTAATAAAAAGGTAAAAAAACAAGCAAATAAATGTAAGTGTAAATGACAATAACATATTACTTTTTACACATAAAATTGACATAAATGTTTTTCTTCAGGATAATACACAATGTTGAGAGACTATTACGTGTATATGGCTTTCGTGATGTAGCATGGTATCTTTCTGAAGAGGAATTATTCCTGCTCACTAACCCATCTTTCATTTCTCTCTGACATGTCAAAGGGAAAAGAAGAAAAAGATACCAAAATATAAAAAGAACAGTGGGATCCTGGGAGCGAGTTATGTCTTCCCAAAGTGGAAGAGCCTAACTCACTAGAACAAAGACGCATTCTGTCGCAGCTTCCTTTGACTAATCGTGGCGTCATTCATGAGCTCACAGACTCTGCTCCTCATTCCGCTGCTGAGCCCTCCACAGCCCGGGAGGCTTAGTCTGACCAATAGGAGATGCCCTCAGGAAGATGCCTACAGGAGCTCACCTGGGAGTGATTGGGGACACCTAAGCAAAAATTCATTTTTCATCCTAAAATATCTAAGGACACTTTTTCTTCCCTCCTTAGCACACGAATGTGACCAACACAATATTGACACTCTTCCAGAGAAAGCTACAACCCGATGCCACCTATGAGATTAAAGTCCGATCCATTCCTGATTCTACCTCTAAATATTATGAGGGCTTCTGGAGCGAATGGAGTCCAAGCGTCTACTTCAAAACTCCTGCCCCAGGTGAGCAGCGAGCGCGGCGCAGCCTCCCCTTCCCCTTGCTGTGTTTTGTATGTCGGACTGTGGGCGAGGAAGCGGGAGGGGGTCGCGGCAGCTGACCTGCCGGCCAGGTCTCCCTCAGAGGGCACTTTCACTCTTTTGGTAGACAGGGCTGCCTGCCATCTTTGCCCTTTTTGTGAAGAATAAAGAAGGCGAGTCTTTAATAGCTAGTAACTGCTCCAGGCTGTCTTGACGCTGCTACCTCAATTGTTACTAATAATAAATCTGAATACCCACTGCCTTCTATTTAGCAGCTGAGGCTGAGATTTCAATGACTAGAATCTCACAGATGCCCCTAGGAAGTTCCTTGGTTAATGGCAGATGGACAAGTCCCTGTGACTGTTCCACATCTCCTTTTCTGAAGTCTTGATGATGTCCTTGGGATCTAGGAAGTATTAATTTCCAGAAGAGCCAGACAGCATTATGCAGGAAGGTCCCCAAAGTGCTCCACATAGGACGTTCCTCTGACACATTTGGGAGGCTATCACACCGTCACGCCAGCTTCCCATCCTGGCTATGTCACTTCTGGTAACTGCAAGGGGAACACTGATCTCTTCACCAGCTTCTGCGGCTGCTTTTCCTTGCTGGAAGGTGTTGGAAAAGGACTGGTGGCACCTATGATGCTAGGTCCCTTCTGATGTCTTTGTGCTGCTCACTAATCAGTGTTCCTTAAACCAGGTGCATACTGCTTTTTACCAAAAAAACAAATGTACAAGAAATAATAAAAGACTGGGGCTGGAGGAATGGCTCACCGGTTAAAGTATTTGCCTAGCAAGCACTATATCAAGTGCTAAGCACCTGAGTTCGATTCCCCAGCACCACATAAAGCGGGTATGATGACGCATGCCTGTAATCCCAGCACTCGGGAAGCTGAGATGGGAGGATTGCCCTGAGTCCAAGGCCAGCCCGGGCTCCATAGTGAGTTCAGGACCAGCCTGGGCTACAGAGCAAGACCTGTCTCAAGAAAAAAGAAAGAAAGAAAAAGAAAAAAGAAATAATAAAAGAGCCCATGAATAAACTCAGAGCTTCCTGGAAGTCTGTCAGACTGCATGCCTACTGAATGCTAACCACCATCTGTCCTTGTATTTCAGGGGACACGGACCCTATTTTACTAACTATGAGCGTTATCAGTTTTTTCTCTGTGATCCTGCTGGTCATCTTAGCCTGTGTGTTATGGAAAAAAAGGTGACTTTTACAAAATAGTCTACAGGGTGATTGTATGGGATCCTAGACAGTGACAATCTGAGCCCCCCTTACTGATTTCAAAAAACTTGTGAAGGGGAATTACACATTTCAGGTGTTATACTGCTCATTCTCAGGAACAGCAGTGCCCACCCCTTCCTACTCTCAGATGCCAGGGAATTTCCACAGCTGGTTCTATAAGAAACAAAACATATAAGTTGAATATAAGACAAACCTTCTCTCCAAAATAAGAACTCTTTAAGTAGTATTCCCATACGACATTTCTTGCAAAGCCTCCCAGAAGCCCTGGAGTCAATACTCATGAAGATGCAGAATGTGTTGGACATTTGGGTTTTCAGCACACAAATTCATGAAACTTTTGTATTCCATCCTCTAAGAGAGCCGTATTAGTGTCACTATGAAAGTTAATTTTGAATATGCATCAGTTAGATCACTTAATGCAAGAAAGTGCTATCAGTACAGGGCCACCTAGCCTCAGGATTACAAATATCCAAATTTAAAAATAGCTGCCTCAGAATAATGTGTAACTCAGAACACATTCCCTACTTCCAGCAAAATTAGAGCAAACAATTCATTGCCATTAAAAGACAAGATGACAGCATCTGCATGGGGGACAAAAGACCAGGTTAAATTTTAGTCTCAAAATTACACCAAAATTACCTCATTGAAAGCATCATTGTTCCTTCTGTCTGGGGCCTTTCCCACAAGTGTATCTTAGCAATATCTTGTTTGTAGAGGAGACTAATAACAATGACATCTGGTCCAACTCCTCCTTGGATTGACAGAGCACTGAAGCTTAGGGAAGGAAGGTCAGTTGTCCATGGTCACCCACATGTTGTGGTTCCAGGATCAGGATAAGCGGAAAGACCTGTGGTATTTGCTTCACCTGTCTTTAATTATATCTACCGATGTCCTCTGATTTCAGGATTAAGCCTATCATATGGCCAAGTCTCCCTGATCATAAGAAGACTCTGGAACATCTATGTAGAAAACCAAAAAAGGTAAGTGCTTCTGGATCTTAACAGAAGCACTTTGTTTGCAGCATCCCCAAAGCTGACAACCATATTCCAGGACAAGTTATATATATATCAACCTAGGGTCTTTTATACGTCCCTTAAAGGATTCTGTGTAAGACCTCAGCTGCAGTCCCCAAAAGTAAGAAGCAAATGAGTTACAATTCTCAGAATTCCAACATTTTTCAGGCATGGAGGTCATGGCTAGCTAGCAGTCACTTAATGTGGAATTGTCACAACACCTCCAAAGAGGAATGAATAACCTAAAGAACATGTGGGCAATTCTCTTTCCCTGGTAAACTCCTGCTCAGAAAGCTATTTGGATCTATTCCTGAACTGAACATTTATGGACATGTCCCTCTAGTTGGTTCCTTCTTAATGCCTCTATATTCTTTGTGTATGCAGAATTTGAATGTGAGTTTCAATCCTGAAAGCTTTTTGGATTGCCAAATTCATAAGGTGGATGACATTCAATCTAGAGACGAAGCCGAAGGCTTTCTGCAAGATGCTCTTTCTCCACAACTAGAAGAGTCTGAGAGGCAGGGACTTGCGGAGGATGTACAAGACCTCAACCAGCCATGCCAGGCTGCAGTCTTTACCCCACAAACTTTCAGAGAAGATTCACTCTTCATATGTCCAGCTGGAAATGTCAGTGCGTGTAATACATCCACTCTTCCATCTTCCCAATCTTCAGACTGCAGGGAGAATGTCAGGGATGGGCCTTGTGTATACCAGGAATTGTTGCTTAGCCCTGCAATGACAAGCAACATTTTGTCCTCACCATTTCCTCACCAATCAGGAGTCTTGACATTGAACCCAGCTGTTCAAGGACAGCCCCTACTTACTTCGCCGGAACCAAACCAGGAAGAAGCTTATGTCACCATGTCCAGCTTTTACAAAAACCAGTGAAATGTAAGAAACCCAAGATAGCCCATTTTCTGAGCAACAATGACTGAGAAGTGAAGTCTAGCAATTAGAAGATGAAGTTAACTCCACCCCACTACATAGTCCATAAGATCTGACACATCAGCTTGACCTGCTGCTTCCTTTACATTCAACATGAGTCAGGAACCTTCTGTTTCTACCATGTTGACTGGGTCATGGGATTTTCTTTTGTCCCCATTAAGGAAAAAACAGAAGAGCATGAAAGAAAGAGAGAAAGGCTAGAGAGGTGAGGAAGGCAAAAAAGAGGGAAAGAAAGAGAAAGAAAAAGAAACAAAGAGAAGAGAATGACAGTTAATATTACTAACGCTCTACGTCTAACGAAATGTAGGTATGTTTTATGTTACTTCATTGTCATAATAACCCCAAGAGGTGAAAATTATCATTATCAGAATTATTCTCCTTTTCTTAGATGATAAAATTGAGACTGAGGGTTATGTACCTTCTTCAAGGTGCCATTCAGTGAGGGTTGGAGCCAAGATCTGATGCTTGGAGTCTTGCTTCAGTCTCACGACCTATGAGCCTTTCTCTTAACCTATTGTACTCTTGAGTGCCAAATATAGGTAATAACTAGCTGGCCATATAATTTATTATCCAAATTGTATCATACTTAAAAATGAAAAAGAAAGCTAGAAATAATTGCTCTAGGACGATAAGCATAAAATGAGATTGTTCCAGACAAATGTGACACAAACGTGCACCTGAGTTAAAATGAGAAAGGAAGAGGCGAATGAGCAAACAGGCTGAATGAGTGAAGCGGCATGGCCAGCCATGGGAGAGAAGGGGAAGACGGTAAGAAACATCTACCAAGGAAATTCAGTTTTGTTTCTCTGAAAACAAATTCAAGAAGGAGGAAATTAAAAACTCAGAATTTCTATTGATAGTTATCAAGGTCAGGATCCTCGTGCTGCTTCAACCCAAATGCATCTACCCAGGATCATGGAAAAGCCCCATTCTGGCCCTGGACCGTGGGACTTCGGACCAGTGATCATGGGACTAATTTCTTCCACGTGTGTAGACACTGGCTAGACATGTCTCAAGTTGTAGAGTCTTGGGTATTGCCAGAACTTTGGGGATGAGGCAGAATATGCTTGGCAATAGATGATGGACTTGGATCTAAGCTCTTGGAGGTACAAAAAGACACATTGTTAGCATTTAACGCTTGTCCTCTTGCCATTCTTCGTTTAGATAACCTTGTAACAGATAGCTCAGGTTATCATGGCAGTTGATGAATATCAGCTAAACCCTTCCGACAGGTCCTCTACCTTGACTGTCCACATAGGCCAAATGTTGCCCATATATAAAGACACAAGTGTTTGTAGTTGATTTTATTGTTTTATATTTTAAGTTTTCATTTCTCTTTTTACTTCATTTATGGAGAATAAGTGACTTCAGTTTTTTTAAGTTTTGTGTTTTGTGCTATCTGATAATGAGGTTTTGGTTGTGAGCTAATAGACCCTCTCTGTTGGCTGAAAGCCTATGTGATAATCAGAACTTTTCATTCTTCAGATGCATATTTCGCTCTTCAAAGTACTTTCCACTGAAGCAATAGAAATGCATACAGCACTATGAAGCCTTGGGTTTGCTTGGTGTTTTGGGAGTTTCAAAACACTTCCATAAACAGTCTCTCATCTTCCTCACAAACACAGAAAGCCTGCCACAGTAGTAGGCACTGGAGATCTGAGGACACGCAAACATGGGATCTTGCCTCATAAAATGCAAATCTAACAAGAGTGAAAATTTGTAAACAAAATATTAGAATCACACAAAGTGCTCTAAAAGAGGCATGTTGAAAATATTCTATTGGAGGCAGGGAAAATGCTACAAAATGATGTAAATTTGTGTAAAGGGAAAGTGAAGTCTGCCTGGTGTAGAAACAGCAAAACACATTTTTCATTAGGTGAGCAGATTTTTTTTTTTTTACCTTTCGAATACATGAAAATCAATTCTCAAAGAAGACATCACACAAAATCATCTCCCCAACCTATGCCTTTGATCTAACTTACAGGAATTCTTTGAAGGATTTATAAGTATTATCTCTGACTTATGGGAAAGTTGGAATGCAAACAAGACTCATTACTTAAACTCCAATATTCAGTCAAGACGTGAGGTCATGATTGTGTATACCGATGTAAATAGACGGTATCTCAAAGACAGGAGGACATGACTCTAGGGAATCACTGAAGTCCTTCTCCAGTTCTAAAATCTCCTGTCTCGATATTGCTTGGCACTTATTATCATATTAATTTAGTATGTAAATGTCTACCTGTTCCATAGGGCATTTAAAATCTGTGTATCATAATCACATACAGATAATTGCTGCTAAGGCTTCATCGTATACTTGGGAATGATATATAATGTAAGACTGCTAATTGGTTCTGCTCAACACACTTTTTTGATTCTATTAAAAAACAAAAACACCTGATTAATGACATTGCATGAGTCACAGATATGAACTGCCCATTCCATGTAGCATAAAAGGAAAAGACAAAAGAGAAATAATGAGAAATAAACAAATGTGGTCAAACAGCCATGCCTGAGGACAGACAACTCTGGATTATTTAATTGATTTTCTTTAAGACTTAATCTCTCCAGTAGTTTTCATGGGAATTCGCTTCAAAATATCCAAGTATGGCTATTTCAGATACCCATACGTGTATTTTCTTAGCTCTTCTATAGATGCTACAGGGCTCAAAACTGGCCAAAAGGAGGATAAGAATGTGTGACAGGGCGTCTGAAAAGGATAAAGGTCAGATGACAATTTTGCCAGCTCAGCTGTTTGGGAGTTTCTCCTCAAAAATGTACATCACTCACTACAGCAAAGGTGTGTAATCAGACTGTGTCCTATTCATATGCATTACTAATATTTTGCAGAGCTGCTAAGTTGTAAGTATTAAGATTTATGTTACCAACTTGTATCTAATTAAATACTATTTAAATAAATGTTAAAGCTCTACTGTCGTTTGTAAAAACTATAAGTAGAGGAGATGCCCAGAGAAGAACACAGTTCTTCTCAGTCAGTGGAAATCATTTATTAACATTTTGTAAGTCTACGTTTCCAGAGACTTCTTTTTTCATCAGTTAAATCGTTAGTTAGCAATTAATAGCAATTTGTGGGGGATCCTCACTGTACTGTTTTACACTGCAAAGCATTGAAATTGAAGAGTTGAAATGGGACTGTGAAGCTCTTGATTGTGTAGGGCTAAAGGGACATGGAAACATTCCAATGCTGTCTCATGACTTTATTAAGGCAAGATGACAGTTGGGATTCTGAGGTTCCAGCAGTAGAAGCCAATTTTGAATAATTTTGAGCAGAACAGAAAAGTTAAAATTTATTAAAGGCTATTATGTGGCTTACAAAATATCTGGGAGGGAGGGTTTGAGGGAAGGCCAGTCATGCAAACCACAGAGGTATCCTGTATCTCTGCCACTGGCATCTCCAGAACTTAAAATAACCACATCCACTGATGCCCCTCGGCTGCTGTGTAGTCTTAGCCGTCCATCAGCCTCACATCATTGGCCGCGAGGGCAAAGCCAGAGCTGGAGCCCGTGGCTGATGAAAGCAAAGCCTGGGTCCTGCTCTCTGGGCTCCACCAAGAGGCGCAGGGAAAGAGTAACTGGCATTTGTGTCTCCTGCAATGAGACACGGAGACTACTCATAAAAGCAGAAACAGGTGAAGGGTATATTATGGAAGAAGCATCAGGAAGAGACAAGGTGAACAAGGTCACACCTGGTAGCGCAGGGAGTTGCAGTGGGCTGAGAGTTCAGGGACAAGTAAGGGTGCCAGGTGATAAGCTCTGGGACTGTTCCTGGCAGAGGAAGCAAAATGTTCATAGTCATGGAGCTGTGAGGAAAGGACACTTGGGGGATTTACCAGTACAGATGGTGATTCCTCTTCAGCTTCCTCAACCGGAAAGAGTAATGGTGTTGGTGGCTACTCCAAAAAGGATGCTTTCACAGGAAATAACGTGTGTTCACCTTGAACATCTACTCTAATTTAAAAGGCATCTGCACAGTCATTAACTGTTTGACTTGCCATGTCTTAGTCTGGGGTGCTGTGACAAAATATCATGGTCTAAGGAATGTACCAACTGCAGAAATGTATTTCTCACAATTCCAGAGGAATTGTGATCAGGGTGTCTAGAAGATAGGCTGGTCCTGAAAAGTCTTGCCCAGATTTCAGGCGACCAGCCTCTCATGTGCAGTTCACCTGGATCTCTTTTACATGGCTCCACCTTACAGATTGGATTTCAACATAAGAATTCTGAGGGGATGTAGACATTCAGACATACCATGTGACAACACCAAAGCTATTCTTTTATGTGTGTGATATAATACCTTGTATCTATTTAGTTAATATACACCAATACCACATGCCTACTTTTTCAAGTTTTGTTTTCTTTAAAATAAAAAAGAGCTTTAAGACATTTGCAAAGAAATTTAAGCACAGAGGCAAGATTTTCAACACCTAGATCTTCAGTCATCATTTTCCCTTCCTCAACGTTCCCCAGCCTCTCTCTTCTCCCACCTTAATTTTTTAATATTTTGAAACAGCCCATATTGCTCATCTCATAGCCTCTGTGAGTCTGGACATGGCTTAACTGAGTCCACAGCAAGGCTCCAGTCAACATGTTAATCAAGGACCGATTCTCTCTGGAGGTTTGGCTGGTGATCAATGTGTTTCCAGGCTTGCTAGGTTGTTGGCAGAATTCATTTCCCTGGGGTTCTAGAGCTCCCCTTGGACTCCTGCTAGCTGTCACTCTCAGTCCCTGAAGATTCTTGACACATGTTGCCTCCACAAACAAGAGTTACAATGTGGCTGCTTACTTCTTCAAAGCTAGCAAGATAGAGTGAAACCATGTCAAGATAGTCTTAAGTAAGCAATATAATCACAGAAAAGGCATCCATCACTTTTGGAAGTTCCAGAGGAAAACCTACTTCTTACTTTTTCCATTACTAGATGACGCTGAATTCATGTGCTCATAGTAACCTACTCTGTCTTTAAACTGGATCATCCTAACTTCCAGATCTACCATCAGGGTGCTTGGTCTCACTGAGACTCACTTGCTTTCCTTGTATAAGAACACTTGTGATTACATTGAATTCCCTCGATAACCAAAGAGAGTCTCTCCCTCTAGAGATTTTGTTTGTTTGTTTATGCAGTTGTATTTTTTTGAGACTGGGTCTTCTCACTGTAGTCCAGGCTGGTCTTGAACTCATGATGGAGTCCAGTTTGGCCTTGAATTCACAGCAATCCTCTTGCCTCAGCCCCCCAACTGCTGGGATTACAGGCATGCATTACAAAACCCAGTGTATGGCTAGGCAAACCCTCTGACTGCTGAGCTATGCCCCTAGCCCCATCTTGAGATCTTTGACATAATCACATCTGCAAAGTCCCTTAAACCATGCAACATCTACCATGTAAAATGTGTTTGTCCCTGGGATTATGACACAGATGTCTCTGCAGAATTATAATCCAGCCTATTTTACCTAGTTCCTGCATACTTTTCTTTCTTCATGCCCACTCTCAGGCCAATCACTTGCCTTTGCACTCATTGTGTAGTGGTTCATGCTAGGTTTGCAACACTAGCCTTAGACTGTATCACTTCTGGGAAGGTGCGCTCTTACTAGCCAGGATATGAATGTGGTCCATCTGTGGCTATTCGAGCCTCTTGGGCTTACTCCTGTAGACATACTTTGATTTGTAACTACTTGATCTGTCTGACACACCTATGGGCTTTTAGGACAATGATTTCTGGAGTTTGTGTCTCTTGTTAAACACAGACTAAAAATCTAGATTTTCAATCATAACCATAAAATTACTGAGTTAAAAAAATGAAGAAACACACTAGTGACTAACATTCCATTCGCCAACTTGTTTTTTTCTTTACCATTCAAGACAAAGAAGCTTAAACTTGGCTCTTCGGATAAAGGCAGGCACTACATCCCTGAGAGAGTAGCACATCTGGGCAACCACGTGCAAGGAGTCGGTTGCCTTCCCCATCCCCAGTTCCCTCCCCAGCTGCACTCTTAACCACAGTAACCGCAAAAGTGGGCAAGCAATAAAGTGAGTAAGGTAGGGTGAGAATTGTCCGAGCTTCACTTGCTGATGAAAATTTGCTCTTAATCTGTCCATTCATGCATTTAGTTCATTTTGTCCCACACTGAAGTATGCATTAACTTCTGAATTATAATGGCTTGGGGCATGTTTGCATAACTTGACATATCACTGCTATTTGAAAAAGCAAAATGTGATGTTTAAAACCCAGTGAGCCCAAAGAACTCACTAACACTCCTCGAGACATTAGTTTAGAAAGAAAGAAAGAAAGAAAGAAAGAAAGAAAGAAAGAAAGAAAGAAAGAAAAAAAGAAAGAAAGAAAGTGAAAAGAAAAGAAAGAAAAGACAAGAACAAAGGGGCAAAGCCCTTGGGGTTTGAAAAACAGTTTAAATTCTGAATTCCACTGAAACACTTGAGTTAATCTGGATAACTCCCCACCTGTAAATCATTAATGGTAATTTCTCTCTATTCTAGGGAGATTTCTTACAAAGAAAGGCAAGAGAACTTGGTGGAGATTGAAAAACACTTTGTAATGCCAAATTCATTTCTGCAAAGTGTTAATTGTAGTAGGCAAATATTCCACATCCTAACACCATGACTGTGAGGGTTAGGGCTTCAACATATGAATTTGAGGAGGGAGACACAAAATTTACATCATAGCAAGAAGTATATTTTAAAAGGAGAAAGAAAAGACTAAAGAGACTAACTTCCTCCCAGGCAGACAAGATAGGCCAGATCATGAGTAATTTTATTAACATATGTAATGAATGAAACTAAAAGAATGTATCCCACTCACTTGAGTAGTTGTGCAACTATGAAATTTGAAAAGGAAAGGTCAGGGAGGATGTCTTTGTTAGTGTCAGAGAGGATGGCTTTGTTAGTGTCTTCCCGGAAACCTGTAAAATGGGCACTGTAGTCCCCCTGGCAAGGTGAATGCATTAAACTCTCAGCCTCATCTTATCCAACATTTTGATCTTCTTAAGCCTTATTTTTATTCCAATAACTAAATGACCTCATAATTAATAGTCACCAGTGAGATAGCTGCCTCTAGGAAAACTTTTTTTCTTATTTACAAAAACAAGTACTTTTGCTCCAATATGTATGAGAGGACGTAGCTTGGGTCCCCTCAGAAAGCTCCCGACTTTGCATAGATAAGAGGTTCCCAGCCCCACGGGGACATGGAAAGGATTTTATCTCCATGTTGCTGTAGTGCAAATTTCAAGGCCTGGGATACAGCCAAGAGGCTCAGGCAACAGAGCTTCCTGAAAGAAAAATCATTACTTTATAAAGCTATGTAAGTTGCTTTTTTGCTTGCTAACACACTCAATAATGGACAGATCATTTCTATATCTCTTCAATCTCAGGCCACACAGGCTAATGAGACCAACAAGTGCATCCCCAAATAAAATGAGAGACAGCAGAAGCCATGAGTTCAAAACGCAGAGTTGCCCTACAAAATTCATACTCCCCTCCTACCAGTCTATCCTCATCAGTCAGACATCCTCCCGTAAGGACTCTATTCTCCAGCCACTCTTGCATTTAAATGTAATCATGTGATTAGTTATGAAATGGAATTCAACTATTGACAGAGGTGACGTGTCACTTCTATGCTAAAGAGCTACGGAAAGTCTTCACAACACCCTCTTTCTCTGTAGTCGCACAGACATAATGGACCATGACATTCTGGAGAACAGCACAGCCACAAAAGGGAAGAAGCTTGCGACCCAGAGTCACCACACAGAGGAAAGCTGTTGCCTGATCATGAACGTATGATATATCACTTAATCGCACAAATACAAAAATCAGTACACACACAGATTGTGTTTATCTTGTATAAATTTGAAGATTTATTTGTAATAGGAGCTGGCACTATACCACACCCATGCCTCCACTCGCACACGCACATATGCGTGCGCATGCGCGCGCACACACACACACACACACACACACACACTTATATTCCAGTAGTATCTGAGAATAAACAACTAAAAATGTCTCTCAGTTAAAAGCTATGCTTTCAAATCATCATACTCAGATGAGGCTTTTGGTCAGATAAGCAAACATAAGATTGGTATTCTCAGTAGTAGATCAATGGCGGGGCATTCTAGGTTTTGCCTCAGTTCTCTTGAGACTGCTCAATACAGGTGTCTTTTGAGAGACAAATCTCCTCTTCGTGATTACTGGTTCAAATATTTGAGTTGTTTGTTTTATTTTGAGACAGGACCTCACTCTGTAGCCCATGCTGGTCCTGAATTCACCATGGAGCCCAGGCTGGCCTTGGACTCATGGCAATCCTCCTGCCTCAGCCACCCAAGCTCTGAGATGGAAGGCGTGCACCACCATGCCCAGTTTATATGGTGCTGGGAATCAAACTCAGGTACTTAGAGCTTGACTTAGCACTTGCTAGGCAAGTACTTTAGCTGCTGAGCCATTCCTCCAGCCTCTGATTCAAATATTTGAAGTTGAAAGTCTATAAGACTCAGTTCTGCACTGCAGACATTCTCCAACTGGAAGGGTATTTCTCTCCTACCCAGGCCTAGGAGATAGTTGTGGCATATTGCCTTCAGACTGTCATGACTTTATAGCCGACTAGGTCATGGCCCAGAAATCAAAATTCCTGAACTATGACTATTAACCAAATGTGAAAAAATAAGACGAACACACTGGAAACAGACAAGCCAGAATGTCCTTAACCCTTGCTACCCAGTTTTCCCTGAAGGACAGAGGCATCAGCACCATAGGGAAGTTTATCAAACAGGCACAAGTGTTCACAACATTCTAAGACAGGTCGTGTGCTCGTTAAAGTTTGAGAAGACCAGCCACAGCCTTTGGCCTCCTCTACCTCCTTCACTTCTGCCCCTTCTTCTAAATGAAGGGCCTGTGTGGATGTGAGATCAACTTGCAGCTCATTTATGTATGTTGAATATTTCGTTCTAGCAACAAATAAGTAACTAAAACATATGTTTTGTGGAGAAGCCTAGAAGTGGCTCCAAAAATTTTTTATCCTACTTCAAAATCCATCTCCCATTTTTACCCTAAAGCTCGACAAAGCCCGCAGCAGCAGGCACTTCCTGACTCCCCTGCCCTCATTTCCCATCCTTAGAGTCTGACCCCGGGGGCAAGTCTTCTCCTGGAATCTCAGGCTTTCACCCAGTGGGCGGCTTCTCACTTCTTCTCCTTAACAGAGTTGTTGTGTAGCCTGTTTAAGCCAAATGCAAAAATTCACTCTGCTTAAATCCCTGTATCAAAATCTGAAAATAGCAATAAAAAGCCATACATTTCAGAATAAAGCATATTTTCTTTTATTTGTAAAACATCCAGCAAGACAAAGAGTCAAAATAGTAATTTTACAATGTTAAACCCTCCTTCAATCCTTCTGTTACCACCTTCATCTATGGTCCCCCCCAAAAAATAATGTGGAAATGTCTACATTTATACATACAAGAGAAACACTTACGACAAGTAAGCTAATTCTATCTAGGAACCATTTACTAGTCTCAACTGCTGTTTTCTTTCCTTCTTTCTTTCCTTTCTTCCTCCTTGCTCTTTTCTTCCTCTGTCCTTTATTTTCTTTTTTTATTGCTTTCTGATTCAAAACTGTATCCTCAGGTGCTAATGGAAATAAATTCAATTCAGGTAACTAAGTCAGGTTACTAAAGATCTGTTGCTTTTTAAATTACAGATCTTTCAGATACTTTAATCTACACCTTATCAAAATCTGTAATGTTGGACTTCCTTCAAACTCATTTTATTCTCTGAAAGTCCTAGATTTTCCAAAGAATTACTAGACAAATGTCATAATCTCCAGGATTTTGTCATCATCAAGACAAAATAGGCATCCATGTCAATAGAAGCGCTAACACCTGCATAATAATTCAAAAAGTCTTCTTGTGATACCTAAAGAGAAAAGGAAAAACATGGTGTCAAAATGTATGAGCCATGGAGGAGGATTTCCATTCTTCTTGAAGTGTTTGCTGTCGAGTATGACTTGCAATTGGAAAATAATGGGATCAAGTCAGTCAGGAAGATTTTCGCTTGTCCTTTCCATCAGGGCTGACTTTCTGATAGGAGGTGTTTGTAAGGGTGAACAAAATGTCACCTGCACCCTTAGAAGCTACAGTCCCCCTCACACCATACCTTTTGAGTAAGATAAGTTCTAGGTCTCTGCCGTACTATCCAATAAGACAATCAGTACCCAGGTGTCGTTATTTAAATTTACAATAAAGAAAAGAAGCTGTAATTTAAAAATGTAGTTCTTTAGTTGTACTGGCTGTATTTCAATTGCCGATTAGCCAAAAGGTGGCTAGTGGCTGCCATATTGGAAAGCAGAGATACAGTGCAGCTCCAGAGTGTACAGTATAAATCATATTTGTGGTGGCTACTGATATAGTCAGCCCTGTGTATCCACGGGTTCTCCATCTGTGGATTCAACCACTCTCCAGTCAAAAATATTCAGAAATAAACAGTGTCTGTACTGAACACATATGAATTTTTGTATTTCTCAAATAGCCATTTACACACCATATGCATTTTATTTAATAGTATATGTAACTTAGAGATAGGTTAAAGTATATGAGAGGATGCACATTAAATATTTGGAAGAAGTATGCCTTTTATATGACAGACTTGAATGTCCAGGAATTTGGCTACTATGGGGACTCTACTGTGGATAGAAAGGGGATTGCTGTACATTAGAGTAGAGAAATGTGCAGGACCAGATTTTTTTTAAAGTACTTTAGGAAAAGGGAATTAAAATGAAGCACCTATGTGCACAAAATACTCAACTCTACTGTAAACCTTAAATTCTGCACTTGTACATATCAATAAAATGGGGGGGAAAAGGATGAAGCACCTACATAAAACTAGAGACCTGGGTACTTCCCAGGATCCCTGGGCAGCCAGGAGTGCGTGGCATGCAGCATTCTGTGGCAACATGCGAGGGGACTGGCCATACCAAAGGTGCGGGAAGGCCTGCTCTTCCAATTTAGAAATTTGGCCAGGCTATGGGTATTTCATGATTAGATCTTTGCTTTCTATGCTGGGCAATGAAAGTAGAGCAAAGATATGAAGAACAGTTCTAAGTTCCATGCCTTCTCCCTCTTAACCTCCCCTATTTCTTAATACCAGCAATAAAGTTACTAACCCTCCCAGTCCTAGGAGCCCCACTCTATGCTGCACATGCTGTGAACTTGGCTGGCCTGCTAGGTGGTATAGTCTAGTCCCGCAGGAAAAAGAATACTAACATCTCAAGTTCAAGCTCTCATTCTTGGTTGTAAAAGTAATGGATTTATTACTAATAACTGTGAGTCCTTTTAAAAGCATGAAAGAGGACAATGTGATCAAGGTTTTATCATACCCAAAGAAGAAATTTCATCCCCTGAAACTGAACTGTGAGATCAACAACATGTTTAAACCATCCGAAAGCTCCATCAGTGAAGAGGACCTTGAAAGAAGAATTTTTTTAGCTGATAAAATAGAAATACATTTTGAGAACACTTATAAAACTGAAATATAGGGCTGAGGATGTAGCTCAGTGGCAGAGTGCTTGCCTGGCACACTCAAGGTCCTGGGTTCAATCCCTGGTACCAAAACGAAAACAAAAATCACTAAAACTGAAATATAAAAGTCAGGTGCACCTTTTTTATTATGTTGATATTTCAAACCTTAAATCGAAGAGATTATTTTAAATTAGTAGCATATGATAGCAAAATGCACTCTGAAAAAGTGACAAGATGACAACTTTGGCAGTATAAATTAAATCACACCTACCTCATGATTCAAAACTTCTCTATTTCTGGTTCCTAGAAATTATATTCCAATTATTTTCATTAAGGTGAAGTCTTGCTTTCAATGATGCATGGATAGCTTCTTAAATAAAAGATTTTAACGTTTATATCACAAATATCATGGAAATTCTTCATCAAGAAAAATGCTGTTTTAAAATCAATTTCTAGTCAGTTTGTTTTCAAGTACTATCAAGATAAAATTTACATATGACAGCACCTCACTGAGTAAAATGTAGATTTAGCTACAAGTGTAAAATGAAATATTGTCAACTAACTATTGACCTTGAGACTTTTAAAAATATTTATGTAGGAGCTTTGAATACCAGCCAAAATGATTGCTTTTTTATGCAAATGGACTCTTCAAGGACCTGTAGAGCATATCTGAATTTAGGTAGGTACAGCCTTCTTAATCATCTTTCCATTATCAATTTACTTAACAACCTTAATTTTTGTTTCTAATTTAGATGAAATAAAACTAAATTCCCACTAAGTGATTTTTAAGCTTCTTCAGTTACAAGAGTCCAGATTCTTGGTGATTCACTCCACACACTTTCTGTTTTAATAACCTTAAGTAAATGGATTTTGAATGAGAGTGCTAAATGAGATTTTAGGCGTCACTAAGTGCAAAACTTGTGGAATTCTGTTTCCCACTTCCCTTGGAAACAAAAGCAGTAGTCTGATTTTAGTAAACTAATATCAGACGTTTGATAATACCCCCATCCGTGCAGCACTTTATCCTGCCAGCCTAGTAGCAGTCTCACTATAGCCCAAGAAGGAGCAAGCCACTCCTCCACCCGACATCTTCTCTCAATCTCAAGTCCCCACTCTGTTCTAAGCCTTTCTCAAGAATACCGATTGTCATCAGTTCTGTAAGGGGCCTAAGCATTTCCAGGAGATGGGCCACTGAAACCCGTCAGCCTAAGGTCAAGATCTTTCCAAATCAATAACCATCTCTAAGTGCCAAGTGTTAAGGCCAGTAAATGTTATCATGAAGGACCAGGAGAAGAATGAAATACAAAAGAAAAAAAAAACACACACACACACACACAATTACATTTTGAGAGTTTTTTACCCCTGATGTTCTGTACCTTTCTAGAGGTCGTAAGGTCCATATCTAAATGTCACCTACTGATAGGTGGCTTATATGCTCAGTGGATTCACATTTTGCCGAGGGGGAAAACTGGCTTTGGCAAAGCAGGTGTGAGAATGAAACAAGAAGGGCCTGCTATTCTCAGAGAGGAAGAGCTGTTTCACCACAGCCTCTCGCCACACCAACTGAGACAGCAAGATGAAGAATTCTCACACAACAGTGTTCTCAGAAGCCCCATCAATCACATGTTTATATTTCTTTCAACAGACTTCACCTATTATCTGTTTTAGAAAAGAATAATTTTCAACATTGACTTAGTAGGGCTTTCCATTAAAAGAAAAGAACTATCCTTATCAAAATTGTAGTTTTTATAGAAGCAACATGCAGAAGGAAACCCATACTAAGACTCACTGGCTGTCAAAAGGATCAATTATATGAAAATCAGCAGTGTTATATAACAGCCAGTCAAACTGACACCTGACGCTGTTGTTTTTACTTTGAGTCATAACATTTCTAAGATTTAAAACTCTGCTGCTGTTCTCTACAAGCTCTTGATCTATAAGACTCTACGATGTCCATGCTTTTCCTTAGAGTCATAAGCATTTCTAAAATTTAAAACTTCGCTATCTCATTCAGTAAGTTCTTATTTTTTAAAAAAGCAGTCAATAATTTTAATAAGAGTGGATGTTTGGTTAATTTGGGACACCGGAAGTTATGAGGTCTCCCATTCTACAGTCAAAATAGCTGTGCATGAATTCAGAGCATCTACTATTCAGAGGGCACTGATAGGTTCTCATAAGCCACAGCAAGGGCACCTCCCACCCTCAGGAAAGGCGTTCGGTTACTTTGCTCTCTCCCCTTGATTCACTGGATTAACATCAGCATCGCAGGCTGCATCTGGAAGGAGCTTGCGAAGGTGCGATCATTACCTAGTTCTACTCTCCTGGCTCAGTGAAGTAGTCTACACTGGCCGAGGGACTGGAAAGAGAGAAAGTCATTTCCCTCTTAGCACAGGTGGGAACCGCATTTGTATTGCCTCACCAGGGAGTTAAAGTTCACCAAACTGATTTCAAAATTCCCCAGCATAGTTGCATATAAAGAGCAGCAAGAATTCTGGCCTGGGAAGCTGGATGAAATTCCAGCAGGAGAATTTCAGCACCTGCGCTCCTCCTCCTCCTCTCTCCTTGTCCTCCTTCCCACTACTTCTCTCTGCTTCTCTTCCCCTCCCCTCCTCCTCTTCTCTGCCCTCTTTGGTCTTTTAACAACTTTGTGTTGTTAGATTGATTTGAAAGCCATTTTTTGTATTTATTCTAGCATTTTCCCCATTTTTCTGATATGTATATATGCGACACATAATATTTACACTGAACTTGAGTATTTTGTGCACACATATATCATGCCAAAATTGCCAACCCGTCTCCTCTCCCTTTTAGGCCCTTACACATCTTCCTCCTGCCTACTGGTTCCCACTAGTCCCCGCATTCAGATCTATGAAATGACTCTATTCTGGATTTCCCAGGTTAGGGAAAACGTTTGGTATTTAACCTTCTGCGTCCGACTCACCTTGCTGAGCATGATGGTCTCAAGTTGCATCTAGAAGAGTATTTGGCTCCATATAATTTACTGAAAAGCACAGAGCAAGACCAATGAGAAGTTACCACGCAATGTGCATGGAAAGCCCCCAGCTCTCATGTCAAATGTGCTATTACCACGCGAAATGTGGCTGCCTGCCCACTGCCAAATGACACAGAGCAAGAATATTGTCCTCCAGAGTACCACTGGGCACCATCAAGGTTAAGATGGTGGCGAAAATCAGCCCTGCAGACTTGCAGGATGAATCCTGCCTCAGTCTGCTATCCAGCGCATCTGGGCTTCCTCCTTTGCGTGGTGCATGGAATTCAGATGCCAATATTGCTAGTGACTAAGCTTCTTCCCTGCACATAAGTTTCCTTTGGAGGAGTCCCAAACCAAGACTCATTATGTTGTGGGCAGCTTGTTCCAACAAGTCTTGATTCAAAAATGTTTGTATATTTCAATCCTAATTCATGAAAACCTGGTAATCCTCTTATCTTCAGGTGGTTAGCTTAATGTTTTCTATGGGGGTGCAGGACCAGCATATGAGGTGCGTTTAAGGAATGTTTTAGAAAATTCTGTATTTTTTATCATCTGATGCAAGTAGTAGTTTTTTAACTGAAAATAGAATAGTGTCTTAAATGTGGAAGTTAAAGAAGCAGAAAATATATTCAGAAAATTATTAGCAAAAAAAACTTGTGAATAGCTTCTATGTATCTTCAGGGCTACTAAGAAGTAGACTTAAATAATGAGCTGTCCCTGACCATGCCAAAAATCGTACAAAACATCAAAGATGGGAGTGCAGTGATCTTGGATACTCTGAGGTTCTTAGATATCATGTCCAGAGGGTGAGAGGGCCTTGATGGAATTTCACTCCTGGCTGTAGGCCCCAAACTGCTTGCAGTGTGCAACTAGATGTGAATACATGTGCTGTGGGCATGGGGTAACCCAAATTGGATAGCTGCGCCCAGGGCCCATTGCCCTAATGAGACAGGAAGCAAAGTACCAGTGGGAAAGAGAAAGCTGAGAGCTACAACTAAGACCCTGTTCAGAATCATATGCTCATTCTTTACCCTCATTAAGCAAGAGATGGGTCAAACCCAGAATCAAAGACACAATTCTATCTAGAGCAGGACAACTGAAGCACACCATGCCCAGGAAACAGGGGACCTCTCCTTAACTACATTTGCAAGGCACAAGCTGCAAAAACCATGGATACTTTTCTGCACATTTCTTAATAATTTGTACTGACCTTCCACTCATTTTTATCACATTTGGTACCATTTTGTTTGCCAATCACAACATAAATCTAGATAATGAATTAAATGGGAAAAGAGACTTGTGTAATTAATTTTTAAACACACATAACTTCCTATGATGTGAGGACACACCCAAAACTAATACAAAGATCTTCTTTCCAGCCTGTCACTGAGTGAGAGTTGAGCTTCCAAACAAGACACAAAGCAAAGTGCCCTATTAGATAATTGCTGTAATTTTCATCTGGCAGTACCTGGTTTCAAAATACTTAACTCAGTGTGTATCCTGATCTCAACTACCATGTCTGTGAAACAAAAAGAAAATACATGAGTTAGCAGAAAAATGGTGAGTTTAGACTCTTAAGTCCAGAGCTACTTTAATGTTTAAGACCTTAAGAGAGACTATTAAATTCACCCGGTCCCCAAACTAGGGAATGAGTGCAACCAGGGACAGAGGTGGCAAAAAGAAAGAAAATTCCAAGCAACAGAAGCAGGTGATTATTACCATCAGCACCACAGCCAGAGGCTGCTCACTGTGTTTGTATCTCTGGTTCTAGCCACAAAGCATACAGCACAAGAGCTGCAATTTCAAAACTATTTTCTAGAAGCTGGGGCTGACTTAATATCCACTGGCCTTTCAAGAAGAAATTTCCACATGCCAACAACATGAAACCAAAACTTAGTGCCAGGAGATGAGGCTTTAAACCACGAAGGGTGAAGATGAAAAATCTGTTTTGGAGCATGCCTGTGATTCTAATCCATGTCATACTCAACTTCTTTGTGGTCACAGGAACCTCAACATGTTCGCTGACCTCAGGGAGGAACAAGATTAATATTCTACCAGATGAAGTCTTGCTGGTTTCTCAGGGTAAGATGACCCTGGCAAAATCTGAGTGCACAACCAAGCCTCAGAACTTTGACCATAGGAATATTTGAAGAGTAGTGAGGTATTGCTCAAACAATGGGCCTCTACTCAAATCAGTCTTTTAAATAATGGGAAGAGGAAGAATGATTATTTTCATCTATTTTCCAAACTAAGACTTCCCTAAACCCTGAGTAATAAAACTCAAGATTTGAAATTGAGACTAATATATGGTCTTCTTTTAGTCCAGATTGAGGCACTTAAAGATTCACAATCACAAAAATGGAAATATTCTCCCACCTAGAAATGAACACTTGAAAAGAGGTTAAGAAAGCCAGTAATACACTTACAGGAGTGGGGTTAAAATTAAAATATTCAAATTTTCATGAATGACCAGAGAAGAAATGCAACATTAGAGAACACCTGCATGGATCCGTTGTAGCACTAGAAACTTTACAGATGTGATTTTATTTAGTCCTTTTTTAGACTGAAGGAAACAGCTGCGGAGGAGTCAAGCTCACGGTTAACTGCTTAATGTCTTGATTTCTGCTGTTTCCTTAGCCCTAGAAAATGCAGCATGCTGGCAAGAAACACTGGAACAAAACACGAAATCAAACATAGTCCCGGTTTTTGATCTGAGATTTAATCACTTGGAGTCAGTGGCTATTCCCAAGGCCATTCCCCAACCTGGTGTCCCTGGGGTCATGCTCTTAGAGGTTCCAGGCAGTTGTCATCATGACAATGAAGTACACATCGGTGTCAATGGATGCGCTCACCCCTGCATAGTAGTTCATGAACTCCTCGGGGGTCACCTGCAGTGGAAAAGTTAGGGACAAAATGGAACATTGCTTCCATCTCTGTAAATAGAAGGGGTGTGTCCTTCAAGGAAGACTGATGTGTGATCGTGAATGAGAAGGCAATCTAAGACACAAATGAATAAAAAGCGAAGTTGAGGACATTAGTGAGAGTGGCTCAGGGAAGTGGAAAGTCCTGAAAACGTCCAAACCCACCTAAACGGAAAGCGAGACACTAGTTGTCATCTTTTCTTTAAGAGCAGGAGCCCATAGCTAGAATACATAAAGCTGAAACTCAGAATAAGAAACAGGTGTTCTCTAAGTGTAGCTAACACTGTCTTTCTGTGGCTCATCAAAAACATGCTATGTCCTGCATCAGAGAAAGTTATACGTCACCTTTCAGAGACTGGAGTGATATCATGCCAGTGACAAAACAGATTTCTCATCCAACAGGTTTTCATGTGTCCCTAACATACAGTTACTCATTTGAGACTCAGAGTGTGCAGAACATTGTCCCCTGTTCTCTCCTCCCATCCCCACTACCCCAAGTTTTCTCTCAATACATAACTAGAACTGTCTCCTCATGATATCAACTATGCCGTGGTGTTACATTATTTCCCTTTCAGGAGGAATTTTTAAAAGTTATCAGATGTGTGTGCTAATAATTTTAAGTAAGGTGTACACTCTAGGTCAGGAGAGCTAAGAAAGGATTATTTTCCTGGCCAACTCACCACTGTGGCCAGTGTAGCTCAAAGCCTGCATCCGCTTATGTAGAAGGATGCAGACACGGTAATGAGGGCTGTTTAGTAAACTCATTGTTCTCTAGGAAGCCCACAATTTCTAGCCCTCTTGAGGAACTAAAAATATCACAAGGGAAATCCTTAATTCACACACACACACACACACACACACACACACACACACACACACACACTTTCTAGTCAAAGAAGCACTCCTCTCTCACCAAGTCCTTGGAAACAGGCCTGTCTCAAGAATCATAGGCGCCCACTGATCCCTTGTCATTCTTGCTGAAATTATGAATGAAGAGAAACAAAAAGTTCCAAGATCTACTACTGTGGCCTTTATTCTACCCTCCACCACCCCCTTCTTCCAAAAGCAGTGGAAGTCATTTCAGAGAACGACACTGGACCGACTGGGCCAATGGTGGAGCTGTGCTTACCATTGGCCCATATATGCAAACAATGACTATATGATGTTGATATGGTTTGGATGTGGAATGTCGCCCAAAAGCCTCGTTCATTTGGAACCGCGTGTCATTGGGTTGTAGGGCCTGCCTCGCAGGGGCAAGTGTGTCAGGTTTGACCCGGCAGGACTGGGGCAAGTGGTTGAGATTGGAGGTCGCCTATGGCAAAGATTTCAGGTGTCTGTTATTGACTTGTGGGCCAGGAAGTGCAGAAGGGGCAACCGGCAGGCAGCTTAAAGTACTTAAAGGAAGGAAGAAGAAACGTTGCGGCTTCTCCCCGGGAAAGCTCGTTGGCTGGCTCCTGCTTCGCTTGGCTTCTGTTTGCGATGGGCTGGGCAGCTCTCCTGCCTCTGCCGTGTGCCTGCACCATGGCTGGCTGTCCCAGCAGTGGACTGTGTGTGGGAGGGACCTTCTGAAACTGAAAGCTAAATAAATCTTTCCTCCCTTAAGTTGTGCATGTTGGATATTTTATCACAGCCACAATATAAGTGACTAAGATATGTGTGGAGAAGCTATTATTCTTTTTATAAAGGCATTCACCACAACACTCCTCTATATCAACAATCTTTCCACCTTTAAAATGTGATTCAAAGGTGCAAAGCTTTTAATTACCTACCATAAATACTTTTATTTTTATTATGTCTATTAAATATAATATCTCTACATAAAACTATTATATTGCCTAGTTGATAAGTGTTCAATTAATATTTATATTTATCTTTATGCTAAGTAAGGCTCATATTCACATTATAGTTTTTTAAAACAGGAATTTTAAAAAATATTTTAGAGCTAAGGAAATGATCTCAAATATAAGAGTATACAAGAGGCAAACTTAATTAAAATGTAACTTTGGGGGGGTCTGTTCCCCAAAAGTAAGATTCTGCAGGACAGCCAGTAATCTACCTTATTGATAAAGACCCCAGCAATGATCTTTGGGTATTATTACTAGTTCTGTGGTATTCAGATGACTAGATGACTTCAGGTGCTGCAACGGTGAAAAACCTCAACAACCTTCATGACTGGATGACAGATTAATATGGCTGATTAAGATAAAGGTCAAAGACATTTACATCACTAGAATCACAACTAGCTAATGTGAATGAGTTAGAAAACGACACATCTGAGGGTTTCCCTGGCAGAGAGGAGGAGCCACCTGCAGAAGAAAGAATAAAAATGCCCTGGGATCCACACACATTTGGGTCTATTAGGGGAAATGACAGTTGGCTATTTTTCCACTGACATCTGAGTTCAAAGGCCACCAGTACTGGAAGAAAACACACAGATCTGATACTTGAATCTCAACATTCAGCTACCCGGCACATGCTAGGCCCCTTTTTCATTGACCGGCACAATCCCTCAGCCTGAAATAGAAAGTACTTCTCCACCCCTGAACAGTTAAATATCAGCAAAAAGGAAAGAAATTTTCCTTCATAATAGGACTTGCCGTAAAGTTTCATGGAAACATTGAGGAAAATTCCCTTTTGAAGGGGAATTATTTCTTCTTCTGATAACTCCCGCCTCTTCTTCCTATCTACGGATGAACTTTTCTTCTCTGGTGTGACCAAGGACTTCAGAGATAACACACCCATGATTCCATTTTTCTTAACTGAGACTAAGGGGAGAACTTCCTTCCCCAACCACTCTTCACCTCAAATCACTTAAGATCAGAACCAGCTCTGGGCTTAAGAAAAGTCCACTTACAGCTGTTAATAAAATACAGATGACATTTTCAGCTTAGCCTGGATGCAGGGATGGGATTCGTCCCCTACCAAGTTATGCATTTATAATTTGAAGACAACAGTTAATGAAGGACAGTAGTTGTTTACATTTTCAAGTTCACTGTAATTTAGAAATGTAAGTCAATCTCAAAGTACGTAAAAGAATAAATCAGGGTAAATTCTGCTACCTGGCATTCATTCCCTTTACCATAAGCTGCCTTTAAATGACATCGCCATATAGCAAACAGTGATAACAATTAACACTCAGAAGAATAAATTCAAGAAGCACATAACATCTAGAAATGCCTGTGAATCTGTTCAAAAAGTTGAATTATGGTCTCATTTTAAAGTAAAGTATTTTATTATAGTTTTGAGAAATATGACTAGCTAGATGTACTGAGTATGGTAATAATAAAAGAAAGTATCTAATAAAAATACATTTTCCACATGCTCAGTACTTAGCTGCATGTGGGCCCCTATCAACATATGTGGCTGTGCGTATATTTAAATTCTTTAGTCTCCAATTTCCTAAATGATCTTAACAGAAATATTTTATTTCTAGTCATCATAAATACAATATTAATGCATTAAAAAATTTTAAGGTTTTTGCCTATTTACAAATGACCTTGGGTAGCAGAAATTTTATTTAGTTGAAGTTTGTGTGATTTTTTTTTAAACTTACCAATCCATCTTTGTCATAGGGTGAATCAAAATTATCCAGGAATTTCCTGAAGACCTGCTCCTCCGTCCACTCTCCATTCTGGTACTTGGGATGGTGTTTGGCGTTATATACGCCGCGAAGGTCTGCGATTGTGATAACTCCGTCTCCAGTCTTGTCTAACTTTCTGAAAGCTCTCATTATTACCTCTTTTCTGGCTCTGGACATTGGAGGCTACGTGAATAGAAAGACGCACACACATGCCAATAAGTTTCTCTTGTGTCATATATAGTGAGACATCTTATTCCCCTCCGTGATATGAAATTGCTCGTGTGCTGCTGAAGGAGATACATTCTAAATTCCCCAGAAGGTCCCTGTGCTTATTCACAAGGCTCTTGCTGACCTCCACAATGTTCTGACAGCTTCGATAGACAAAACCTCAAAATCGCCAACACAAACCACGTGGAAGCCAGACTCAGCAGATAACACTGAGTCACTAGGTCACTTACTCTTAACGTGAGAAGAAATTCATTGAAGTCTATTGTTCCATTTCCATCCCTGTCAAACCTCCGGAAAAGCTCTTCTGCCTCTTCCTTTTCCATGACCACAGCATAATCATTTAACCCTTTCAGAAATTCTTTCAAATCAAGGGTTCGGTTGTTATTGTCATCCATAATTCGAAATACTCTGAAAACAAAAATAAATAAATAAATAAACAACAACAGCAAAATCCCACAAACACCAAGGCGTAAACATAAAGATTTTTTTAAAAATCACAGTCTAGGATTGTGTTTTTGGTTTTGAGGCAAGGTCTCACTCTAGTCTAGCCTTGGTCATGAGCTTACTATGCAGCCCAAGCTGGTCTCAACTAATGGCAATCATCCTGCCTCATACTGGGATTACAGGTGTATACCCTACCCCCACCTAGCTTAATACAGAAGTCTTAGATCCTTCCCTTTGCCCTTCCTCCTAAAATTGGAAGCCTCTTCTCAGCCTTTCATAAAAGAACAAGTCTTCACACACACATGAACAAAAACACAACACACAATTGTGCTATATGATTTTAATTAGTTTCAATCTTGAATGTCCCCGAAGGCCCATGTGTAGAGGATTGCTCACCAGCCAGCAGTGCTATAGGTAGTGGGGAAGGGGCGATCTCACTTTGATTGAGAAGAGATGTGCGGAAGGCCGAAGCTGTAGGTGATATAGAGGTCAAGGAAAAGGCCTCAGATGAGATGGTTTCTGCTCAGTATGGGAAGATTTGCGTAGATGAGGGTGGACTGCCACCAGCAGGTAGGAATAACCCAGGCAGCCAGAGGATTTGGTCAAATTAACCAGAGAGTTGAAGGGAAGTCAGGGTTCCTCAGGCATTTGCACTGAGCACCATAAGGAGGACACAGGAAGAAAGAGGAAGAGGCGGGAGTGCTACAGTACTGCAGGGAGGTTGCTTAGCCTTCTTGTTGGACCAGGGCAGCCTGGCTACCTGGTCCATATACCTCCCAGCTTTGGACAGACCTGGGCTGAGCCTTGGACTTGGAACTCCCTCCTCTCTCTCTGTCCTGTCTCCATTATCACAGATCAGTAGCAGTCCTACTAGGTATCTACTCCGCAGCCACACTTCTCCCTTCACCTCAAATCATTTCAGGAACTGACCTCCCTTGAAACAAACAAACAAAAATGGGCTTTCTTGGCTGACACTAATAGCCAAGAACAAACACAAAGGATCTCATAAATCAACTTTTCAAACTCCACATTTTACAAATAAGACATGACACTCGAAAAGAAAATGACCTACTCAAGGTCACACAGCCAATCTTAGCTTCACCTGGCTACCTCCTACATCCCTACTCCCTCTCCCCGCAAACTGCTTTGCATCCTACCTGCCGAGTCCTTTGATGCCTGCAGAACCCCTGGCCAGGCACTGCAGTCGGAGTTTTTCAATGGGATCAGTGGTCACGGCGAGCTTTTTCTTGGACTGGATTGCCATCTCTCGGTCATGGCGCGCAGTCCCGGCCATCTGAGAGGAGAATTCATAGCACATTAGCAGAGAGCTCTGACTTTACCACCTGCCTCTGGCTACTGAGAAGAAAAGCTTACAGCCCGCACTGTCATCAGAATTTCCAGAGTTTCTGATATTTAACTAGGCCAACTCTGTGCCTGGCATGTTTATTACTTGGTTATCTGGTCCTGACAACAACCGTTTCTTTAGCCCAGACAATAGCTTTAAACCTACAGCCATTTCCCAATAAGCTTTGATCTTTCAAAGCCTCTTCCATCCATAAGAAAGAAACCCATGTTCTCTACATTGTATTTTTTAAACAAACCCTATATGCTGGATCCTTTATTTAAAATTATCCATGATCCCTTGACTCCACATTGAATAGTCTCTTTTTTGGCCTTTTGGTTGATTTTTGCGCTTCTGTCTTCATGGAAACTCCCAAACCCTAGGATGATTGGGAGGATATGCCCTCCCTCATCAAGACATTAATGCTCAGTAGCCCCCAGCAAGGGTCGCAGTTCAGAAAAATGAGAGGTGAGTAAACATTATTTCTCAATTCACACACACATGCGATCTTTCTCCACTCTGGGTTTTGTGTTTTAAATATTCACAAATGGGTAAGTGGGTGCAGTGCAGTGAGATCTTGCCTCCTAGATAACCTGGACAGCCAGACCTGAGTTCTTGGACTTGCACAGGAGTGGGAAGTGCACTGGGCTGAGAACTTGGAGACCTGGGTTCTAGACCTGCCTCTTCTACCCATCCCTGATAACACCAGAGTCAATGTCAAAGTCTCCAATTGTTAAATGGAAGGATTAGACTGGATCATCTTTAAATTTCATTCCAGTTCCAACAAATGCTAATCCCTACAAATTCCCTGATTTGGTAAATGTAAGATAGAATTATTCTAGAAGTTATTTTTATTTTAGAATTTAAAAAACAAAGGGGTAGGAAGGATATGCAAAGAAAAGCACTGAATACACAGAACAAGACGCTATTAGAGGAGTATCACCTTTAACTCAAGGGGTCCCTCCCTAGGCAAGTTCTGGCACTTTCCTGAGTGCCACCTAAGGATGGAAGTCTAGCAGAGAGGCAATACAGGAAATCATGACTTCTTCTATCTAAGGTTGTGGCTCTCCTACAACCTGAAAGGTCTACCCTAAGAGGTATTGATTATTTAACTTTTTGAAAAGAATCTCAAACCAAACACTGATGCCAAAATCTCTAGTTACAGAAAAACACACACACTTAATTTGCCTCGCGTCCTGCAGCCTCCTGCCATCCGTGTACAGGACCCCTTCCTCTTGGCTTTCATCCTGATTCTCACAGCATAAGTGAAAATGGGGCTAATTGTTTCTATTCTTCTGAATCCTGGTCCAAGAAGGAGACCCTTGCTTCTCTTCCGTCAACTGTTGTATCCAACAAGTGAGATTGCTTCATTCTGCACCAGCAAGGAACTTCTCTGATTGAAAGAGGCCCCTCTGCTTCCTCCAGCACACTTTATTTAAAAAGGAAATACCGCACTACAAACAGCACATAGCTGTGGTAACGTTTATAATTGGAAATGGTGATCTTTCAAGAGCTGATGAATTGTCACCTTTTTATGACTTGAAATCACAGCCTTTGCCTATCTTGTGCATATTCATTACACACACACACACACACACACACACACACACATGCACGCATGCACACGCACACACGCATGCACCACCTGTTCTGCTCATAGCATGAAGCCTACCCAATCTACAGGGAAGCACCCGGGAAGGAAGGAATTCCAGAAATGAACATAGAAACAGATATATTTCTACCTCATGGAATTTTAGATCTGGGCCACATCCTGCTCACTATACAAAGAGCCTCCTCCAACATCATTGTACAGGGATCACCTGTCACGTAGAACAGTGACAAGCGTGCTAGGCTTCAGACACTGTGCTGAGCGCCTCACCGGCGTCAGCTCCTCATGACGACCTAGTGAGATTGACGCTCTTATGACCGCCTTCTTATCGGCGTTACCCAAGGTACAGAAAGCTTTCACCCATAGTGGAGTTGAGAGGATTCATAACTGAGCAGAACTCATATTCTTCACGGCAGTACTCTACTGCCTCCTAGTGTTGACTAACAACGTCAGCGCATTGGCATTTGGATAACCTGGACAGCTATTCCCAAACTATCCCAGAAGTACCGATTCAGATATTTGCAAATAGGAAAGGATTATTTTTGTTTTGGTTGTGGTTTGCTTTCTGTTTCTTTCTTTGTTTTTCTCTGTAGTCCAGGTTGGTCTTGAACTCACAGCAATCCTTCTGTCTCAGCCTCTCCAGTGCTGGGATTACAGGCATGTGCCATTATTGAAGTAATTGCAGAATGGTTGTTTGGCGTACTGTTTGGAAACGTCATTTTCTTCTTTTAGACATCAACAGACTGTTTAAAGATAATTTCATGACTTTTAAATACTTTTTATTAAGGTCATATCACTTCTACTAACCTGTGAATCAGATTGAGAATTCCCACGGCTGGAGGAGCAGCATAGCGGTAGAGCACTTGCCTGGCAAGCACAAGGCCTTGGGCTCAATTCTCCAGCACCACACAAACAAAAACTCCATTCTTTCCTGATAGGCTCCCATGGTATTCCAAATGCTCACACTAGTCGTGTTTTTTAATCATTTAGTCACTCAGTTTATCAGCAAACAGCCGATATTATTCTGTACTATTTTCAAGGCACCATTCTGAGCAAAAAAAAAAAAAAAATGGAGAAGCAAACTCTTGAATAACTTAGGGTCTTAACAAGTGTGAGTGATGAAATCTCATATTTAAGCAGGACAGAAAACAAAGTTTTTCAAAAATGGGGCCTTTGGAGGAAGGCAGGATTAGGTAAGGTCTCTAAAAAAAAAAGAAAAGGGAAAAGAAAAAGAAAGAAAGAAAAAGAAAGAAAGAAAGAAAGAAAGAAAGAAAGAAAGAGGAAAAGGTAATAAATGAGACTCTTTGAGGTTTGCACGAATGGACCAGAACACCTGAGAGTCTCTCTCCGTTCATAATATGGCGATGTCCTGAGCATCAGAGAATTTTGCTAAACGTGTTTCAGACTTCGGAAGCTCCTTTCTGACTCTCTCTAGGTCAGCGCTCCATGCCAGCTCCACGCAAGAGGGGGCCGCCCTTCCCGACCCCACAGCTGCAGCGCCACCAAGTGTTGGCTTATCATCTGCACATTCCTCGCCTGGAGAAAGTGCAGTTAAGAATTTACTAGGAGCTCCGTGAGCACTGTGCTTGAGCCAGGTGTGGGGCAGAACAGAGAGCTGACAGTGTTTAGTACCTGGAAAGGGGATGAGATCTCTCTGCTGAGCAAGCACAGCCCACGAGGCCAGCTAGGCCAATCTCAGAGCACAATTTCCTAAGAGATCTAGAAAAAGACAATGCCTAACCCCAATCCTAGAGGAAGATAGCATGTATTTGGGCTGGGCTAGGGAACTGTGTGCTTTAGACAGTGAGTGCATTAGGTTACAAAGGGAAAGAGGAAATAGTGTCATTGTAGAAATAAAAGTGTTTTAGTTTTATTGGAGAATAGGGGTACAGAGATGGAGAGTGGAGACCTGAAATATTGGTAGGAGGGTGTGGGGAAACATGGAAACTGAACAGGTGAGCAGGCACCGGGTCACCAGAGCCGGCAGGTGTGTACTTCGGAGGAAGGGGACCACAGGGTTCTAAAGAGTTAATGGCAGGTGGCATTGAAGAAGACCCCACTGGGTGGCTGGGTGCAGTGTGGGAAACGGACAGGAAGGAGGGACAGGCGGAGCAGGAGGAGCTTGTCGCCGCCAGTACGCTGCCCGGGCAGCGTGGACCGAGACACAGGGAAACACTGAAATCGGCAAGCACCCGGAACGCAGCGTGCGGGAGAGGCGGGACTCGGGCTGGCCTGTGTTGTGCGAGGGGACATTCCCAAGGCCCCGACGCAGATGGCCGCCACAGCCAGCGTTCTCTGTCTGCTCTTATTTTGAGAGCCCTGGCAGGTCAGGATATGAAAAGCTGGAGCAGAAATCTGCCTCTTTCTTGTGGATTTCAGACAGATTACACTCGACACTTGCAGAAGAGGGAAAGGCCAAGTCGCGGCCTGCAGTCCCGCGCTCCACCGGGCTGTCTTTGGCGCCCCCTGGCGGCCTGGAACTCAACTACACATGCCTCGCTGGCTCGCTCTGGCTGTCACCCGCGCGCGCTCTAACACACTAGGGCGAAAGTTGGTGCCAACTCCATAAACGCAAAGGCAAAAGCGGATCTTGTCGCAGACGGGGCCATCGCGGGGGTCACTGATCTACATACCATGAAACAGCAAAATCTCCCGCGTTCTCGTCATCCCAAAATCCAAAGCTGACACTTCAGGGCCTTCCCCGCCTCCCCCGCTTTTCCCTCCCATGCTACACTGCTGGACTTCCTCTTGTCGGAACAAAGATTGTTGAAACGATCAGGGGAACTGAAGCAGGTTTAGGCAGCGCTGATGGACTTAAAGGAGTCAGCCTGGGTTGAAGGGGAGAGGGAAGGACAGACGGAGGGAGACGGGGAGGCAGAGGAGAGATGTGCATCGCGACCAGCTGCTCTTGGTCCAGGCTTCCTGTCCCTGCTGCTTGGGAACAGCGTGCTCTGTGAGGAAACTCTTCTGCAGAGGAAGTCACATGGCCTAGCCCCTTGAGAACAAGCACCCAAGAGCAGTTCTTCCAGAACTTCACCTCTTGATGCCATCCAGCCAGCTTTCCCCACGGGCAAACCCTACGGTGATTTTTGCCTTAAGCACATTTTAGGGGATTCTGTAACTGAGAAATACCTGTCCCATTAGCTACTTTCAATAGCAGGGGACCTGTGTTCGCCGCAATAGCTTCACGTGACCATCCTGCTGTGTAGAAAGAGGAAAGGAGAGAGGTAGCGATTGATCGAACCAGAGGGTCTCAAGCTGGCTCTGAACGGTGGGAAACGTGAACACGCCTTCTCTCAAGGGCTCTTCCTGGTTGTAGCTTTCCCCAACTCTGCTAGCTCAGGCTTAATCCCAAGTGTGGTTGTCACTCAGTCACAGATGGGGATGCAGGACTGTAGTATAAATCCTTATAATTTTATGTTGCCTTTGCATCCATTTTTGGATCCAAATTTAACTTCTTATACCAGAAACAGGGCTTAGTCCCCGCCAACCACAGTATCCAGTTCTATATCACAACCAAATGACTCAAGCAGACGGCCAGAGAGAAGGGATGAGAGATAGCTCTCTCTCTAGCCCCTGATATCTCAGTTGCTGCCTCGTTGAATGGGCCAATCAGGCGTTTGTTTATGAATTTAAATAGACTCATACCCTAATACTTTATTTTGTGCTATTTCCTCCTTTACTCACAGCCTTAATCTCATTCATGAGACAGGAGCTCTCACGATCTACTCACATCCTAAATGCTCCACTTCTTAACATCATTGCAGTGGGGATTATCTCAATGGGAATTTTAGAGGGAACGTAAACAGTCAAACCATAGCACCATTTATTAAGAATAGCCTAGCAAATGACTAGGGAGTGAATAAAAGGGATATTCTCTTTTGAGAATGAAATTAAATATTTCAATAAATAAAAGAAAAAACTTGCAAGTCAATGCTTGGCAACCCCATAAAGAAAATAGGTCAATGTTGTGGATATAGTGAAGGATACTTCATCAAATCCACCTGAGCTCAAGTCAGCTAAGTGTACCCTGAGTACTGTTGCGTATACAAAATACTGAGCTAATTCTCTTCAGGGGATCATGTCATGCAGTGGTTCTAAACCAGGATTGATTTTGTGCACTAGGAAAGACTGTATAATGCCTAGTGATATTTTTGTCACAATGAATGTAGGAGAGAATATTACTATTACTATTGGGTAGGGGTCAAGAGTACTCCTCATTGTGAAATACACAAGCAGCCCTTGACAACAGTTATTTGATCCAAAATTCCAAGAATACTGAGGTTAAGAAGCCCTCTGATCACCATAGACGCTGCTGTTAAATCATGATGTCCACACCCTTCACCAATCACAACAATTTAGGCTCCATGGATATAAATACCGGGGTTGTGAATTTTGATGTTTCTGTATGCGTTTACTGTGTATTCTACTCCAAAACCTAAGCTATCAGATAACCAAATTCACCCTTCAGTGAAAAGAATTAGACTTTATAAGGCAATTCTACAGTATGACACAGGCTAAGACAGAGACTATGACATAAATTACAAGTTTACCTGGGCGCCAGGCCATGTCTAAAGCGTTTTACAAACATCACCACATTGCTTCATGTCATGGATTCTGTCCTATTAAAAGAAGTCAAAAAAGGACCTGGAGAAGTCATGTCACTGGTCCGAGACCATGCCACAAGGGAGTGTCAGAGCCAGGTCTCTAACAGCTATGCTTCGACACTGATGAACCCCGTGAGATACGATGAAGGAAGGAAAGCTTCAGGGATAAAGTCGCCTTGGAGCTCCAGTTGGCCTTCCGTGCAGCTGCCCGTTCAAGGGCCTTGAACACAGTGTCTCTGCCCAACCTCATCTCCCAGCTTGAGTTTTCAAAACAAAGCCTACGTAGAAACTTCTGCTTCAGAGGGACAATCTGCGCACTCCTCTTCTTGCAGCATAGTTTTTGCTTTGTTTTTTCTAAGTAATGCATGAATTTATTTTTGTTACAAAACTCCAAACTCCTTACTGATTATCTTGCATAAAACTTACTATTGACTATTTTTCTACATATTTTTTAAAAATTAATTCTATACTGTTCTTATGTGTGAATATCTGTTTTTCATTTGGCTTGTCACTCTCGTATCATTTAAAATATGACAGCATTTAATCTTTAGTGACTTTCACATACTGCAGAGAGGGCACTGAAGGTTAGCACCTTGCCAAATTTTCCCTGCATCAGAATGCATTTTGTCAAAAGGTGTCTAATTCAGGTTACAGCACTATCCGTAGGCAGGTTTCTCTAGAACCTGTTTCTACTAAATCACACTCTTTTATTTTTCTCACTGATCTTTTGGATGTAAATTAAGTCATTAGCTCAATGCTTATAGTATAGCATATAACTAAGTTTTTGTCACCCATGAGACAGCCAAGGTTCTAAGCCTTGGAAGATTGCATTCTCGGGGATGGTTTTATCTTTAAGGAGTATGAATCCAGCTGATTTTCTAGACACTAAAAGGTATGGCAGATTCTGCGCAATCATGAGGGAAGGGAAAAGGGATCAAAGCCATGCCACATTCAAGGCCTAGCTTCACTGAGGACTAATGTCATTGCTGGACTCTACTCTCCTGTCATGTAAGAAACAATTCCTGTGTTTAATCTACTGTTGACCTTCTGGTACTTGCAGCTAAAAGCATTCCTGACATAACTAAGTATACTTCAATGATAACCCTGTTTGGGATGATCCTAACTATTGACTTCTACTTGGGTAAAGTAAATAGCAATCTGTTGTCAAAACTCGGATCCCCATGGTTTTAGGGGAACAGAAATAGTCATTCCATTGTAACCTCTTCTTCAAGAAAATATTAGTGTCAGTTATCAGTCTCTCTAGCACTTTTGACTGTTTAATTGAGAAATGTGCTTAGCACAATATTCAAGGAATCATATGACTAACACAATTTAGTGAAAACCTAAGTGTAATACAGCACAGAGGCTGCAGGTTGGTAGAGTTTTTGGTGGAAATAAAAAATCCACTGGGACCATCAGGTGTTGCCTTCATGGCTCTCTCTTGGCTGTCTCCTTCACCTTACCCTTCCCTTGGGCAGCTTCTTGAGCCTCTAAGGCTTATACCAGGAGACTTGCAATCTATTTTGAGTCTCTTCAAGAAACAAAGTGCAGAGATTCTAAACAGTGGAAAAGTTACCAAAGACTTGGTGGCTGGATTTGTGCACAAAACACTAAACAAATAAAAGTGCAACAACAACAACAACAAAAACACAGAAAACATTTGCCTCTAAGCTCAATTGTTTCAATGATCAGACTTTTTTAAACAACCAAGAATCCTCTAAAAAGATAAAAGAAACAGTTTACAGTGAAAGTTTTATTTCACAAGTAAGCACTCTTCTCCTTTCTCAAGTAAGTTGTTCCCACCACAAAAGTTACTGACAGAAGCAGGGTTGCTCAGGAAGAGGAGCAAAGTCCAGGCAGAAATACTCAACACTTTGCTGATTTCTTCTTCCCTTATGAACTCCCACTCCTTGATCAGCCTTCCAGCCATCACCTTCACAGCCAGGCTGATCTGGCTTACCCAGATTCCATTCCTGATATACTCTCCACCTACACCTGTGTTTAAAGAATATGACCTCAAGAAACTGCATTAACCACATACCCTTGCTCCCTAGCCTCCAGTAACTCCACCAAAAGAAGGCATCAACAGGAGATTGGAGGGCAAGAGGAAGGACATGGAGTATTTATTCACACAGCTTCCTTTTTGCCAGGCTACAGATTTTCAGCGACAGCAATCCCTTACCGAGGTGGCCCACCCTTCGTATCATAGCAGTTCTATTGCTGAGCTCTGGATCTGCACATTCTCATGTCCCTCCAGGCCAATGGCACTTACTCCATCACTTACTTTGCCCTGTGATC
Source organism: Ctenodactylus gundi (assembly GCA_004027205.1). NCBI lineage: Eukaryota > Metazoa > Chordata > Mammalia > Rodentia > Ctenodactylidae > Ctenodactylus > Ctenodactylus gundi. Next base: position 1,670,059 of record PVKB01000001.1, on the reverse strand, counting down.
CACTGGGATCTTTCAATTGTGGATTCTCTCCAGCTATTGAAGCAACTGGAAACATAGCCAAACTACTTGGAAGCATCTCTGTTTTCTCTACTTTCTCCTGCCTCTCACACTGCAGTCCATCTAAGTATGTCTCCACATTGTCCCCCCAATGAGTATCCCTACAATAAATCACGGTTACCTGACCACCAGTTTGAGTAGTCCTTCACTCTCCCTAACTCCCTTCTCCTGCTGTGGTTTGGATCTGGAGTGTCCCCAAAACATCCTGTATTTGGATGTCATGGGAGAACTATGGAACAACGTCCAGTTAGGAATTGCGGCTTAGCTGGAAGGGATGAAGGTTTGGGGCTCGATGGAGCGGATTTGTCAATTTGTTGAGATGGGTGGGTGTCAAGGGCAGCAGACTTGTTGACGTGTAGCCCAGAATGGAGAGAAGGGCACCCACCTGGGTGTGGGAGCCCAACTAGCAGCTTGAAGTAATTAAAAGAGGAAGAAGAAACATTGCTATGGTTTCTTCCTAGGAAAGCTCTAGCCTTGCCTCTTTCTCCAGATATCAGTTTGCTTTTCTCTCTTGGCTTCTGCTTGGCTTCTCTCTGCAGTGCAGTGAGCAGCTCTCCAGCCTCTTGCCATGTGCCTTCATCATTGCTGGCTGCCCTCCGAATGAACTCTGTGAGACCTTCTAAAACTGTGAAATGAATAAATCTTTCCTTCCATAAGTTGTGGATGTCAAGTGTTCAGTCACAGCAACAAGAAAGTAACTAAGACAACCCAACAGTTGGTCTGTTAACCTTTCTTCCCTTCCGGAACTCCACTCAATCCTCCAGAATCATATTGCCTCTTCCCCTTCCTGTTAGATCTGTACCCATTTGCTTCTTCCTTCCCTTCTGCCTGATTCTTAAACATTACTCTCTGTAGCCATTACTCATTCTCTTCTTGCTCTCACGCTCATCATGAAAATCCCAGACACAGACAGATACAGACACAGACATAGCACAGACACCAACACTGATGTTATGATGACTCCCAAACCTTTCCTTCATCCTGTGCACTGTCCTGAGCCTCAGACCCAGATTTCTCATTTACATGAAACATGTGCACATGTATGACTGACAGACATTTCAAGTTTAACATTACAGAACCGAATCACTCTTTTGTTCTTACCCCTCCCCTCCAGAAACAGTGAAACCATTCAGTTGGTCATTAGCTGACTGGTATCCTGAACTCCTCCCCATCCTCTACATCCATTCTGCAAGGAGGTCCAGGAAAGTTTCATTGCCTTGACACATCCTGCAGCTCTATTCTGTCCCCCTCATCACCATGGCTACTAGCTCAGTCCTGGATCATGCAATCTCTACCTTGACTATTATAATTCTCTCCTGCTTGTTCCCTGCCACTAGCTGTGTCCCCTCCAATCTATGCTTCAGGCAACTCGCAGAGAAATCTTTATGGAGAGGGCACCTATTAAACTTCACATTCTAAAACACTATGAGGCTCTCCTTTCCAAAACATCACATTATTCCAGTGATTTCTACCTCTGTGAATATAACTGTGCTTCCACAAATACTTTCCCTCATTTGTTGACTTAGAGAAGCCCTAGTTTACCTTGGATAATTACCATGATAAAGCCTCACAATTACTCCCACCAGAGTAGATCATCTGTTGTCCTTCGTATATCTCTACGCAAAGCTAATATCATCTCCATTGTACCATGATGTAATTCTGTTTTTAGCACTACCTACCCTACTAGACAGAAAGTTCTTTAAATAAAAGCAAGGGATGAATCTTTGTATTTATTGTCATTAGATCATCAGCATTCAACATGATCCTCTTATGTTGCTATCAGAATAGATCATTGATATATTATTGAATAATTGTTATCAGAATAGAAATACAAATCAAGGCCTATAATTTAAATCTCAATATTTAAAACTCAAAACAAAAAAGTAGAGATTTTTTGTGCTTGTAAGAACTTGGGGAAAAAATGACTCTCAAAAGAAAAAAAGCAGTTTATTTGCTTAGTATAGTTTAATTACATTTTAGACAGAAGGCAAGGGGACAGACATCTGCACATATGATTGAAATCATTCCCCACTCCTGATTAAGCTTTCTGGAACATTTGAAATAGGCAATGTCAGTGCTACCTACTAAGAATTGATTCTGATTCTATTTCAGATTTTGATTCTGCCATCAGCTCAGCAGGATACAGCAGACACAGAGTAAACCTCCTCGGGAGTAAGCCTAGTTTTTAATGAAATCTCACTCTGCATTGCCTTGCCGCATGGAGACATACAGCCTCCTTGGAGTTCTAGTTTATCAATGGCCATCAAGACAGGTGTAGCAAATTCCCCCAAACACTTCACACTGGAGAACCCAGTACATAATGACTGCTCAGGAGTTTTTATTTTCTTCCCCTTTACCAATGAAACATGGTTTTGCACACGTTTATCTATGCATCTCTTCTCAAAAATTTCAAAAATCTCCCTCCATGTCAAGCTATTTCCTCTGTGGGAAGAGCACAATGATGGCTTTCCCAGGCCAAAAACTCTTCTCAACTTTTAGGTTTTCTCTTAACAGGGTAATAGCTACTTTTTCATTTCTTAGTTACACAAAAACAAAAGTTATCAGGTTAATAGAATAAATAAAGACACTCATTTACCTTAAATGCTAATCTGTTGCCACCAGTTGCTTGGAATTGAAACAATGGACGCAATTCTCTTGCACCTGAGAAATATGGTCCCCACCCACACCCCACACCTCCTCCTTCTCACCTGTGTTACACAGATGTACTGGTTCACTCGCTTCCTGCTAATTGGATGCTCTGGGAAACATTATGTCAACTCCTGCCATGATTGGTTCAGCTCACTGTCCATTCCCATCCAAGTCTTGCCTCTTCTCAAGTTTATACTCTTGTTGCCTAGGAAATCCTCAGGACTGTGAACGCCCAAGAGATTTGCTCTGGGAGAAAAGCCAGCAGGACATTTTGCCAGCAACTGTTCAGTTTCCAAAGCAACATCAAAACTTGTCTCGCATGGTTTATAAAGTAAAGTTCAGCAAGCTGCCTTGCTTGTTTTAGGCACTCACTTCCTACCTTTCTGTTGTCTCCAGAATGTTTACTGCTCAGATGGTTTATTATCAGGTGAAATATAAACCGAAAACGCATAGAAGTAGAAGGTTTAACTGTCAATAACTCAGTGCCTTACTCAAAAGATAAACTATTAGGATATACAATTAATTGATAACCAAATTTTAACTTTTCAGATCACTTGTAAAATGATTCCACTCCATACATAAGTTACTGGTAATGTTAAAATTATGTCACTACTAACATTTCTGTACCAAACAAGTGTCATATATAGATAGAAGTACTGTCCATCTAGGGAAAGAACACACGACACACTCAGGGTGAGAAAAGACTCAAGTCTTTGTTTCTGAGCCTTGCAAAGCTTCTGTAAAAACAAATAACATTTTTAAGAACTTGATTTATAGTACAATAAAAGTTTACAATATATATATGTATATGTTATTGAGAAGCAAAGAGGCCTTTTTAGCATTTTCAGAGGCGATTTGTATTAAGGCATACAAACAAATCTATTAACACAGCAGATTAGTTAGGCTACTAACTCTTACAGCAAAATACATCTTTTCTCAAAGCTGCTACCAGAACATAAAAAAGGAGGGGTGCCATTCCAAGTGACTGATTTAAGGATACCCTAATTTTATGAACAAACTCAATCCTCTTAAGACTTAATTAAAGCTGATCAACAAGACAAAAGCAACACAATTCCTGACATCCACTTACATTACAAAGCAACAGTGATAAAAACCATATAATGGTGGTACAAAAACAGACAGGTGGACCAACACGAGAGAAGGATTCAGAGACAAACCTGAGTACCCTCAGCCATCTGATCTTCAACAGAAGGAGCCAAAGAACACGCACTGGAGAACAGATAGTCTCCTTCACAGATGGTGCTGAGAGAACTGGTTATCCACACGCAGAAGACTGAATCCAGACTTACACCTTTCCTCCTATACTAAAATCAAATCTGAATGGATCAAAGATCTTGGAAGTAAAATAGGAGCACTGAACTTGCTGGAAAAAAGAAAAAAAACTTAAAACTCTTGAAGATACAGTCATGGGAAAGGACTGAGACAGGGTCTCTCTCTATAGTTGAATCTGGTCCTGAACTCATTATGGAGCCCAAGGCGGGCTTTGAACACATAAAAATCCTCCTGCCTCAGCTTCCCAAATGCTGAGCTTTACAGTACAATAAAATTTTACAATATATACGTATAGAAGTATGCAATAGAAGTGTACCTGTTATGGAGAAGCCAAGAGGCCTTTTTAGCATTTTTAGAGACAACCTGTATTAAGCCATATAAACAAATCTATTAGGCATACATCATCATGCCCAGTTTATGAGGTGCTGGGAATTGAACCCAGACCTTGTGCTTGCTAAGCAAGCACTTTAACTGCTGAGCTTTATCCCCAATCCAGAACTTTCTCAATAGAAAAATGAGAATGACATAACTTACTTATTATTATTGATAATTAAACCTTCTACTTCTATGCGCTTTCAGTTTATATTTCACCAGATAATAAACCATCTGAACAGTAAACATTCTGGAGACAACAGAAAGGTAGGACGTGACTGCCTAAAACAAGCAAGGCAGCTTGCTGAACTTTATTGATCTTTTGTGTTATTTGCATAAGAAATAACACAAAGGACCAACAACTGGAATTATACCAAATTAAAAAGTTTTTGCACAGCAAAGGAAACAACCAACAGAATGAAGAGAGAACTAGCAGAATGGGAAAGAATTTTTAAGCACCTATTACTTGACAGAAGCTTAATACATAGACCACACAAAGAACTGAAAAAATAGGCTCCCCAAAATAAAAAACCTGATTAAAAATAGGCAATTGAAATGAATAGGCAGTTCTCGAAAATGAAATGCAAATGGTCAACAAATACATGAAAAAAATGTTTAGCATCTTTAGCCAGTAGGGAAATGCATCTCAAAACAACACTGTGGTTCCATCTTATCTCAGTTAGAATGGCTGTTTTCAAGAATTCAAAAAAACAACATGCTGATGAGGATGTAGTAAAAAAAAAAAAAAAACCTTCTAATTTGCTGGTGGGACTGTAAATTGATACAACCATTACAGAAATCAGTATGGAGATTTCTCAAAAAACTGAAAACAGATATTTCATTTAACCCAGCTATATCACCTCTGGATATCTTTCCAAAAGAATTAAAAGCATCATTTAACAGAGATACATGTATGTTCCCTGAATTCATGTTTGTAGCAGTACAGCTCATAATAGCTAAATCATGGAAGCTGCTGATATGTGTATCAAGAAGTCAACGGACAAAAAGAAAAATAAATGTATGTATACAATGGAGTGCTACTTTGCCATAAAGAATGATAAATTTGAGACCATTATGTGTAAGAAAGTGAATCAGAAGATTAAAGATCACATGACTTCTCTAATATGAGAAACTCAAGGCATAAATAAGTAAAAGATCCAAATAAGAAAAATGGCAGGACAAGGGGGGAAGACGACGAGCAGATTTGGGAGGGGGTGTGAGAGTAGGAAGGGCAGAGAAAGTGATGAGTAAGCAATGTGTGTGTAGCAATTCCTCCAGTTGAATGTTACTATTCGGTATTGCAAAAACATACCAAAAAATAATAACAACTTTTGGGGAAAGAAAAAAATAATAAAAATAAGGATAATCAGCAAAAAGCTCATTTAACTTACTGACCTATATTTTGGCATTGTTTTTTCTAGAATACTTTCAAATTTTTTAAAGGATAAGCTATCTTTTGATCTTATATCACAGTGTTATGCATGCACACCAGAAATCTATGAAATACATTTAATTAATTCAGTCACTGTATCATTTGTAGATTTCAAGAATACTCAGCAAATGTTCCTAGTATTTTAACCTAATAAACAACCGATGTTCCACTTACATATTCACCAAATGTACATTTTAGCAGCTATCTTTATATTGTCCATGAAACATCTAATAAGCACAAATCAGTGTCCCAGCCTCTTCCACCTCCACTCCCCTGGAATCAAACCCTCTCAAAAGTTCTGCTCAGGACCTGGAACATGTATCTACATGCCCCTCAGCAGAGGGCTATTTAAAAATCACTGAACTGCTTTCTGGTGGTTTTGAACTTGAATATTTACAACAACCACAATGTAGTGGGTACCAATTTGGCAACAAAGGGTTAAAAACCTTACCAGAGATTCTTTTAAAGCTATCTTGCTTAGCCTTATAAAACTACTGGTAACAGAAACTACTCAAGATAAGGGGAAATTTTGATGTAAAATCCACTTATTTATCCTGGTGAGCTGTGACTCATTCTTTTTAAAAGTTAATGTGTGCAGACCTTTTTATCTGAAACCAAAGGCCTTCCCTGAGGCTGAAATAGTTTCGTAAAACTGTGACTTTAACCTAAACTATGTACTCCTTCTCCGACTAAGTGAGGGGCTCTCAAAACAGCTTTTATTAGACATTGCCTCACTCTTCACATCCACTCCCCGTTGCAACTGTACTAAGCTACGGTGAATGTCTTTATCTCACTGTGTTTCTGCTAAAAAGAACAACTCAGCAGAAGCTGAAATTACGCTCACTCCAGAGAGCAGTCCTGAGAACATTCTAGAACAAAAATCTTTTTTACTTGATCTTACTAAAATGTGGCACATCAGGAATGTCTGACAGGAATTTTCTTTGTGAATCGCTCTGCAAGTTAACTATTGAGTCATGACATCTTTTGAAAAGCCAAACAATTTAAACTTTTAAGTAGAAAAATACCAAAATACCGAGCCAGCGCTATGCTAACATGTGTATCACATTTTCTTAGTTTCACTGACACTTATCCTCAAGAGTTTATAAGGCTTTCAGAAACTCAAAAAAAAAGTTTTAATGTTAAATTTCATGTATGTTCCTCAGTGTTACTTGTAACCTCCATGAAACTGAAAATGCTCCTTCGGAAGACATACAGCTAATGCAGGCGAAACGCATGGTAATGGTTCGGAAGACACTCGTCTGAAGAAGATATTCCTTTGAATATCTTAATAACCTTCATCCTTACTATTAGCTTAAGTTTAATAAAACTAATGAATAGTCTGGTTTTTTTGAATTAACATTTAAAAATTTACAAGTACAAGTGCACACAGACATACTACCCACATGCATGCCACTTGCATGAAGATTTATTTCTCATTTGCTGGATTTTTGAAAGGTTACATTCTTGGCAGTCTTCTTTGCCATCTTTCTTTTCTTTGCTCCCAGCAGCACTTAATCCCTCAATCTGCATTTCTAAAGTTACAGCTCCTGGTTGTAGCAAATGCTTTCAACCTGTTTTAATTTTTTTTCCTGCCTTAATTTACCATGAGTTTTAGTCCATTTAAAAGCTCTTGCCTGAAGTTTTGTGGCATTTCCTGTCTTCTTAACGATCAGATATTGCTGCTCAGGAGGTTAGATTTTATCCTAGCTCTATTTCTCAAGACTTTTGCAGTGGGAAAAAGAAACCAGTTCAGAAACAATTCCCCCGACTGAGAAGACAGACAAGACTTTCCTAGTCAAATTTCCCATGTTTCTAGTAAAGGGTAAGGAAAGCAGCCACTGACTTTCTAGTCAAAATTACTTCAGGGAATGTTATGGACGGTAATATTAATTTACAGTGGTGTACATTCAGTTACACAGGCCAGGGTGTGTCACAATAAAATCACCTTTTCTAAGTTGCAGGTAACCACATCTTTTCTAGGGAGCTAAAAGGTATCACAAAAACTTTCCATTTGTAAGCAAATCACCACAGAGCTTGTGAGCACACTTTAGTGCCTTTAGCCTCTTGAATGACTTTTATCCTAAACTTACAAAGCAACAGTGATTAAATCTATGTAGTACTGGTGAGAACAGACAAGAGGACCAGTGGAACAGAATTGAGGATACGGAGAAAACCCAAACACCCTCAGACAACTGATCTTTGACAAAATGGCCACACACTCCACTGGAGAAAAGACAGCATCTTCAACAAATGGTGCTGGTAAAACTGGATCTCCACATGCAGGAGAATGAAACTATCTGTCTCCACACACTAAAATCAGATCAAAATGGATCAACGAACTGGACATCAAAACAGAAACAATTAACTTACTGAAAAACAAAATAGGTAAACCCCTAGAACACGACGGGACAGGAAAAGATTCTTTGAACAGATCACCAACTGTACAAGAAATCTCAGCAAGAATCAACAAATGGGACTACATTAAATTTAAAAGCTTTTACACAGCATAGGAAACATGTGGCGTCTTCGACCGGCAGACACCACACGGACTCTCACAATCGTGGAACGTTGACTGACTCCACGACTCCCTTTATTCCGCAAAGCCCAAGCTTAAATACCCTTCCATACCCACATTAACATACAAGCAATCTAATAGGCTACACATTAGCGTACAAGCAATCTAATAGGCTAACATTAGCATACAAGCAATCTAATAGGCTAACAAACTCTCCAGGCCCATCACCCCACCATGGGACTTCCTCTTTAGAACAGTCCCGTGGTTCAACACCTGATCCAAATTTCAAGCAGAACAACACCTGACTTAAATTCCAGACAATAAACGCTTCTTCGTGGAAAGGAACGTGGCCAAGGTCTGCAATGCTGAGCTTCTTGGGCCCTGAGGGCCCCAACATCTCCCCCCTTTTTATTTTTTAATGTAAAGTTTGGTGCAAGACTATGCCTGTCTTAGGTTGTTCCCTTACAGTCAGAACTTACCCGTCATTGGACTACATGCAGCATGGCATGCATCCTGTCTTAGGTTGTCTTGAATGCAGAGAAATCTTACCCGTCTTTGGCTACCAGCCCAATTACACAGCAAAACGGGGGGGGGGGGGGGGGGGGGGGGGGTTTGCCACATAGCTTAAGACCATGAATGTTAGCGGCCAGAGTTTGTAATCATTCCATTCCACTACAAATAATATAAGGGAAAACCAAACATACGGAAAAATCCTGGCCAGGAGGGAAACATACTGAGTAACGACAGCAGTTTGTGCTGCATCAATATGCAACAATTTCAGCAATAATTAGTTCAACTTAGGATGGCTCAATGCCTTTTCAAATTAACAGTAAATAATACGTAATTAGTCAAGTTAAATTGTCCATTATCTTGCCATGTAACATAGGGGGTATTGACAGCCACCCCCAATTTCCAAACATACAATTGTCTCTGCCCAAAATCAGACCACCACATTCCCATTGACGATACATTGCTGGAATGGGAAGTGGTTGAGGAAAAAGTATAAGAGGAAGAAGATATGTCCATTGGATTTGATCAGTCTAAGATATAGCGAGAAGTAGTCCGTTTTGTTCCCATATGGCAGGATGCAACAAAGAAGAGTCTGGAACAAAGGTCCAACAAAATTTTCCTCACTCCTCGATAACAGCATCATCGTCAGGTTCAGCTGCCACAGGAGCCTGTTCAGCGGCCCGGACCAGTCATTCAGGAAGCCACCGGGCACCATCTTCGTTCTAAGAAAAACCACAAACATGCCCTCGACCCCATATAAGTACTGAGTCGGGTCCATTCCATTTTCTGAAGGACTGTTTGCCATACCCTGGGGTTGTTTGCAATCATCCTTATGTAAGGGAATTGTCTGTGAGAGAAGCTGTATTGCCGCATAACAAGGCTGCTTCGGGGCCTGGGGCGGGCCCCTCCTCCCATTTCCCGGAGGGAAAGAACTATCCAAATTGAAAGGATTACCTAAATGGTCCCGTCTTGATTTACACTCATTAGCCCAATGTTTACCTCTATTCCAGTGAGGGCACAGTCCAGGCTGTTTTCAATTTCAGAGGTACTTTCCCAGCCCTCAAGATATCTTTTAAAGCACCCTCCATGCGGACACGAGACGTCTCCGAGCCCATCTTATAAATAGCAAATACTCCGCTGCTCCACCTGCAGACCTCCCCCGCTAAGCGGGATGCATTGCAATACCGCAAACTTTATTCTCCGCTGCTCTACCGGCAGACCTCCCCCCGCTAAGCGGGATGCGCTGCACTACTGCAAACTTTATTCTCTGCTGCTTTACCGCAGACCTCCCCCCGCTAAGCAGGATGCATTGCAGTACTGCAAACTTTACCGAGAATCCTGGGTTTCGGCACCACTTGTGGCATCTTCGACCGGCAAAGACACCACACGGACTCCCACAATCGTGGAACGTTGACTGACTCGCCGACTCCCTTGCAAAGCCCAAGCTTAAATACCCTTCCATACCCACATTAGCATACAAGCAATCTAATAGGCTAACATTAGCATACAAGCAATCTAATAGGCTAACAAACTCTCCAGGCCCATCACCCCACCTGAGGACTTCCTCTTTAGAACAGTCCCGTGGTTCAACACCTGATCCAAATTTCAAGCAGAACAACACCTGACTTAAATTCCAGACAGTAAATGCTTCTTCGTGGAAAGGAACGTGGTCAAGGTCTGCAATGCTGAGGCTCTTGGGCCCTGAGGGCCCCAACAGAAACATGCATCAAGGGAAAAGATATTCACCAGTAGCTTTTCAGACAAAGGATTAATATCTAGAATGTACAAGGAATTGACAAACATAAAACCCCCTAAAATAATTGATCCCATCAGTCAGTGGGCAGCTGAAATGAAAAGAAATTCACAGAAGAAGTACAAATGGCCAACAAGCATATGAAGATGTGTTCTTATTCGTTGGCCATCAGAGAAATGCAAATAAAACAACGTTGATGTTTCACCTCACTCCAGTGAGAGTGGCCTACATGATGAACTCAAAAAGCAACTATTGTTGGACAGGGTGTGGAAAAAAAAGGAACTCTTCTCTACTGCTGGTGGGAATGCAACCTGGTACAATACAACTTCTATGGAAATCAGTCTGGAGATTCCTTAGAAAGATGAGAATGAAATTCCATTTTATCGAGCTACTGCCTTACTGGGCACGTTCCCCAAAGAAATAAAGTCAACATACCAAAAGATACATGCATATCCATGTTTATAGCAGCACAACTCATAGTAGCCAAATCCTGGAAACATCCAACCTGCCCATCCATACAGAAATGGTTAAAGAAGATGTGGTATGTATATATAGTGGAATACTACGCAGCAGCCATCAAGACAGATAAGAAGCATTTGAAAGAAAATGGGGTCATCTAGAGTCAATAATGCTCAAAGAAATGGACAAAGCACAAAAGATTAACTATAGATTCATGTCCCTCTTATGAAATGCACAAAAATAACATAAAAAGACTCCAACATGAATGGCAGGGTAGAAAGAGAGGCCATGGTCAGATAGGAAAGGGGTAAACCTTTGCAAAATGGGTGGACATAGACGCTCACTGATCCCCAAACCTCATGGCTCTAATGTGTTACAGAATGTGCAATTCATGTATTTACAAAAAAAAAAAAACTGTTAACTTTTGTCATATGAATAATAAAAAACAATTAAAAAAACCTTTCCTGTCAAACAGTTAAAGCCTAAATGTGGCACATGTGAACCTCTAAAGAGTGGGAGAGTGAAGGACAAGGCCCTCTGTAGGGTAGACTTAAAACTCTCAACCTGATCCCCCAAATAAAAATCTTCTGTACCAAATTATCTGACTTAAAGAAGTGGCTTTTTGCTCTACACTTACGGGGTGAAGAAGATGGAATGCCATTCGTCATCATAGATTCCTAGCTTCAGTCTGTCCAGTTCATTTGCAACATCTAGATGACACTGACATTGGTAAATAGTACGCTTGCTTCAAAATGGTAGTTCACATTGATTTACAAGGAAAAGGGAGCTAAGTAAACACTTAGTGCTTTCTTTCACAGGAAAAAAATTGGCTTTTTAAAAGTAACTTGGTCGCTATATTTCTTAGTTGGAATCTACTTAGACTGTATGTATGCCCTTTGCTCTTATTAGCTATTTTACTATGCTTGGAAGCTTTGTAACTGTTATTTGTGAAAATTCTAATGCTTGCTTCCAGGTCCTTCCTACAGAACTGATAGATATGACTTGGTAATGAGCCTAGATAAACTTAATCTCAGAGGTACTCTTCCTAACTCTCTGATATCGCTCAAATTGGGCCAGAAAAACTTAGTGGCACTGACTCCCATAGTCCGTCACATCTTCACCAACATGTAACTGACCTTCTTCCAGGAAAGCAACCTCAGCCCTTGGGGATAAGCCAACATATGACTAATCAACAATTACTTCAGAATGAAAGGAAGGTGCATCCTGGGAAAAAGGGGTGAAAGTTATGAGCATCAGGGTCATCTGTGTGTATGTCAGAACTACTGGACGGGAAGTAGAGCTGCAGAGGTTATACAGAGGATTCTCATCCATGCTGGCCTGAAAGCAAAGAGACCTTCCAGCAGGAGTAGCTGTTGGATATCTCCTGACTTTGGCTTCCTTTTTTTAAGTGACCTCACAGTCCTAGTGACACTTTTTAGGCTCAAGCATTTGGCTTCTTTCTGCTAACTCTGATGGACTCTACATCCCAGTTCAACACAAGGTAACCAGCTGGCTAAGTTGGCAGAGCAGGAGCTTTCAAATGGAGAAACAGACTAAAGAAAGGTGCATTCATGCACACATGTGTGTGTGTGTATGTGTGTATTTGTGTGTTGTGCATGTAAAATTTTAACATATTTTCAAAATCTAGCCTGTGTCACAAAAGCAAACTCATTAACCAGCCACTCACGTCTCTTGCTCCCACCACTCTATTCTGACACCACCCTCACAGAAAATCCATCACATCTTCCTCAGGTGGTCTCCCTGAATTATTATTTTTGAAAAGCAGTGCAGACTGAGGTAGCATTTGGTTCTCACAGTTACACACACTTTCTATTTTCTTATAAGAAAGATATATTCTATAGTTACCTGTGAACCTTCTTTTTTTCTGAGCTGTATCAAAATTCATTCCATGTTAGCTGATACCATTGTTCTGTAGTCTAGTTGAATGAGTTATACTATATCAGTGCATGGGTGTACCATAGTTATCGTCTTTGATGTTCATTTTTTAATTTATTAAGAATGTTTCTTGCTTTTTCTTGCTAGTGTGTAGATACTGTGATTTTTTGCCATGCAAAAGTTTTTTAGCCATAAAATTAATTTACATTTCTGTCTGCCTGTTTCACTCTTCTTTAGAGCAAAATAAAGATTGTTGATAAAGTTTCCATCCCCATTTGGGTTCCTCACAGAACCTATTTGTGTCTCCTTGAAAATGAGAATTATTTTCTCTAGCCATGCTATTTGACTGAAATGTACAGAAATCTGTGTATTACATCCCCAAGTATATTTTGAGAGGTCAAAATTTCAGCCATAATCCAGTCACTAAACATGGCAACAAAAGGTTTCCAAAAAGTGGCACAGAGAGAAAGAAACCCTTCTACATGTAAGGAGTTCTCTGATACCAAAGAACCCAATGGGCACAATAATGGAGATGAGTCATACAGCTTAGTCATCTTGCAGCTTGGCAAAGTCTGCAAACAATGCTGGTACACATGTTACAAAGGTGTGCATTTCTTAGTGGGTAAAAAGACGCTGTCCATAGTGTGGAAGCACGTTGGTGTATTTGTGTGTTGTGCTCATGCCTGCCAGGTGCTCAGGAGGCTACTGTAAGTGGTGGCAAATGTGTCCCTGGAGTTTCTACATTGGATTTGATTGTGCTGGAGTTTCCTTTTTCTAATATCAGATAGGGTACGATCAAGGTACATAACAGAATATTATTTCTATTTGAAAACTTCAGGCCTGGCCCGTGTTATAAAACAGGACAAAAATGACTGTTTCGGCCAATTTGAAAGGAGAAGCTGAATCTCTACGAACTCCAGCCAGCTGCTCCTTTCTTCTCGCTGGAGATTTTAATCTATCAGCCACTCCTTTTTATGACATAAATGCCCAGCTGAAGGTGGTTAGTGCTCTGACGAGCCCCAAAGACTTATCAAAAGAAAGAGAAGAGCAGACTTTTGCAGGCCTTACATAGACAATCATTTTGCGAAAGCCACTTCACAGTTTTTATATTTGGAGCCACATTGATATGTTTGAGCCAAAGAGAATATTTCCCCTTTGGTAACACCTCATGGGAGAGTGGGCAAAGGTGTCACTCAACTCCTTAAGATTTTCTTGGGACTGATACCTGCTCATAATGGAGCCCAGGGCCACAGAAAATTCAGAGTCCCCAGACTTGGCCATGAAGTTCTCCAAATCCTGAGATGGCAAAGGAAGTTAACAAGAAAGTTGGTTCATAATGTGACAGCCCAGGTGCCTATGAAGTGAAGTCAAACCAGGTACTAAGCACATTCTCCCTCAGTACCTTGTGTTCTTTTAATAGCCCCTCATAGCTCAGTGTCATCTGTACTGTGCTTGCACTTATTGTGAATGGGAGGCCTAAAAAGTCATTTTTATGAAAGCCTGGATTTGTTTCACCCTACCAATTATTAGTGTGCTTCTAGTACTAAAAAGTGACTGCAGTCTCAAGCTGTTAGTATATTAATGTCTATTCCTCCTTTCAAGTCTGTGTGTCTTTGACTTGTCTGTCATGGTGCACATATTTGGTGCACGTATGTTTACAATTCTTAAAACCTCATGAAAGAATTATTTCAGATATCTTTGAACACAGTTATAGCACTATGCTTATATATTTTAATAAAATGTATAATTGTACATTATTCTATAATGTCCCGTTTGCATTTTGTGGAAATTTCTGACATAAAGTAATTTTGTCTGATTTAATATATCCACTCCAGCTCTACATTAAGCCCCAAGAAAAGTGGGGGCATTTCCCACCCTAATCCATTTCTAAAAACTCTGATACCGACACAGAACTCATCTCACCCACAGATCATGCCCCAACTCCTGCTCCCTCAACACATAGTCCAAAGAGAAAAGTAGACATGTTGGTGCCTGAAAGACCTAAAACAAATCCAGGTACTGTCTGCCTTGAGAGGAAGGACACTGAGAAATTAACATGCATCACCTGAGCATTCTGCCCACTCTTTTATTACAATGGAGATGAGCACACCATTTTGAAGGTGGCAGTATATTAAACAATTTCTGTAAAACCGTGAACCTGTACTAAAGGTGCCACATAGTAAACTAATCTTAACTTCTGCCTCTTAAAGTTATGTATATGTATCGATTCCCTAAGCTGTATCTAATTATCTACTATAAACATGTACTAATAAAAAATTATAGAAAAAATAGAAACATTAAAAAAATAATACACCAGTGGTTCTGAGTCCAAGGTCGTCCATTCAAACCATCTGGGCAGCTTTTACATCTTAAGTGTCTGGGCCAACCCCAGAGAAAAAGAATCAGGTTGAGGTGGATCCAAGATCTGTGACCCCCACAAGACAAGGACTCTGTAGGCAACAGCTGAGTTTTTGCTCACAGTCTCACACAGTCCTGTGGGCTCCCCATTTCAACATAAGGCACGTCCACACAAATTACAGCATGTAAGGAGCACTCGCTTTGTATCTATTGCACACATTTTACACAGAATGCATAACAAAATACCAAATTTAATCAAATTTAATCTCACCTCTGATGAGAACTAGAGCAAAGCTAGAGAAGGGCCCTGAATGAGAGGGTCAGGGAAGGTCTCCCACTGCACTCACACAACCCTTAAGAGTAAGCCCTGTGTGCAACCTCTTGCCTCATTCTAGGTTAGCCCCAGGGGCCTGCTGGTAGACAGCTACCATCAGCCATGCCTGGAAGGCCTCTGCATGAAACCAGTCTGAATGTGAAGGTTTTACTTACCTGTGGTATTGGCTTAGGAGGTTTGTCCAGTATGCCTCCTATATAAATTGTGTTGGAAAGTAGAGATCAAACAAAATCAAAGGCAAGATCAGAGTTAACAAACCACAATTCTTCTTTCCACAGAAGATGAAAGAAAAATGGCCAACAACCCTTGGGGAAACAATCCTTGTGGTGTTAGCTAAAATAGAGAACATTTGCCATTGCTCCGTGGTGAAATCAGAGGACATCTGAAAGTTCTTCACATGGCCCTAGAAGTCCACATGGTATATTAAAAGGGAATTATATACTGGAACATAAGACAAAGGGCTGGATCGTGCAATGTATCTACAGCCAGAAATCACAGGAAGAAAGGACACAAATAGTTCTGCAAGATTCTCAGGGATCAGGAAAGAACAGAAATCTGTTGCATCGATAAATATTAGGTCAAAGCTCTCATTCCTTCAGGAATCTATGATCTCCTTTCTGCTTAGCAAGTGTTCACATAGCATGAAATGGGTTCAAAATTCATCTCTGTAAAAAAGAAAATCAATTAAAAATACTTTGGAAAGATGTCAATATCACAGTATTTGGGAGACTCTTAGATTTAAAAAAAATTTATTCCATGTATGTAACCACTTAACCACCACCTGTCACCTGATTTACCACTGCCCAGTGAGCAGCTTCAGTGCTGGGCATGCTGACCCAGAGACTTCTGCCCGTTATAAGTTTTCTGCTTCCTCTCACCCATTTTCTACCATTGATCTAAATCTCACCCATCACTCATGCAAATTCAGTCTCCCCTGTTCTCTTAGCTACTGCAGATGGTAACAGATCTTGGAGTTCCGTCTTCTTGATGATTCTGTGATGCTCTGCTTACTCCTCACTTACACAATGACAGTTTGAGTGCCATTTGCCAAAATGTCAAATGTTGTTCACCCTACAATCTGTGTACTTGATGAGAGCTTTCAAATATGTGTGTGTGTGTGTGTGTGTGTATGTATACATGACATAGTTTTTTAAAATGTTGTATATTCTGTATTTGATAGATTGCCACACATAAGGCATTTTCTGATAACATTACAACCTCAAATTTAAGCAAAAAAATAAGCGTTTCATCTTTCTAAGCAATTAAAAACAAAGAATCGGTTGAACTTTATTTTTTCCCTTCACCCTTTATGCTGACTTAAGTTTTGCAGATGATGACATTAACACTTTACTCACACCTAATAATTAATCAACTATGACACTTGCCTCTTCCACTATTTTCCCTACATTGCCTGCACCAAAAATAAAATAATAATAATAAATTTTTAAAAATCCTATTCCTACTGCAAGTTGGGAAACAGATAAGGAAGTTTCCGCACAGCGGTAACAGCTGCCGGCAGTCTGAAGACTTATGCTCATCCGGGGCTTCATCCATGCTGTTGGCAGGAGGAATCCTGAAGGCGATTCACTGAAGGGGTGACCTGGAAGGCTGCATTCCTGGCTGCGGCTCCTCTGCTCACAATCTCTCTGTTTTCTCCACAAAGAACACTCTGCCATGACATCTCTGCCTTGAAGCCAGGTAACCAGAGACTGTAGACTCTGAAATCATACTCCAAATACTGAGTCTCTTTTCCTTTAATTTTGGGTATCAAGTGTTTTGTTGGAGTAAATGAAAGGCTGAGCAGTGCATGCTTCATAGAGGAAGTACTCCTGTCTGGTCAGGTGTTCTGAGTGGCAAAGAATGAATTGACATTCCAGAGATGACAAGTCAGTGAGAGTTCACAAACCTGAAGATCAAGAAGGAGACAGCAATGTTGAAGTGAGTTCATCTTCCTGAAAATGGATCAGTCCACACATGTCAGCCTACTCCTCAGGCCACCATGGCCTTAATTATCAGGTAAGCTGTTATCATTTAATGATCAGGTAGATGTTAACGTTTCAATAATCAGGCAGAACAATACCCAGAAGTCATGCATGCCTTCTCCAGCCTTTCTTTATTTTTTATTCAATTAATATTTTGTGCAAATAGATAAGCTTTCCAATTTGTTTGAAAAACTTGAATTTTAACTATCACTTGTTAGACTCCTCTAATTATCTCTCCGTGGGTTCTGATTGGAAGAAAGGTGATTTTATCCCATTATATTTCAAAACCCTAATGACGTGAAGTTGACTTCACCTTGAACAGCAGGTGAAGACAGTTTGTATTTTAAACTCCATAAGCTAAAATGAATACATGCACAGATAAACAGAAGGGCTCAGGAGTCCAATCAGAAGCCTTAGTTTAGATCAGAATCATTCTTACATCAGCTATTGATCTACTGTCTTACCTACTCAAAAGGGCGAAATTGATCTCCTGAAAGGAATTCAAATTATCTAATCAGAAGAACATTTCTATACACAGTTCTTGGCTTAATTGTTTATAGCATAAAGACCACTTGAGCACAAGCGTTTGAAGTCATTCTCAGAAATTTAGAGATCCCTTCTTAAAAATAAATGAATAAAAATGTTGTACACATGACCACCCAGATTTACAAAACAAATATGTTAAAGAATAATTATTGGCATCATTAAAACTTTTTGATAAAATGATTAAGTTAATGGTTCCAAACTGGAGGAATTACCCCTGGCACATGCCCAGGGGACATATTTAACAATATCTGCAGCAATTTTTGGTTTCCAAAGAAAATGGAGACATTCCTATAAATTTATAGTCTCTGACACTGGGTCCAGGTGGTAGGCATTAAAATTATACTGCCATATACACCCAATGGATTCTTACCAGACCTGGCTCCAACACTGCTTCCCTGGTCTCTTGATAAATCACAAGTGTTTTTTCCACAGATGGTTCCACATCACAGCTTCTTCAGCTTCTGAGTATTTAAAAAGCCTCAGCACCTTTCTCTTCTTGTTGCTACCGTGCCTTCACCGTTCCAAGCAGCCTTTGTCTGGACCCAAGACCACTCCACACTGGCTTTGGCTTGCAGCCTTCACTTATCTGATCCATGTGAAGCAGCTTCCAGTTCCTCCAGGAAAGGCTTCTACTATCTTCCGCCTGGAGTGTACAGAACTCACTCATAAATAATTCTGAAATTTAGCACCATGTACATGTAAAACCAGTTTTTAGTATTTCATCAATGCCTACTGTCTGGTGTCTCTAGGGAGTCTCCCTGGTTTTGTTTCTCTAAAAGCTAAAGGAGTAGTTTCAAGCAATCAGGGTAGTCTCCCGTACCCATGACTAGCTGAACATACATGTCTAGTACACACTTGTCTAGTGGAAGATGGTTAAAAAGCCATATAAAACATACATAAAACCAAGATTTCTAGTCAACTTTCTCAGAAACAAAGATCACATTTTGCTGGTCATTGTAGCACATATCTGTAATCTTTGCACTCTTGAAGGCTGAGGCAGAAGGATCACAAGTTTTAGTCCAGTCTGGGTAAATTGGAAACTCGAGACTGTCCCAAAAAATTGGGCTATGGGTATAGCTCAGTACAAAGCCTCTAGGTTCAATCCTCAGTACCACAAAGAGAGAGAGACAGAGAGAGACAGAGAGAGAGAGATACACATCTCCCATCTATAAAACTCATATAACTCATTTATTGTTTCTCAGTTGAGTCTTCTCAAAAAAAGTACACATAAGAAACAGAGGAGCTGAGAATTTATACGAAGACCCATTCAGAGTATTTTCTTGAATTCATTAAGTACTTAATTATGTACTGCTTCTGACGGTAGTGGGTTCTTTTTAAGCCTTGGATATGTATCATCTATTGTTATTTGTTTAGGATTTAGGTAACAGTGAGGTGAATGATAAATCTAAATAATAAACATGCAAATACAGGTAAAAAAATAGAAGTTGGAGTGGAGGACTACAGTGCCCTGGGTAGCCTTAAACTTGCAAATCTTTCAGCCCCAGCCTACTGAGTAGCTGAGAGCCCTGCATCCCGCCAGCTTTGTTCTCAGTGTTCTTTGTAGAGTTTGGTCTAAAGTTCTATTGCATCAGGTGTCTACCAATGATTTCCTTCTAGTCTCTGGCTAGTCTTTCCTCTTAATGGCATCTTTTGTAGAGGAGATATTTCAAGTTTAATGAAGGCCAACTTCCAGTTTTCTTCTGTGGAGTGTAATTTTGGTAATGTGTGTATATACATACATATTCACTGTCAATCCCAAGATCTCCTCGATTCTTAGTTATCTCCTAAAAGTTTTGTAGTTTTGTGTTCAGCTTTTAGGTCTATGATTGATATTAATTTTTGTGACAGATGTAGGATCAGTGTGCAGACTCATTTCTTTGCACGTTTACTTGGGTCAGTTCCTGGGTTTTTTATTTTGGTTATTCATCTGTTGATTCTTTCATGAATATCACAATGGCTTAATTACTTTTTAGAAGCTTTGAAATTGCCCTCTGAAATTGTTCGAGTTAGCTCTTCTGAGTTTTTTTACTTCTTCATACAAGCTTTAGAAGTTTGTTAATACCTATAACTCACAAGATTTTGAATTAAATTACCTTGAATCTATAGTTCAAATTAGTAAGAACTCGTATTTTGACAATATTGAGGGGCTGGGGGCATAGAGCAGTGGTGAGAAAACTTGTCTAGCATGCACAAAGGCATAGGTTTGGTTCCCCAGCACCACACTAAAATTAGCTGGATGTAGTGACACACCTGTGTAATTTTAGCACTTAGGAGGCAGAGGCAGGGGAATGCTATTGAAGTCAGCCTGGATTATAAGGTGAGACTGTCTCCAAAAAAAGAGATAATACTGAATATTCCCATCCATAACCATATAAAAGTTCACTGCTTCTTATACCAAGAACTTGATTTTTTCTATCAGAATGTTGCAATTTTCCTCATCTATATCTTGTTTGGAATTTGTTACATTTCCCTAAGTACTTCCTTTTTATAGCTCATATATAAATGTTATTCTATTTTCAATTTCGAATTTCATTTGTTTATTTGTGGCATAAAAAAGAATCCAGCATGCCCAATGTTTTCTTAGACTGGCTAAAGTTTCATTACTTTTATTCATCTTTTTAAAGAACTAGTTCTTGGTTTTCTTACCTTTTTTCCACTGTTTTAAATTTCATCAATTTGCACTCTATTTTTTAATTATAAACAAGATAAAATAACGTGGACCCTAATGTACATGTACTTAATTATTTATTCTCAAACATTTCCTTTGTTAAATTTGCTAATTCAGAAGGGATAAAAAAATGCCCAAATCTACTTAAAAGAATTTATCTCAAAAAGAAAAAATGATTAGCAAAATTCTTTGTAACTTACAGAAATATTTATTTCATGCAAAGCTACACAATTTCTCACATTTTAACAACCAATCATATAAACATTTCAAAAAATCAATACATTACAATAAATTACAATATTACAAAGAAAATGCAAAATCAAACCGAGAGACCATTATGCACAGATTAAGGCCAAAATATTAAATTACTTATAAGTAGTGAGAATTTCCAGAGGAAAAACAAAAATTAAATCTACAATCCACTGTTCAGATAGGAAAACACTTGTCATTCTGTATCAGGTAATAATGGTCGTTTAATGATAAATTTGGCATCATGCACCAAAAATGAACATAGTTAACATTTTGAAAAAGTATGATCAGATGCACATTTGAAAAAAAATTTATCAATTTCACCGAATCAATTGAATTAGAGGAAGGCAAAACAATAAGTACTTTACTAATGCAATATAGGAATTAGGCTTTTATTATACTTCACTTGGGTACTGAGATATGTGTGTGTTTGTGTGTGTGTGTGTGACATATATTCATATATATACACACACACATATATATAATATATAGGAGTTTTCCAAATTCATATTAGAACTTCAGAGAACTCTCCTAAGGAGACAGTCTGATCAGAACTTATTTGAGAAAGATTTTAGGACTAATTTGAAGCAAATTACTACAATTAATTACTTTAAAACATAAAAATTAAATAGCAAGAAGTAACAACATCAACATTAGAGCTCTTTTGTATTTTCCAGTGCTATATTTTATAAATATATATTATAGTAATTTAAAAGGCAGATCCACATATTCTCTATCTTCTAAAATGAGAAAAATCCTTCAAGTTGGCTTCAAAATGTGAATAAAAACAAATCCATTAGATTGCTTTAAAAAAAATAGAGTCTCTCCCCTACAACTTGGTATACCAAGTAGAGAAGATGCTAGCCAGCATACTTTTGTCAAATACAGCTCAAGTAGGTAGGTTGACAGATTTAATGTCAATGATGCAACTCTAAATAGTGTACAGATTAATAAATTATGACTTTTCATATGTCTACTATAGAAAACCACTGTACTCTCTTGAGCCAAATATAGTAAAATTCTTCTTTTACAATGTGATTTAACATCAATGTCCATTAAAAAAAGATTCTCCAGGAGAAACAATGGCTAATTCTCCACAAGGAATGTATTAAAAACAAGTATTTTAGGATACCTTTAAGAAAACAGATACGGCAATAGTCTTACTTTACCAAGAAATTTAATAGCTGGCCATACATCTTCAGTCTCAGTAATTTAGGGAGGCTGAGGCAAGAGGATCACTTGAGCCCATGAGTTTGAGACTAGCGGGACAAAATAATGACAGTGAAGAAAAAAGGAGGAAAGAAAGTTAGGAAAGAAGGAAGAAAAAGAAAAAAACGTTAAAGATTATAACAAGGTCTCAGCTGACTTCCATGGCTAAACCTTTTAAAAACAGAAATAAAAAAGTTTAAATATAGAAGAATTAGAGGTAAGGTCATATTCCATGTGCAGTAGAAAGTTGGACTAGTGCCTGCTTGCTAGGGGAACGGATCACAGGGCTTGGCCTCTGGGAGCTGGGAAAGTAGCACTGCCTGCCTCCTGAGACTCTGGGCAGAGAAAAATCAGAGTTGGAAGTAACCTACCCAGAGGTGAATTCATATTTAAGAAGGCCTCCTGTAATCTTCTTATGTTGTTCCAACTTTCCTAAAGAAATGTTTTAACGATATATATTATTTATGAACTTCTTTCCACAATTAAAGTTTTCAAAGTTCTTAATGTTTTGAAATTTTTTTACCTTCCTATGGAAATCATTTCTTATGCAACTTATTACAATGAAAATATTTTACTGAAGTGTCCTCTTCAGTGACCTAAATGACAGCACACTGAGTTAGTAGACTTCACATTTCTATTTAAATATTGCTTTTGTCTAGCAAAACCTGTTTCATTACTTTACATTACTTACAAATACTCTATCAAGTAATGGGATTTGTAATCAGGAGTAGTTCCTTTTGAGTGTACTACAAATCTGAAACAACTGTGTACACAAAACAAACAAAAGAAAAACTATTTCAGCACTTTGAAAGCCATACTATAAAGAGAAGTCTCAAGAAGAAGGCAAGTGCAAGGAAGGAAGAAGCAAGAAAGGGAACAAGAAAAGAAAGACAAATCTCAAATCCAGCCCAGCCCGGTGGCACAGGCCTGTAATGCCAGCAACCTGGGAGACTGAGGCTGGAAGATAGAAAGTTCTGGAACAGTCCTAGCAGTTTAAAGACTTAGTCAGACACTTACAAAATCAAAACAAATAAAAATCAAAAAATGGCCTGGTAATATAGTGTAGTACAAAAGCCCTAGATTTATTCCCAGAACTGGAGGAAAATAATTTGTTTACTCTTATTAAACACTTAGAATTTAATGTAGTACAATCTATTGCACTTTGGAGATTCAAGTATACTAAGATTTCTCAGACTTTTCTTTTCTTACTGAAAATATACTTTATTTATTATGATTTTCAGCCATGTTCCACTCAAATCACAAGTACAAAACTTACCTTGTGAACACTGTGACTGTAATATAGAAGGTGTACTTTTTCTTTAATAAGGTAATGAATATATTTAATAAGGTAATGAATATATACCATCAAGAACATGCCCTAAATCAAAGAAAGGTACAGAAAATGACATTTGCTATTGAATATAAATGAAATTCCTAAACATGCCCAAATAGATTTTAGAAGAAAACATGATCTTCCTATCCATACTCAACTTAAGAACATTGTCTAAAGTTTCATGATAATGTCAATGTGTAGTAGAGCAAAAGCTGTATCATTACCAACGTTGCTTCTTAAATGTTTGAATTACTTAATCCTGACCTATTTTTTATAAAGAAAAAAATCTTTAATGTTGATTTAGTTCTTACCACTTTTATGAAATTTCTGAGATGAAATCATTCTAAAGCTTGTATATTTATGTGGTAGAGGACCAATTTTAATAATTAAACATATACTTCATTTTTTAAATGTTCAATTTTATATTGTATTTATTTGATCATAATTTTTCAAACCATGCTCGGTGGCACATGCCTGTAGCCCCAGCATTCAAGCCTGGGCAACTTAATGATTTAGGGAGATCCTGTGTCAAAAAAAAAAAAATTACAAAAAGGGCTGGGGATGTAGCTCAGTATGCAGGTCCTGGGTTAAATCCCCAGTAACTAACACACACAGACACACACACACACACACACACACACACACACACACACACACACACTTTTTAATGCTTAAGTGATAAGTTATTTTTGTCATAAAAAAGTTAACTTGCAACTGATTGATGGTGAACCATAAAATATTATGTTCTGTAATGGTTAGTTTGTATTAATTGCTTACTAAATATCTTTACCTATAACCATTTAGAAAAATAATTTAGAAAAATTTAATCAGATACTTATTATCATGTAATAAATAGATCAAAAAGCAACTGCCAAAAATAAGTTAGAATGCACATTGCATGTAATGCTGTAAAGTTTATGAATTTAGTAGTGATATTTCACAGCTGATGTCATCACACATTATTAAGCTTCTCAAAACAGACAATACTTGTATATATACTGCTTTTCACACAAGAGGCTTAACAAGTATTAACTTGGTTTCCCAGAATTAAACTCTTAAGCTTCAGGGGTTAAGCCTTCCAACCTGAAATTTACCCAGCAAAGTAACATTTCCATGTGATGGCATATAAACTCTCTAAGAACAACTACTCTAAAATTTGAAAACCTGGAACCACTAATCCAATCAAAAATATTTTAGAAATAACTCAAAAGCCATAAGGGATCTGTAATATTTGTAAAGTATGTGTGTATATGTGCTTCAATTAGTATAGCCATAAATATTTAATAATAAAGAGTAGTATTCCTTTACACATTCCTACCAATTTACCTTAGAGCACTACAGAATGCAGCTATTAAATAAACTGAATAATTTCTCTTTTTCTGCTTTTACTTTTACAATAGCTTCTGAGTATCATGACAAAACCTGACAAGAAACATTATTCCTAAGAAAAATATTCTAAAGTAAACCCAAACACCAAATAATAAAACACTATTTTTATGGAACTTCCACTGAATTAGCCCCAAGACAAGTTTTTGCTTTGGGGATTTACAAAGCTTCTCAGTAACATAAGAAACTGCACCCATTTCTGGAATGATTATTCCCCCAGCCAACACATTCAGGTAATCCTAGAAAAAACAGCATAGGTAACGACTTATTTGGTCTTTCTAAACTCCTGTGCATAGACACAAACTCAACTCCCTCACAATAGTTTTGTGAGGTGGGTGAACAGGGAAATACCAAGTGTCTTCTTCATTCTGCAAATGAAGAAACTGAGGCACGAAAAGGTAACATGATCTGCCAAACGTATTTAATGAGTTAATCATGAAATTATAAATAGTATTAAATTATCACTGCTACTGGCCTATCACTCTCTGTCCAAATTTCATAATAAAAGGCTACAGTGTCATCAAATGAGCAGGCTACATTATCTTCAATTGAGAATAAATCTATTAACAATTATATTAAAAAGGGGATCTAATATCAGAGTACCAAGAACAAAATATCAGAATAAATGCTATGGACATTGTTCAATGGTAAAGAACTTGCCTAGCCAAGTCCCGGGTTCAATCTCCAGCACCACAGAAAAATAATAACAGTATTTCAGATAATGCACTAATCTTTTCAGTACCTGAACAAGACTAGTCTTTAAAAACTGACATGCCAACATTTATTAAAGAAGAAAGAAAAATTTTTAACTTCATGACTCTGGGAAAGATTACTTTCAAGAAACATAATTATATTGTTAGGATGACCCTCTAATTCATCTTCAAACTGAGACAATAGTGAAAGTAAAGCACTGGTAATATTGAAAGGAAAATAAGTGTACACTGAAACTGACCAACCAGGTATGGTAGCTCATATCTGTAATTCCAGCACTTTGGAAGACTAATTCTGGAAAAATAGCAAGTTTGAGCCAAGCCTGGGCAATGTGGCAGCTTAGCAAGACTGCCTCAAAACAAAACAAAGCAAAATAGGGAATGGTGATGTAGTTCAGTGGGAAGGTTCTGGGTTCAATTTCCAATACCAACAAAATAAAAAATTAAAATTAAAAAAATGAGACTGACCTAGACAAGCTCAAGTATGATTACCCAATGTAGCTTAGATTCTAAAACAGCCATAAAAAACTCTCTGCAAGCATGTTGCATTCAACCATCTTCACACTGCAATATCGGTGCTCTAAAATATAACTAACCATGGTGTAAGCACAAAGATTAATAATGAGAAGTACATTTAACCAATAATTAGATATTTCACTTCTAAGAGTTTCTGCTTTCCATAAACCACAATTTAAGTAGTAAATGGATTCATTTTTTATCTTTGAGTAGCCTAATATTTTCTTTTCAAAAAGTGTAAACAAGCACCTTTAAAAATTAGGGATTTTTGTAGAACTCTCTGGCCGTTAAAAAAAAAACCTATTCACTACTGATACTTATGATTTCCCCTTGAATGCAATGATCAACAGTTAAGCTAAAGGTAAATATCTCCCTCTGAAATAAAAATCTTTTACAAAGTAATACCAAAAGTATTTTTAAATACAGTTATTATAAAGACTGAAAGAATAACGTGTCACTTGAGTGGATTACACATGCTAAAGATACTAACATGACTTGTTGAAGTTTTTAGTTATCTTAATTATTCATGCATAAAATCTCACAAATTCATTACAGAATTTAAAAACCTTTTTACATTCAGTTATCTCTAGTAACTAAGTTTTAAGACATGGGTTTTGTGAATATGGTTATTACTTGAGTTTCCATTCACTTATATTTCTTTGGGAAATGCAGGTTGAGTGCATTTTTAGAAATAACAAAAAATGTAAATCACAATAATAAAATAAATAATATTTAGTATGATTTATGGCTTCCTTGGAACTCTAAATTACTCTCCTGAAAAAAAATCTGAAAAACACTGAACTATATGTTCTTAACATGTAATAATCTTTACCATGAACCAATTTTTTCCACTGTAACTGTTCTTCTAAAGCAGATGCTTAAGAAGTGGTATGTAATACATCTATTAGAAAAGATGATGCTCTATTTAATAATTATTACTAAGAGGTAATTAACTCTTGGTATCTTTTTTGTTATCATGACAGCTTTCATTTGAGTGTACGAAAGAAATTTTGGGGCACACAGATGTTCATAAAAACTGAACTGATGTGCTGAACTTCATTAGTTGTCCCATACATTTTTTTTCAGGTTTTAGATATCTTCAAATATTACGCTGGAAGACATTGAGAGATACCGCCCACCAGGCTGATACCTAAAAAGTGAACATAAAGAAATAACCTGAGGATCCAAAAATAATAGAAGATTGAGACCACATTAAAAGTAAGTGACTATGTAATTTGTAAGCTCTACAAATCTACTCAGTGATTAAAAGTAAAAACTTACCTTCCAAAGATACTGTCTGAAAGCTTAATTATAAATCAACCAGCAACTGTTTTAGAACCTACAATACATGCATGACAGAATAAAGACTGTACAAAAAATGAAGAGATGTGAGACATATCCAGATTAACAGTAAGTTTAATTACTGAATATAAATAGAAGAGTCTAGGTTATTGCTATTTATAGCAATAGCAAAGTAACATATTTTTATATGTGATATTTTTGCTTTTCTTTATTTCCTTACAACACAGTTGTAAAGAGTATAGCCTGTGTAGTCAGAATACTGGAGTCTGAAATGTCTGACTTACCATTTAGACACTGTGATTGCAGATACACACACACACACACACACACACACACACACACACACATAACATTTATATTGTTTCTTATACAGACTACCCCTAATGCTATGCTATATGATGATACTTAACTTCAGTAGCACTTTTGGATGCTATAATTTAAAAAATATAATAAAAGTATATAAAACGGTATCAAAGGTTACTTAGCATGTTTTTGGTAGAAAAGATCAACATTTTCCTTATGTTTGCGATGTTACGAAATCTCAGAGGAATGCTACAGCTAAAATGACACAGAACTTACCTTCCTGATTCAGATTCAAGAGGATCATCAGTGAATGTTTCTGCATTAAAATCCAAAGGTTCTGCATCTTGGAGAAGTTCTATTCGGTCCCTTTCAGTCCTATTATTGGCCCTTGTATATTTGGATGCTGTTCAAAAGGAGAAAAAAAGAGAAATGCCTATTATCCTATTGCCTTTTAATTTATGAGTCACAGTCTCTGAAGTCATAGAAAAAATACAAAGGACCTGAATTTTGATTGAGAAAACAACATAAGAAAAGACAACTACGTGGTTCCTTTCTAAAGTCAGATTAAAATTATAAATGATATAACAAAAGATAACAAGCAAATTTTCTTTAGCCCTGTAGCTAGTCTAAACTCAGAAGCAGATATTGTAGAGAGATTTAATATGAATTAGAAATATTATTTAACTATGGTATTGTAACACTGAAGTTGTTCATTATTAGACCAAGCATCAGTTGCTTTCATGGGAAATCGTATTCTCTGGCTAGGACTGTGAAGACAATCAACCGAAGCTCTTAAAGAAAGGCCTGACTTTTGTCCTGTCAGCAAGAGAAAAGACAGTACTAGCCAACATATATAAAATGCAAATCCTATATTTAATTTGAAAATTTCTGGTAGTTACATGAAAAAATAAAGACATATATGAAATGAACTTTAATATATTCAGCATGATACTTCCAAAATACAATCGCCATGGGACACCAGCCACATTCCAAGTACTTTACAGTGATGTGTGAACAATGGTTACCATACTAGTCAGTATAGATCTAGAGACCATTTCCTTTCTCCATAGACGGGGATTCAACTGTAAGCAAATTCTCACAATTTATTTCAATTATTTCAACACTCCAAATAGCTGTCAAACAACTTTAGAAGACATTTCCTTCTGAAATCTCAAAGCAGCTTATATTGTTATCATCTTGAACAGTGTCGTAAGTGAAAGCATCTTCACTTTTTTTTTAATCCATTCCTTCATTCAGGAAATAATGGCTGCCTAACACCTTCCAGGTTCTAGCTCAGTGTTGAGGCTTTGTGCCTCTTCTCTTAACCCCTCTCCCATACACCCAGAAATTTCCCATATAAATTTAGTCTACTCTATGGTCAGCATTCAAATGCCTTTTATAGAATCCTTTTCTACTACCTAGCTTTAACTAAAGCTTTAGTGTACCCATTTATTTCACCCTAAAAATTTCAAATAAATTATTTTCTCTTCACCTTTTAGTCACTAACATATTTCCAGACACTCATCTTTCCTGACCACATGATAAAAGCCTACTCTACAAATGGTTTCCATGTCTCACTTCTCTGAAAATCATGCTATAAGTATACTGCCACAAATTCATTTTTCTAAACTAAAAATCTATGCAATGCAAGGTGCCAGGCAAAAACCAATTTCCTGATACCTTCTCAGAGGCAAATGGCTCCTGCCTCATGTCATTAAGGGTCAGGCCCATGGGAATGTTTCTTAATACACAGTAGAAACAGATGGCTTCTCCCTCGTATCAGTAGCTCACTGGATTATGAGAATCTAGAGGACCAGAAATTTATTTTCTTTGTATAACAGCAAAGTACCTGACATATATGGGTCAGATAGTCAATAATACCTTACAAAAATGAATAACCTATATTTACTAATAAAAAATAAATAAAAATAATAAGATAAACAGCCAAAAAAATATTGTCTAGAAATGCCTGGTATAAGTGCGTGTGTGATTTAGGTTGGTGCATCTATAACTATTCATTTGATGTGCTAGTTTTTTCTTCACCTACTAGAATGCATGCTTGAGTTTCCCTTTCCTTGGACATATTAAAGAACATAAGACAGTGAAATCACTATAGCTGCCTGTTTACAGTTCTTACTGTGTTCGCATCCTCTCAGTCCCTACACAGGCAAGCATAATCAAAGTTCTAAACTACTTACACCAATTGGTATTAGCATCTGAGAAAGTTGACTCTTTTGGATCAGTATGAACATTTCTGTTCCTAGTGGAATCTTCTCTATTTTGTCCATAACGTTCTTTCCATTCCTAAAAGAAAGAAATGTAAGTGAATATATAACAAAACAACAGAAAATAATCAATTTCAACAGATTCTGTATGAATAACACAATTCAATTATCTTCATCATATATTAATTAGTAACCACTGTAATTATCGTAGCACCTTTAAAAATCATAGGCCAATGTTTTATCTTTGCATGAATTATTCATATTGGTTTCCATAACATTTATTTATTCATTTATATTTGGCAATATTGGGGACTGAACCCGGGACCTTTGCCCTGCAATAGGCTACACCCTCAATCTTTTTTATTTTTTATTTTGAGACAGAGTCTCACTAAGTCACTAAGTTGCTTAGTCTATGCTTGAACTTGTCATCCTCCTGCCTCAGCCTCCCAGAGTACTGGGATTATAGGCATGTGCTATTACAACCCAGCCAGCTCTAATTTTTTCATGAGTACACTTAAATATTCTTTTTGCTAGCTGTAATCATATTAAATTATTCTATTCAAAAAATTTTTAAAAACAATATTACAACTACAACAAGCTTACTATGAGCCTGTGAAAGTTGTGAAAATCCACACATGATTCATATATCAATAAAATTTTCTTTCATTTAAATAAGCTACACATACTGGAGACCTGAAAAGTCATTTTTGATAACATAATTATAGGTGTATACATACATAACTAGATGATGATTCATTATGAATTACCTTAAATGAAATAAAGACACATTAGCTGAAATTTTACTCATTACAGTATTAGAATTGAGTTGGTCATCTGAATCACCTAATTTACGCTTCCATGCAACACAGGAACTCATTTTAAAGTTCCATGCCAGGTGGTCTGGCATGTTTTGGTTTTGCTTTGATTAGATTACTAGTTTGTTTGTTTGCGCAGCCTATTACAAGTCTGTAATCTGTGAAATAATTTCTCATAGGAAAGTGAAGACTTTCTCCAGTAACTTCTATTCCTTGGTTCGAGTCATAACACTGAAGTAAGGAACAAGTTTTCTTTTTACATGATATATAAAACACACAGATGAATATAAAATCTCCTATTATTCTTAATTTCACCAATAACATACATGTAGATGTTAAAAATTTGTGGTAAAAGAAAAGCTTTTTCTCGTTTTTTGCCTTTTTATTCTAGAAAAGATTAGCTTGCCTTAAAAAATGAAGGGCTGAAGAAAACTTGAGGAATAAAATTAACATCACATTTGAAAAAAAAGTAACAATTTTAAAGTAACGAAAGTCACTTTAATGGCAATGTTGCAGGAATTTATTCATTCTTTCAAGAAATATTTAGTAAGCATAAACCTCAGGCAGAAATGCTTGATACTGAACACAAATGAAGTAGTTTATTCCTGGCTTTCGAACAAGTCTGATAGGACACCTAACATTTGTGTATGAAATCATAAAAATTCCCTTCTTTTACCTTTTTCCTTCTTTTAAACATACATTCTAAGCTATTTTCCCAGTGTTTTTGTGTGATTTACCAGTTATTCAAAATCAGTAAGATTCTTATGATATTTCACATTGATTTTTAGGTTACGGCAATTTAACAAATACTGTACTTACTCTTCTTCGGTTTTCACCTTCTTCTTGCCTTTGCTTTTTTCTTTTCTCTAAAAACAGAAAAGTTGGCCTCAAATTTGGTATAAAAGGTTTATTTATTAGAGTAACTGAAATAAAGATATTAGGCTATGGCTCACATAACCAAACTTAATAGATAATTGTTAGAAAGGACCTGAGCGGTCATCTCACCACAGAAAGAAGTACCTTTTTTTTTTTTTTTTTTCTGAGATGGTCTTACAGTTGCCATCTAAATAGTTTCATCAAGGAAAAAAAAAGTTTTTATGGTGACCTAAATTGCGAAAATGTGTTTCTCTATAACTCTTATTCTTTCTAGACCTATTTAAGTTTATACTTTTTCTTTTCATATGAGTCTTTTTCTTTCTCCTTTATATATATATATATATATATATATATATATATATATATATATATATATATTCAGTATGTAGTGTCCTCACCTCTCTCCACACCCCATAAGACATGCTCATAATTCTGACGACTTTTATCTAAATATCTTCTAATTTAATCCATCTTATTCAGTGTAAATCTTAGGATGGACATGATATGCAACATGAAGTCTAATTAAGGCAAAAAGCAGTAGAATTATTATATCAACTAGACAATGCATTCCAAAGAGAGCATGTAAAGGTTCCTGCACTAGGTAATTTCAGAAAATATCGAGAATCAAAGTCTCAAAATCAAAGTACCTGCATCCTACCATCACTGGGACATAATTTATGACATTCAATTTTATGATTAAATTTGAGTACAATGCTATATATTATAATAATGTTCACATTCTTATATTAATGATTATCATATTCTAAAAAAGTATATAGTCTTGGTTTGAATGATTTCCCACATAGTGTCAAATTAATAACTCTTTAATAAGTTTTATAGTTATATAAAATTTGGCAAATATGTTTCAAGGAAAACATGAAAACAATTCCAAGAGAATAAAGGAGTATTTTTAGTTGCAGGCAGACATTTATGTTCAGAATTTCTTAAATTATTTTATTTCTTATTTATGCTTCAATTTATTTTTTCCAAAGCTGAGAGCAGATTTTTAGCTAAACAACTCCATTAATTTTTAATTTCCTAAAATTGATTAAAATTTATTTACAAATTATATAAATGTCGATTTTGTACTTTTAAGTCTTAGTACTCAGCATATTTCTTTAATTTACCTTAAAAATAAATCTTACCTCGTCTGATTAATTCTTTTCCTTCATCAACTAAGTCTGATGTCATATCATTATCTCCCATGAACTGCTGGAAACCAAGCAGATTCAAACAACGGGTGCCCAAACTAATGAAAGATAGATTTTCAAAAAGATAAGCACCATTTTACACCGTGAACATTTAAGACTAATTGTTCCTTAGCATCATCACCTTCAAAGAAATCTATGCTTTATTATTATCAACCGTGGCAAGTTACAGTTTACCTACCACTCTTCAAGAAGCATAAATTTCCCTTTCTAAGAAGCTTATGCCCAGCACTTCACTAGAGGATATACTATGCCCAGATTTCCTTTGAAAACAAAGTAGGTAAGGCCTTCAATATATTTTCAGAAAAAATTATATCGCAATGCTAATTCCTGGCTATGCTACAGGAGGAACATATTTTACTATATTCAAACTGAAACTTTTAAGCTGAAATACACACTTAAAACTTGTATTCTCAAGTGTAGAATATTTTGCTTTACAAAGTTTTATTATGCAAATTTATATTAATTGTTCAAAATTTTTTCCCCTTAGAACTCATCTATTCTATTTAAGTATCTTTTTATTATATACTGTAATCAGTATATCCT
Organism: Ctenodactylus gundi; assembly: GCA_004027205.1. Taxonomy (NCBI): domain Eukaryota; kingdom Metazoa; phylum Chordata; class Mammalia; order Rodentia; family Ctenodactylidae; genus Ctenodactylus; species Ctenodactylus gundi. The sequence goes on along the minus strand of PVKB01000001.1, from coordinate 1,636,557 downwards.
ATTTGGGGCTATTATCTTATGTCTTATATGTATTAACTTTAAATTTTACTGTCATGCAGGACAATAGTACTCTGAAAATGTGGCACACATGGAAGGAAAGAGTAGATAAATAGGCACTATTAATACTGCTAATATCTATTTTTGTTTTGTATCTAGAATGGCTCCCAAAGCCTCATACATTTGGAATGTAGTTGGATTGTAGGGGCTAATTGGATCAAATGGATTAATCTATTGATTTCACAGGTTGTGAAGGTGGGGAAGCCTGATTGGAGGAAACAGATCAAAAAGATATGGCCTGGAAGAATTTATTCTTGTTCCAACTCTCCCTCTGGCTCCATCTGCTTTGTTATTTATTATGCCATGAGCTGCTTTCCTCGTCAGGCCCATCCACCATGACTGGCTGACTATGTGTGGACTGAGAGCTCTACAAACTGTGAGCTAAAACAAACTTCTCCTCTAAGTTGTGTGTGTTGGGCATTGTGTCCCAGCAACAATAAAGTGACTAGGAAATTGGTACCAGAGAAATCATAGCACTGCCGTGACTTGACCTAACTTTGTGGTTGGGAAGTCTCTGAAACTGGCTTGTAAAAGACGTTTGGAAAGGTTTAGAGATTCTGGCTAGAAATGGATTAGAGTACTGTAAGCCAAGTTTTATGGGAGATTCTGGTCTGAACTCAGAAAACTAGAATGCTGAGTGAAATGTAGATCGTGAAAGCCAGGCTCAAGAGGTTTCAGAAGGGAAGAAGGATTCTATTGGTAACTGATCTAAAAATCATGTATGTTACACTCTGGCAAAAAATGGTGCATGCATTTTGCCCATTTCCTGAGACTTTGTCTGAAATTGAGACTAAGGGTGATAGGCTAATTAATCTAGGAGAGGAAGTTTCAAGGTAGTCTATTGTTCAGGCTGTAGCATGGGTCTTGTTTGCTACTTTTAGCCAGCTCTATACTGAGAAATAAGAGAAAAGAGCACAACGAAAAGAAAAAGAAAAAAAAATTTTGCAGTTTCGTCAGAATAAAAGAAAGTGCCCGAAAAGACGGTGCTACAGACCACACGGCTATTGAAAAGATGAACACTAAAAAGAAGATAGGTACTTTGCATCAGTATAATAGGAAAGATGGCTAGAAGGAATCTCAGGAACTGACTAGACCCCACCACTGAAGAATTAAGGGTTTAAAAGATGTTGCTTTGAGAAGGCAGCTCCAGGGGATTCTGAGGGGACATCCAGGGAAGTGAATCCCCAAGGAATTCAGTCACCCAAACCCTCAGAAGCAGGTGCAATGGTTCAAAGGAAGTAGGCTCTTACTCCAGCCAGCAGCAGACCTTGGCATCATCCATATGGTGCTGGTTTTACAGGGATGTAGAATGCAAGAGCTAAGAGGTTATGGGGCTCCACCCAGATTTTAGAAGTAAGTTTAAGGTTAGACAGTGTGCTCCTAAGAGTGCAATGTGTGAAGCTGTGAGAAAAGCCAAAGATCCAGTAGACACCCAGGAGGCTGGAGGAGATGCCAGAAAGGTGAACTCTTGGCTGAGTAAGGCCACAGGCTGGGAGTAGAGCTAGCTGAAAAGAGAAGTCACACTGGTGGCACCTGAAGGCAATGCCATGAAGGCAGGGTCACGCAAGCTCTCTGGAGCTGACGTCTCAACACACCTTGCCTGAGGTGCTCACACGGAGCTGTGGGAGATAATGTTTAATCTGTCAGGTTTCAATTTTACTTTGGTCCTGCTGCTTTCTATCCTAATCTGCCCTTCTGGAATGGGAATGCTTATTCCATGTCACTGAATGCCAGAAGTGTTTAATGTCTCTTGATTTTCATAGAGGCTCATAGATAGGAGTTTGTCTTGACTCTCAGAAGAGACCTGACTTTTGAATTGGACTTTTTACCCGAGCTGGAGCTGTTAAGACTCTGAAAACTCTTAGAGATGAACTAAATGCACTCCGCATAATAAGGCAAACATACTTCTTTTGTGGGCCAGGCACAGAATGTTATGGTTTGGATTTGGAATGTCCCCAAAAGCCTTACATATTTAGCAGGTGTCTGGATTGTGGGAGTTAACTGGATGTTGTGGATTAATCTATGGATTTCACATGCTAAGCATGAAAGGGTTTTGCAGGTGATATTGGCTATCACTAAGGCCAGGATTCAGAAGTTAAGGTTCTGTAACTCTCCCTATCACTTTATAGCCTAAATAAATGTAGGAGACCAAAACTACTACTCTTGTCTTTGTAAAATTTTTTACAGGAGAGAACCTAATTTGATCATATGAAGATTTATCAGTCTTTTAGAACTATCCTTAGCTTCCTAAAAGTTACAATAAAACAAACAACTAAACTATAATTAATAAATATTTAAGAGTTTTATGAATAAAAGATACCAGTCCAATTAAGAATATAAAGAAAGATACTGTTAAGTTGCTTACCTAAAATAAGTAGCAATGCAGAGAATTACTACTAACATAGGATAATATATGTAGAATCCATCTGCAATAAAGGATAAAACTTTCATGGAACCCATAATCTGAAAAGTAAGAAAAAATTTAAATCAATATAGTTGTACAGTTTTATTCCCTTCCATCATTGGGAAATTTGTCCATAATCAGTTGTATCAATAACTGATCTTGTTCAAAAAGTAGAAATAGAACAGTAAGTGAAACTATTTCTAAAAAAATTGCTTCCTATTATGGTTTTCTCCTATGAAAAGCTAATGCTTTATAAATATTATTCAAATGATATATGTGCCTGCATATGTATATATATATACATATTATAAATATAAAAGTTAGAATTAGTATAGGATAGGTCAGGTCTTTTGATATCACTCAGCTAGACAACCTATATAAGCCAAAAATTTTTTTATAATAAGAGAAGCAAAGTCATTTATTTAGTCTTAGTAATTACAAACATAATCTTTAAGACAATAGGAATTTTATAATGTTACAGAACTTTTCCACCAGCATTCAAAGAAAATTTGTAATGACACATCTTATAAAGACAGTGTATCTGTTTTCTGATCATACTTACAGAAGTATAAGCAGTTGGTTGCGTATTCTGGTGAGAAATAGATGAATCCATATGAGTCAAACCCAAGAAATTAAGACATAAGGGAGGGGTCAAACGGCAAAATAACCTGCAATAAACATTTAAAAGAATGTATCAGATCACTGTAGCTACAATTTCCATCTAGCTACATAATGTATTTTGAATTTTTAATGTATACTGCCCTCATTTTGGTGACATTATGAACATCCTATTAATGACACACCCCTTTAAAATAATCAACACCTACATGGCAAAACTATAGTCTCAGGTTCCCTGCTACTGTGATGTCTGCTACTGCTTTATATCTGTAATTGTGGAGTGATTACATATACCTCCCTCAGTTCTATCAGCTGTTTACTCCACCTCATGGTATAATAAAGATAATAACATCCATAAGTGAACTGAACTTAGTAGATAAAAGATCTGAAGTTGAATCAAAAGAAGTCATTCTGACAGGTACAAGTAAAGCAATAAATAATTACTCAGTTTTGTCCAGATAAAAAGTACTTTGTTACAGAGAAGGAGGGCTGGGGTGGGGAGGGAGGAATGTAAAGAGGTAACATGAAGGAGTTCCTTCGTAGTGACAGAACAATTCTGTATAGGAATACACACACACAAATGAAGGATTAAAAACTGGTGAGAACTAAATGACCTTTACTTTTTTAATACCATTTTTACTTGTTTATGACAACCAACTTTTTTGTAATTGTTACTTTCCTTTTGTTATGAGCGCTTACTAGTTTTGCAAAACACGAACTTTCAGGGTGTGTGTTTTGGTCCTATTCACCTCTCCCTGACAGTCCCCTTACCTCACCCCTTGCACTCCTCCTCCCCTCCCTCTTGTCTAATAGTAGTCTCCCTTCTACTTTCATGCCATCTTTTTTAGATTCCACATATTATGGAGAATATGCAGTTTTTCTCTAAGTCCAGCTTATTTTATTTAACATGAGGTCTTCACGCACCTATGCTTTTGCAAATGACCCAATTTTATACTTCTTTTGGCAGCCTAATACTTGTGTACATACACCACATTTTCATTATTCATCCATCTGCATCCATCTGTTGATGGGCACCTAAGGGTGGCTTCTTGAATCCTGGCTATTGGGAATTGTGCCATAATACTTTAGTTAATAGTAATGCTCCTGGTTTTGATACTGATATTATAAAACAGTTACATAAGATATCACCACTAACTGAGGAAGTGAAGGAACTCTATACTGAAAACTATAGCATTCTAAAAAAAGAAAATGAAGAGATAAGAAAATCAAAATATATCCCCTGTTCCTATATAGGACAGAATCAATATTTTCAAAATGACATACAACAGATTCCATGCAATTCCACTCAAGATACCAACAGTATTTTTCATAGAATTAGGAAAAAACAACTCTAAATTTTATACAGAACCAGAAGAAGCCCAGAATAGCCAAAACAATTCTGAGCAACAGAACAAAAACAGGAGGCATCACAATACTGGACATCAAATTATATTACAAAATAACAATAATGTATTGGCACAAAATCAAATTCAAGTGGATCAAAGATCTAGATATTAAAATGAAAACACTGAACTTGCTGGAAGACAACAAGACATTGCACAGGCAAGGACTTAAAGACACTGCACAGGCAAGGACTTTCTCATTAAAATATCTGATGCAGATAAGGTTAACACCATGAATCAACAAATGGTACTATATCAAATTAAAAAGCTTCTTCACAGAAAAAGAAACAATCAACAGATTGAAGGGGGCACCCAAAAAATGGGAAAAAATATTTGCAAGGTACTCCTCAGACAGAGGACTATTATCAGGGATATCCAACGAACTTAAAAAAAAATTGAGACTCCCCAAATAAAAGACCTGATCAAAAAAAGTCACTAAAACGAACAGACAATTCTTAGAAGTCCAAATGGCCAAGAAATAAATAAAGACATGAAAAATGTTCAGCATCTTTAGCCATCAGAGAAATGCAAATCAAAATAACACTGAGGTTTCTTTTCATTCCAGAAAGAATGGCTGGTATCAAGAACTCAAAAACAACAAGTGCTGGGGGAGTTGTGGGGGGGAAAAGGATTCCTTTTATATTACTGGTGGGACTGAAAACTAGTACAACTATTGTGGAAAGCAGTGTGGACCTTCCTCAAAATAACTGAAAATAAAGATCTCATTTGACTCAGCTATAGCTCTTCTGGATATCTTCCCACAGAGTTACAGTCATCATACAAGAACAATATATAAATACCCATGTTTATAATAACTTACAATAGCACAACTTATAATAGCTACATCTTAGAAGCAGCTCATATCTATATCAACAGATGAATGGATAAAGATGTAGGATATTTACACAAAGGAGTACTACTCCACTACAAAGAAAGATAAATTTGAATCATTGTAGGAAAATAGATACACCTTGAGACCATTATGCTTACTGAAATGAATCGGACACAAAAGTTTAAATATCAAATGGTTTCTATAATATAAGAAAACCAAACAAAAATGTTAGAGACATGGAAGACAGTAAAACACAAACTTTGTGAAGAGGGATAGGGGATGTATTGGGGGAAAAGGGTAGGAAGGGGGAAGGGAAGATCAAGATATGATATGATATGTAAACACACCAATTTCTCAAGCTGATTGTTATTGTGTATCAAAAATCCATGTTAATAAAAGGGAAAAAGAGAAACAGAAAATAACATGTATTTTTATATATGTACACAGAATCTCTGCAGCATATTTACAACTTCTTTAAGCCTGTAATTATTTGCAAAACAAAATTCTTAAAGATGATTGAGATATCAATTACTTCATAAACTTCCCTGAGTTCAGTCTTCACAAACACCTTATTGATTAACAAGATTGTATAACCAAGCCCACGTTAAGTTACCTTTTTAAAGTCTCTCAAAATTCCTCAAAAAAAGTGTCCTACTTGGTTTTCTTAGCCCTCCTCAATATAGAGTGAGGCAACTGACCCTCGGATCATTCTGTAGTCTGACTCAAGCCTAAACTTTCATTTACTTCTACTATTTACTCCTCTGTATCCTGACTTGCAAATTAGTAGTCACAGGCTCACTAGTCTTTCTGCTTCTTAATCTCACATCCTTTTAATTTTATACCCAAGCAAAATTTAGCTGGTAATCCAAAATACCTATTTAATATTCAAATCTAATTATACAGCTCACAGAAATATAGGCATCAGTGGAACATTCATGAATAATAAACAAGAAGAATCCCCAATGACACATGCAGTGGAGACACAGCTCATATTTCTAACCAAATGCTACTTACATGCCACTGAAAAGAAGACTGTAAGCATCAGTCTGGTGATGTGAGGCCAAGTAATAATAGTTAAATACACGAATTCTGAATACAGTAGAATAAACACAAATACTTAAGAAGAATATGGAAAGGAAGCAAGCAATCTGGAAAACAAAACAAGACAGTTTAAGATGAATGGACTTCCTACACTATCACAAGACTTATCCTTCATTTTCAGCCAACATGTATGGATATTCTAAAATTTAATAATGGAATTTTAAACAATCATCTAAGAAAAGCAATTTATGAAAAAAACCTCTACATTTGAACCAGTTCAATATCCTAAATCTTTAAGTTTCAAATCTACCTCCTGAAATGAGCCTGTTTTCCCATTCCCTTGGCACCTCTTCATATGAAGTCTATATGTTACACGTAGCTTCACTGGCATAAGGAAGATCAAAGTACTTTCACAAAATAATTTTGCACTATCTTGCACCTTTTCATCTCTCCTCAAATACAGCTCTTAGTTTTTATAGTCTGAGTAAATTGATGAAGTTCATTTTTGAAGTCTCAATAATAACACTGTGGGAAACTTCACTGCTTTCATTATTACTAGAAAAAATATATGAGAAAAGACACAACAGTTAAGGATTATACTATAAAGTGACAAATATTTACGACATTAAAAAACAAACTGACCTCGATATAAATGTAATTGTATGTTTTTTCTGCCAGCTGTATGAAGACTGCAAAGAGGGACAAGACAGGAGTTGTGCTAAAGAATGTGCACTCTGACCAAACAACAACCACAGAGAAGGTGGACAAAACCACAGCAAGTATCCGGTAAAACCAGGGCCGTAAAAGACATTCCCAGTACCATTCTAGAAGATTAAAAAAAAAAAATTAGAAAAACTAAAGAAGTAAGTTATTTACATTGTTTCAAAATATCTCCCAACAATATAATTACAACAAGATAAATGACAATTTTACAGCAGAAGAACCAGCAGAACCTCATCCTAGGTAAGCAATCTCTAGTAACCAGACAGATGGACAACCTATGTGTTTCTTGCTATGATGCCCTGAAAATAACACCACTGATGTGATATTCTTGCTAAAAATTCATAATCTGTATCTAATCATCAGGAGATTCAGAAAAAAATGGGCCTATGCTCCTCTCAAGTATCTGTCATAAAATACAAATAAAGGATGAGAAACTTTTCCTGATTGAGACTAAGAAAATAAGATTAGTGAATGCAATTGAAGATCTGGAATTTTTTTTTTTTTTTACAAAGAATACCACTGAAATTACTCAGCTGTGAGGTCTCTAAATGATCATCAAGAATTGATAATAATGCCCTGATTTTGATAGTTATACCTGACTATGTAAGACAACATGTTTTCTTCTAGAAAACACACACTCCCAAAGTGCTAAGATTATAAATCTGCACCACCAGGATGGCTAGAATCTTTATTATTTGCACTTCCTACCTACTCTGCATAATGATTTATACCTTTATGTAGTTACTGTTTATTTTTTGCAATGCACTAGAGCAGAAATTTCTTTACTTAAAAGAACTGACAGACATAAAGCACTCATCAGAGCATAAATAAAATACAAGTAAAATACATCTTTGCGTTGATGAAAATACTTTTTTCTGCACAAAAATTATCATCAAACTTTGAAATTTAAACAAAATTACTTACCAACTGTAGGATTATAAAAATATTGGATAAAACGATTTTCTGGCTCTGGTGGTTGAAATGTATGAACAAACTGATGAGTTGCACTAGTTTCATTTTTTGCTACATCTTCCAGGTAAAATGCTTGTTCCAAAAGGATCTGCCACTGCACTTGAGTTCGACGGTGTCTCTGAACTGAATAAATTACCTGAAAGAAGGCGGGGTAACAAGGTGGATCAGTCATTGCTCTGATCCAACAGTGCATCAAATGATTTGGAGCATTTTTTTCCTTTGTCATAATGAGGAATTGGTGAGCAAGACTAGCAAGCAAATTAACATTTTTTTTAAATAGAAGAGTTCTATATATAATGTAATAGTTTTATTTCTCCCGTCTCGACTGGCATGAGTACCCTTATCCAGTAATACAAAGTTAAAACACTTCAAAGAACAATCAAAGGACTGGATCATGGGAAGTTGTAGACACACATTCACTAAAATTTCTTCCTGATGGGCAATAATTATAAATCTAATTGACATGATCAACTGCTAGTAAAACAGTGATAATTAATAATTAAAACTACCTGTTTATGCAATTTTACCAGGTTTTTTTCACTTGGGTAGGTATTACGCTTTTCATCAAAATCTTCATAATCATCCATGTTCCTACCCATTTTTTCCTGATACTCTGTAGGACACTAGAAGGAAAGAGCAGACTGTTGTAAAATTTAATTTTAAAAGGTAAAAATTTATTTTTATTAAAAATAACTAATTCTTGAGCATTTCTAGTTTTCTCAAAAATAGCTTCTTCCTTTATTGGTATCTCTAAATAGATTTTTTTTACTTGTTCATATGTTTTCAGAAACACTTAAAAAGATGTATTGACTTTCTTCTAATCTTCATTAATACTACTCTTTATGCTCAGATCTACTAGCCTAGCTGGATGACAGCGGCGGGAGAGCTTATCTACATGCAGCATCAGTATTTGAGGGGATTGTTCTATGTAGGCAACTGATAAAACTGTCAATTATTTTCCTACTTAAATAATGAAAAAGAATCATGACAAATCCAAGATGCTAAATTTTTTGAAAGGCCCAGTATGGAGAACCATATATATTATCTGAAGCATCTGCTTTTAGTCACTGATTACCTATATAAACTTGGGCAAGTTAGCAAAGCTCCTTGAATAGCTCTGAAATACTAGCAAATATAAAAGACACAGTTAGGAAATATATTCAATTTATTCCTATGACTAGCATTTTAGCCAGAGGAACATCAGCTAATAATCAGTACAACAAATTTAAAACATAAGAAAAGACATATTTTGGTGGCTTTGTGGTAAATAAAAGACAACTGGGAAATTCTACAACCCATTTGGTTTTATAAATTCCTGACTCAATACTACCGCATCCAAATCTAAATTATATGGCTCCTTATGAAATATATGTTACAAATTTTAAAATGTCGCTTATTCCATGGTAAGTAAAATATATCATAAAGTAACATGTAGAAAGATAGCTGAAATTATTGAGGGCCTAGTTTATTTTCATATTGGGTACCTCTCTTTAGTGATCATATAGTGATGGCAGTTTAAAGTTTTATCTCTATCACTGTGTCAAGGCAATCACTATACATTACTCAATATGACATCTAACTTTGTATTTCAGTAGGAAGCTGTCAGTAATTAATTTTAAACTTGCAATAACAAACTATTCTATGTACAAATTATTACAGGTTTATGAATAAATATTTCCAGAAAAAAATGCATCAGAAATACACCACCTATAGATTTTTTGTAAGTTTTTGTTATAATAGTATATAACATATAAACATATATATTCTATAAATTCATATTTTAAAGAAAATAGAGGTAATGCAACTTAAATACCTTTTTAAGTATTGTATCAACACATTTTCTCAGTGGGTGGTTATACTTGATGCTTTCATTCACTTTACGCACTTCCTATAAAAACAGTTAGAGAAATTAAAACATTTCTATAGATGTGACATTTCAAATAAGAATGTACTAAATACTGTCCATAGCCTCACAGTTTAATTTCAATCCAAATTATTTAGCATTATGTGAAGTTCTTTTCACTAAATAAAAATTCTTAAGAACACATGTAAAGCACAAGGTAAATATTTATATTTTCAGTTTTCTAGATTTACTCCCTCTTACTTACCTACTTAGTCCACAAAGAAGATCAAATATAAGAAGCTCACAAAGGCTCTACCAAACTCTGCAGTCCTAAAAGAACAAGTTTTTATTCCTCCATCTTGCTTGTCAAGATCAATTATCTCATCTAAAATGCAGCAAGGAAACCAAAGGGAGCAGAAGACACTACAGATGTCACAGTGTCTGTACTTTCCAAAAGAAAACTTTTCTAGAGTAGTGACAACTGATTCATTTCTACAGTTGCTTATTAAGACCACACTATACATTAGCACTGTGCAGGCTTTAAGCCCAATATAACCCATGCTGAGGGATTGCAGGAAAATATGGAATCATCATTGTAAGTAAATTTTACTCTAGTGGTGAGACAAACATCAATTATTTAATTATTAATAAGTTTTACTATTAATTATTAATTCAATGAGTATGAAAGGTATTAAAGGGATAGGAAGAGAAATCTTTAGAACCAACAGTTCCTAAAAACTTGCAATATTCTACAATATTCCACACTATTATGAAATAAAAGCAACATTTGGAAATACTATTCTCAGAAGAAGAAACTACCTATCATAGCTTAAGCAACAAAACAAATTAACTGAGATATTAAAAAGAACATCTGGACTGCAGACTAGGGAACAACACTAAAAGATACAGAACTGGAAGCAGAGAAACCAAGTGACACATCAAAAAAAAAAAAAAAAACCCTTGTAATTTATACGATAAAGAATTACTCCCCTTAATATGAGAAATGCTTTGACAAATTAAAAATAAGAATACAGAAGAACTATAATTGGCCTATAAATGTCTGGAAGAATGTTGAAATTTACTAAAGATAATTATAGTCCTAAAGAGAACAGTTTTCTTGCAAAGTTAAAAAAATTAATACTATACAATTACATAAGATTGTAGAGAAATAGACCCTTTTATTTTCCCCCATTTTATTGATATGTATACGTGCAAAATTTAAGGTTTACAATGGAGTTGAGCCTTTTATGCACATATGTATCTTCTCAAGGTGACAAGGGCTTTCCCACTCTCCTTTTTCCCTCCCCCTCCTCTCCTCTCCCTCTTCCTCTACCCGACCCCCCTGTTTCACTTTTTTTTTTTCATTTTAAATTCCATAGGAGTTGTGATCTGGGACTCTAATATCAGAGAGACCATTCGATGCTTCACCTTACGCTTCTGACTCACTTCACTAAGCATGATGTTCTCAAGTTTCTTCCATTTGACTGTAAAAGCCTCCACATTGTTGGACTTTATTGATGCATAGTTTTCCATTGTGTATAAATACTACAATTTGTGTATTCACTGGTCTGTTGACCCTGTTTTAAAAATGGAAGTGTTACACTCTATTTGGAGAGTAACTGAGCAGTATGCATCAAAACTTAATAGGTACATATTTTGGATAATCTGTACCAACACTCATTTCTGTTAACTAACTTAGCTTGAGGAGGAAAATATATACTAATCAAATAGAAATGGTGTGGAAACTGCTATAGAGAAAAGTACATGATACTCTGAGAGGGTATAATACAGTAGGAGGCTTTCTGATGAAGTGGTAATTTAACATGAGATAAAGTAAAACGAGTAGGATTGGTCAGCCAGAATATGATATAAAAGACTTCTATGCAAAGGGACAAGGATATCAAATACTAGGTTTCCAGGCAGTAGAAAGTTTTTTCAGACACAGAGAATGACTACAAAGAAAAAAAGTAACAGCACGATTAGCAATCAGGCTGAAGAAGCAAAATCAAAATGCTCCCAGGAGGCCTTAATTATTCAGACTTGAATTTTTATTTTATTTTTTGAGACAGGGTCTTGCTCTGTAGTCCAGGCTTGTCCTGTACCTACTATGGAGCCCAGGCTGGCCTCAAACTCACAGCAAACCTTCTGCCTCGGCCTCCTGAGTACTGGCATTAAAGGCATTACCACACCTGGCTTATGTGGTGCTGGGGAATCAAACCCAGGGCCTTGGGTTTGCTCGGCCTAAGTTACTCCTTCAGCTCAGACCTGTGTTTTCAGAAGATCATCTCAAAGCATTATTATTTTACAACTTTCCAATACTAAGCTACATTATAGTTTGTAGTAGCACACGTACCCTATTTTGAAAATAAACAACCTGCCCTCTATATCACTTATGAAAAACTGTATTTTTTGTTTAAATTATGTAGCCATATTGAACAAAAACAAATACTGAAGCAGTTAACTTTTAATGTTTATCTGTTACAGATTTAAGGTTCCCTGAAAAGCTCAGAATTCTTATAGAATAGAAAGTATTTGAAATACTGGCTTTGCTTTGTTCATACAAAATAATAGAACTCTGAGTGTTTTCATTATTGGACCTAACCAATTTTTCATGTAAGTGGGCCAGACAAAATCTATGAATGCAGGCTAATAGACTACATTCAGTGAAAAGAAGTGGTTGCCTGTCTGTCTTCCAAACTTTCTACCTAGAAAAATGACAAAAATCTAGGGGCTGAAGGAAGGGCACAGTGGTTAAAGTGTTTGCTTAAAGAGCACAAAGCCCTGTGTTCTATTCCCTGGCACCATATAAAGCTGGGTGTGGTGGCGCATGTCTATAATCCCAGCACTCAGGAAGCTGAGGCAGGAGATTGTCAAGTCCAAGGCTACTCTGGACTACATAAGTGAGTTCAGGACAAGCCTGGGCTACAGAGTAAGACATTCCCTGAAAAACCAACAAACCAACAAACAAAAAAAAGACAAAATGTACAAGTGATCTTTAGGCCATCTAGCAAATAACTTGGGAATGATCTGACATGGTTTATAAGTTTATTAATGCCTCAAAGACAAATAATAGACACACAGAAGTACACACTCATTCCAGAGAGATGCATACCATAAAAATACTAAATATGTTTCTATAAAACTGCATTTAGATGGATCACATGGGTAGGTGAGAAAAATTTTTTAATTTATTACTGGAAGTCACAGAGTGACAGATCCAGTAAGCAGGGTGGATGAGGACACACGGTAATGTTTTCACGAGCCTGCCTTCACACTGCATGGCACTTGGTAACGGCATTCACTGTATTTTCATCACACCTCGTAAAGTCACTCATGACAGGTCTTCAGAACTGCTTGCAAAACTGGCAAGAATGATAGGATTAAGTGTATTTGAATCCAGGGGAGTATTTTAAGGGGATTGATATAGCAATGTGTCATTTACCATAATAAAAGTTTTTTATTTGGGTATTCACTATATGTTTTGATCACCAATTTGTACGGATGTGCTATTTTCAAAACATCAAAAGTAGCTTCTTCTTTACATAGACAATTTTATGTTAAGTTTTATGAATCACTATTCTCTTTCAAATCTATAAATACTATACCCAGAAAGCACCAATAAAAATTCTTAATTTTCACATCTTATTCCTAAATTAAGAGATCCTACCTAATAAACTCAATCTCTCTACTTCACTCAGGCATTGAAGGCTGCTCTAAACAAAATTCAGACCTCAAATAATAACTAATTTTATGTATTTGTTGAAGAAATATTGAATTACCTGGTCAAATCCAAATTCTTAACATCTGAAACAAGTGACTTTAATACCAACTTTTGGGAGAACTACCACAGTTAAATTTTATACTTTTGATAATTTTATTAAATATAAGTTTGGTAATTTCATCAAAGATAAAATTGATATTATCACAGATGATGTATCTATGATATTAGATATACTGATATTTCAGATAATATAAAAATTTTAAATATTTAAAACTTTCTTCAAATGCTTTAAATTTTTAGGTATATCAAATATAAATATAAGTTATTCAATATCAATTAACCTCTTTTGAGAAATGTGATAACATTTATTACAGATCCAAGGAACTGCATTAAAATATAATTTATAGGAATTTCACTCCTACATGTTGAATCAATGTTGTTTGCTATAGCTTTTACATTTTAGAGAATAAATGCTGAAAGGCCAACATAACATTTTCCAATCACAGTATACATTTATTTGTTCAATTACTCATTCACTCAAAAATGGTTGTTGAGTATCTAAGAATCAGGAGAACCAGAAAAGGTATTATGGCTTGATCTGTGTCTCCTAAAAATTTCTATGTGGAAGTTCTAATTCCCAATATCTCAAGATGTAATCTTATGTGGAAATAAGAGTTGCTGCAGATATAATTGCTAGTGAAGAAGAGGTTAATTAGGGAGTGTGGTAAGCCCTACTCTCATATAACAGGTATCCTTATAGAAAGGAAAATTTGGGGCACAGGAAGAGGCACAGAGAGAACACCACACGAAGATGAAGGCAGAAATCTACAAGCCAACAACTTATCAAAGATTGCTTATCAAAGATAAAACACCAAAAGCTAGAAGACAGGTGTAAAACAGACTTTTCCCTGCCCACCTCAGAAAAAAACAAAAATAACCCTGCCAACACCATAACCTTGTACTTTTAGCTTCCGGATGGTGTGGCAATGAATTTCTGTTGTTAAACTCACAAAGTTTGTGGTATTTTTGTTATTGCAGCCCTAGGATGCTAACACAGAAGTCATCCCTGAAGAATTTTGTTCATGTTAAAACCTGAAAATGAAGTAGAATTGGCTGAAGAGAGTAATGAGCATTCCGAGAGTTTGGGAGTGGCAAGTTCAAAGACCGGAGGAGAATGAGAGTCCTGAGTAAGCAAGCGGTTGTCAAACCAGATCAAATCCAGTCCACGACCTGTTCTTGTACTGGAAGACATGCATTTTCATTCATTTATGTACAGTGTAGGGCTGCTTTCGTGCTATGATGGCAGAGTAGTTACAACAGAGAAAATATGGCATATAAAGCCTAAAATATTTACCATCTGGCCTTTCATATATAAAGATTGCTAGTCCCTATTAAAACACAAACTAGACTGTCTAGCTCCATCAATTACCAGCTATGTAAACAGGGGAAAGTTACTTAAATTCTGTGTTTCATTTTCTTCATTTTTAAAATGACAATAAAAAAAACCTCTCTTATAAAGTTGTAAGAATTAAATACAGTTGACCTTTAAACATGAGTTTGAATTGCGCAAGTACATTTGTATGCAGATTTTTTTTGAGTTTTGCAGCAATTTTTTAAAAAGAGATGAACCACAAAGCCTAGAAATATTTAAAAAATGTAAAATGTAAGGTCTGTTATGAACTCATAAAATATATGGGAATAGTCTAATTGATAATTTACTATCATAAAATATATACAAAGCTATTAAAATAAAAATTCATTAAAACATTAAATATATTCATACAAACATCTGTGTCATTTCTAGTCAAGAGATATATAAGCAAATGTAAACAATAGCATTAATGCATAAAATTACTGGTAGAACTTAAAATACTACTATAATAATTTCACAGCTACCTCTCGTTGTGGTGAGCTTGAGTCATTACCTGTCTAAAAAAAATCTTATGCTACTCATCATTCCCACATAAGCAGTTCCTTTCTCCAGCAAATTTCATTTTGCAGTTAAAAAATGATCTCTTATGTTTTCAGAGTATTTTTCACCATATGTAATACATATAACATACAAAATATGTATTAAATAATTAACTTACCAGTATCATGTTCTTATCAGTAAGGCTTCTGATTAACTGTAGGCTACTAGTTAAGTTGTTGGGAAGCCAAAAGTTACATGAATTTTTGAGTTTACAGGGGTTAATACCACTAACTGCTGTACTGTTCAAAGGTCAACTGCATATTAATATATAAAGTACTTGGAATTTAGGCAAATATTAGGCCTTCTGTATAATTATTTGTTATTATTACTGCCATTAAGTTTGATGAAAAAGTTCTGAGTGTTAGGTAAATATTAAGATATAATTATATATATTAATAATCACATTGTAGAAAGCATTAACATATAGTAAAACTGGACAGTTCCTGTCTTCATTACTTGCTATAACACAATACCCAACACCTCTAACTTAAGGGAGGAGAGACTTATTTTAGCTCATAGATTTGAAAGGTCTCACTCAGACCATTTACGTATGGCTGGCAATGGTGGAATGGCCTGGCAGAGGCCTAGCCAGAGGTCATGGCAGGATAGAGCAGGAAGCTGAGAAAGTGAGACAGGGCGGCGATAGCATACATCCTTCCAGATCATGTCCCAGTGATCTGGCCCTTCTGATCAAGCCTCACCTCTACACAGCACAGAAAATCAAGGGATTAACCTCCATGACTGGATCACGTTCCAAACATGAGGCTCTGGGGGTATACTCCAGACCCAACCTGTAAGAGTTTACTATTTCATCCCAGCATATTCCAGTAACCACACTGAGCAGACTTGACAAAGATGGAGGCTTGTTTGGGACAAGGTTCGAGGACTAACCATGAGCCAATTTCTTTTCTTTTCTTTTTTTTTTTTTTCTTTCTTTTTTTTTTGGAGACAGGTCTTGATCTGTAGCCCAGGCTGGTCCTGAACTCATGATCGAGCCCAGGCTGGCCTTGGACTCATGGCAATCTTGCAGTCTCAGCCTCCCAAGTGCTGGGATACAGGTGCCACCACACCCAGCTATGTGGTGCAGGGGAACTGAACTCGGATATGCAAGTACTTTAACTGTTGAGCCATTCTTCTAGCCCTCGTTTTTTTTTTGCAAGCCACATTAAAACTTTTAGAGTTTATTCTAACATGAATGAGACATCTACAATATGTGACTTTAAGTTGGAGAGCAAAATCACAAAATGGCATATATTTTTCTTGAAGAAAAACAGTATATAATAGTGTCCTTTTAAAACAAATTATTACTTAATGTAGGAAAATTTTTATAATTTATTGTAAGTCTGCATTGAATGAGACAAAATCAGATTTGTAGTTGATGTCCATCAAGTTGTTGCTAATGACAACAAAAACAAACCAAGAGTGACAGAAAGGAAATATGCAACTTGATTAATTGCTGCCCATAAGACTGAAACTTGTTTACCTCCATAACATCTTCTAAATTCTCTTCAGCATCTGCCTTCTCTGTCATCAGTTTGGCTGCCTTAAAGTAAGTCTTCATAAGTAAATAACCCCTTTTTGCTCCATTCCAGTATGACCGAGGAATTTCTACCAAGCCGTAACCCAACAATAATACAAGAAGAAACAGACCCCAAGTATTGGCAGCAGCAATCCCAATTGTCTGAAGTTGGTTCCTAAGAGAAAGCATAACCACATAGCTGTAATAAACACATTTTCATACAAAAAAATAAAATAAAACTAAGTAGTATTACATGGTTTTTCGGAAAACTGCCCTAAAGAATAGGTACAATTTATACAAAAATAGACCTCCAATCCTCAGTTATTCTTTCCAGTCATAGCACATAATCTATATTTTAATGGAAAGAGAGAATATGACTCAAAAATAAACTTTAACATAGGAAACATTGCTCCTATTATAGTTAAAATTCATTAGAATCTAGGATGAAATTTATGGCAAAATATTTATAGAATTTTGTCAAAGAAAACATATTTTTCACTGGGTGCTTTCTTATTTCATACTAAACAAGAGGGGCCTGAAATTTTTTAAATCAACTCCGCTATGTTAGCCTTACAAATATTAGGGATGCAACAGTAAGGTATCACTAGAACTCTATACCAAAAAAAATTTTAAGCCTACCTCTTCATTTATGTTACAGATCATAAATACAAAAAGATTTCAATTTTATTGTGATATCCAAATTTAAAATACCATCAAGAAAAAGTATGCCTTCAAACAATTAAAACACACAGAAAACACATTCAAAGTTCCAACAAAAAAGAAAACTAGGTATTTGCTCATTTACAAAATTTGGAATTCTATCTAAAAATAATCACTTTTTAGTATACACCTATGAGTTAAAGCATTCATCCATCACCTAATATCATGTGAGTATTTTTTCTATTACTGAGGACTCAACCCAAGGTATCTGCACTGAATTACATTCCCAACTCCTTTTCTTTCTCTCCTTCTTTCCATCTTTTTCTTTCTTCCTTTTTTTTTTTTTTTGAGACAAGGTCTTACTGAGTTGCTAAATTGCCCAGACTATGCTCAAACTTGCAAGCCTCCTGACTCAGTCCCAAGTGCTAGGATAACATGCAAACCACCAGGCCTGGCACCTAATAGTTACATAAATATGTTATTTCACATTTTGTTAGTAATGTTGATCATTCAGATATTCTTTTTGGGTAATCCTTAAAAGGTATAATTTGGTATGTTTCTTGAAGAAATGTTCATGTACCTGTACATACAAGAATTTCAAAAGCGACAAATATACACAGAAACAATGTTAAAAAGGCTTTTTTTTTTACCATTCCAAATGCAAACGTGGGTTTACAGCTACATAAATTAAAAATGCTCCAAAAATCAACAAGTAGGTTCCATAGTAGATTGCATTCTCAATAAGTGCAGTTTTTATCTTTCCAGTGATGGAAAACCCTCCAGATCTTGCATATGACTGCATAAACGGTAAGAGAATCCTAGAAGGGTAGAAAAATATAATTAAAGAATGAAAAAATTATGTATCTGCATAAACAATCTTAAAATGCCAGACATATAAATCTCACTATTAACATATAATTCTCCTCATTTATAAATATTATGAGTCATTACATGTTAACATTGAATAAATCAATCAATAATTAAATATGTTTATAATACATTTTGGAGAAAGCAAAGGCCTTATGGAAAGAGAGACAAGGCACACCCCTGGGAATGAAGGAGGCCACAACGAACAACAGAGTAGAATACAGTGAATGACTTCAGGTGAGTCTAAACATACACCTATGCTTTTAAAGGCTTTACAAAGTTTGGACTGTATCCAAAGGAATATTTTATTAGAAGGAAACATTTTCGCAGAAAGAACATGCAATAAAATTTTAGTTTTCAGAGGTTTTATAAAAATGGATGGGACTGAAAGCTAAAACTAGTTGGGAAGAATAAGAAAGGTAAGATAGTGATGAGAAACAGAATAGGGACCCAGGCACATGGGCATATACCTATAAAGCTGGCACCTGCTTATAATTTCAGCACTGGGGAGGTTGAGGCAGGAAGATCATGAGTTTGAGGATAGCCTGAGCTATATAGTTGGCCATTCAGCTTCAGAGTTTAGGAGAGAGGATTAGAAAAACAGATAATTCTGGAACCATCACCATTTGAATGGTAGTAAAATATTAGTCAGTAGGTGAGAACTGAAAGAGTGATTATGTAGAAAGAAGAAGGAAAAAAGTTTTCACCTCTGAAAAAATATCAACTTTTAAAAGTTTTAAAACAAACTTTTAAGAAAGATGTAGAGACATACTAGGAGGAGGAGCCAGTGATGGAGACTAAGACAGAACAGTAAAAAGAATCAAGGAAGAGACCCAAAGAGTGTTGGGGTCCCTGCACTCTGGAAGGCTGAGGAAAGAGGACTGCAAAAGTATGGCATCTTAGCTAGCCCCTGTGTCAAGAATACACAAGAAAAATGGGCTAGGGGTATAGCTCAGTGTGAAGGCGCTGGGTTCAACTCACAGGATCACAAAAGAAGAGAAGGGAAGGAAAAGGGAGGGAGAGGAAGGGAAGAGAAAGTATTGTGTGCTGGGGAATTAGTAAACAATGAGCAAAGAGAGACATACAATGTAGTTAAGTGTGGATAGGGAGGATAAAATGTATATACATAAAAAGAAATACATTACATCCCTAAAAAAAGTAGAATACTGAATCTTCAAGCACACTCAAATCTCCCAAATAAGCGAGGAAAATATGGAAGAGCTTCCTATTGTACCACTGTGTGTTTATAAAGGTGACAATCAAGCAAAACTATGACAAGGAAAGTCAAGTGACTGTTTACCTTTGGGGGCGGGGGATGCCCAGGGAGGAGCATGAAAAGGCTTCTGAGGGCGCTGCTTTCATCTGAGTTTTGACTTATGAAAGAATTCATCTTGAAAAAAATCATAGTATCTGGGCACAGTGGCATGCACTCAATTACCTGGGAGATTGAGGGAGGAAGATGAGTTCAAGGCCTTGTTGGACAGCTTAGCAAAATCCTTTCTCAAAAAAATAAAAAGGGCTGTGGATAGAGCCCAGTAGTGCAGCAATTGCCTAGCACATTCAATCCCAGAGTAACACAAGACAAAAAAAAAAAAGTCAAACTAATCGCAATGCTGTGAGCTTCTTAGTAGAAAATTTACACTTCAATTTTTAAGTCACCAAAAATACTGAGTTGTGTGTGAGGAGATTATTTGATGGAAAGTGGAAAGGGACTTCAGCTGAGAGATTTTTTGTTGGTTTGTTCATTTTAAAGGACGACAAATTACTCTGTCAAACTTGAAAGATAAAAGTAGGCACTAAGAGTTAAAGGGGAAGGGTCCATATTTCAGCAAAAAGGACTAGCTTAATAAGAATGACTCTCATCTTTGGAGGTGAAAGAAGAAAAAAATGGGTAGGTAAGAAGATTCAGTGGGGAAAAGCTGAAAAATTGCCATTTGATGACTTCAATTTTCACTGTGAGATAAAATAAACTTACTTTTGGGGGAAATTGAAGAGCGTCACAAAGAGGAGAGAAGTTTGAAGTGGCTGAAAATTTTTGATATAGGGAATGAAGAGCAAAGAGACTAATGAAACAAAGTCTGATGATTCTGAGGGCTCTGTAAAGGCTAATACACATAAAGTTGCAAGGGCACTACTTTTACTCCATTGTGTGACTTTTCTCTCACTACATTCATTACCTCCAGCTTGAGAGCTCAACAACCTGCAGAATATCTAAGAGATACTCAGTAAACAGTGGGGGAATAAGTGTGACTCTGGAGCCAAAAGAATCAGGAGAAAGACAAAGCCACCGTGAATCTAAATAAGCATGTTAGGTGCATTGTTAGCCAATTAAAGCATGGCTCTAATTAAAGTTATGCATGAGGAGTCAGATAACAAGATGACAAAACAAAACTCCAGGGAAGACCAACAGTTAGGAAATGAAAAAAAATTTCCAGGAAGGAAATTGAGAAAGTTGAGCTACTCAGATAAAAAGAAACCCAGGGGATGTTGGTGACCTTAGCAGGAGGAGTTTCATACAACAAAGGACTAGAAGACCGGATTCAAATTCAGAGAAATGCCAATAACTGGAAAGAAAGAGTGGTTAGAAAAACCTTGGGTTTTTTTTTTTCTATTTTGGGTTTTTTTTTTTTCTTTTCTTTTATCCTTCCCTCCTTCTGATTGGAGAAATTTGGGCAAGTAAAAAGGGAAAAGATACCAGTTTAAGGAGAAAATAATTAGTACATAAATCAACTGCAACATACAGAAGTTCACTTAAAAAAACCTCACTTTTCTTACATTAGCCCAAATTTTTAAAAATTGCATTCTTCATTGCCACTTACCATGTTAAAAATTGTGATGTCCAATATACTACCCTCCAGAAAATTGGCATGATTCCATCAGGGATGTAACTCCATGGTTTAAAACATGGGTGTTGTCTGTTTAATAATAATTTAAAGCCAAATAATCACAAGTAATTATTACTTAATTATACAATTAATTTATGTGTAGTACAGTTCATTTAATCAGACTAATAATTATTGACTCTATCTCATAAAATTTCATGAAAAGCTTAAAACTCAAAGCTAACTCTCAAACTAAAAAAGCACACAACACAAAGGAAATAAATTTGTTTTAAAGAGAAATGTCACTTAAGTTTTCAACTCTCAGTGTATTTTTAGTCACTGGGTAAAGAAGAACATGGTATTCAACCAATAAACTAATATTCGATGGCTTTACAAGTAAATGTTATTATTAAATCAAATCAAATCATATTAATCAATGACTAGTCTCAAGTAAATGTTATTATTAAATCAAATCAAATCATATTAATCAATGACTAGTCTTGAAGTACACACTCATCCACTGGTGGGTAAGTTAAGTTTTATTTTGGTTTTGGTTCTTGATGCAGGGTCTCTTTATGTAGTACCCACTGGCTCAAACTAGATATGTAGCCCAGGCTGGTATCCTCTTACAAAGTTTTTCATTCTAAGGAATTGGGAGTTAGGGAAGGGAAGATATAGAATGATTAACTTATAGAAACTAGGATGCTAATTAAGCTATTCACTATAGCATAGCTCCTGTGGAAAATACACCAGCACCCATACACAATTCTATTTGAATTTTCTGGTGATGAAGCGATGACCAGAGATTCTTCTATTTCAGTCTGCCTAGACTATGGGGATATTCTTTAATCCAAGAATTTAACAACATTCTATAATTGCTGCAGATCTATAAATGGTTTTTAATGGTGCTTCAAAGAGAAATAACAACTATATTTTAGATTTACTTTTATTCAATTTAGACGTTTTTACAAAACTGCATAAAGATGCACATAAATACTTATGGCATTGGTAAAGCTTTATGTCAATATAGATTTTTTACTTGAAATTAGACATGAATTCATCATTACTTTGTGACAGTATTAATTTACTTATTCTTGACATAAAAGTACAATGTTTTTAAAGGATATGGAATACGGAAAAAATATCCCAAGTACTGAATAACTTCCTTTTTCTTTATGACAAATTAGTAAATATAGTAAATGACAAAATGTATCCTTCTTCATTTATTTATGGTGCTGAACCCCAAAAATGTCCATGCTCCATTTTTAACATATGAGACAGAGGCTAACAGGAAAAAGAGACTTTGGACGTTCCATATTTGGTAAGGAGACAAACCAGACTAAAAAGCATGATCTTTAATTTTCTCATTACCAGAAGGCCTTGTACAACAATAACTAGGAGCTGGAAAAATAGCACAGTGGTTAAAGTGCTTGTCTAAGCACAAGGCCTTGAGTTTAAATCCCCAGCACCATATAAGCTGGGTGTGGTAGCGCACACTTGTAATTCAGCACTCATTTCAGCATTTGGGAGGCTGAGCCAGGAAAAGTGTCATGAGTTCTAGACCAGCCTGGTCTACACAGAGAGTTCAGGAGCAGCCTGGACTTCAGAGTGAGACTCTGTCTCACATACAAACACATACACACAAAAATCTATTTAAAGTTTCATTTCAAATAGAATACAACATAATAAAAAGACCATTAACAAAGGATAAAAAGAAAGAATTAGTAAAGAATGAGGATAATTATTATAAATATAAACTCTAGATTGTAAAATCTGGCAACTTTTTAACAATTTGTCAGGGCAAGGGGCACAGTTCATTGGTTAAAGCACTCGCCTAGCATTCACAAGGCCCGGCGTTCAATTCCCCAGCACCACAATAAAAAAAAAAAAAAAAGAAAAGAAAGAAAGAAAATTCAGGTTTGGTGGTAGGCTTGTAATCCCAGCACTTGAGAGGCTGAAGCAGAATTGCCATGAGTTTGAGACCAGGACCAGCCTGAACTATACACTGAGACCCTGCCTCCAAAACCAGAAACAATTTACTACCTATAATACTTATATGTAAATAAAAAGAGAAAGAAATACCTCCGAGCTGGGATAACAGTTGCATACAATCCTGTAGTGTTGTTACTCTCCGGAGGGCTTGAATTTGCAGCAGCATGCCTGCACCGGTTATATATCGTCTATAGCAATCATGGTTTTAAAAAGAGGATCAACAACAGATGAATGAATAAAGAAAATATCACTCACACACACACACACACACACACACACACACACACACACACACACACACAGAATTAACTCTGCCATGAGTAAGAATTGGAGTCATTTATAGAAAAATGAAATGCACTTTGAGATCACAATACAAGAATAAATCAGACATAGAAGCTAAAACATCACACAGTTTCTCTTATATGAGAAATCCAAATTATAAATAATTTGAAGTACAAAATAAAAGAGAGATGATAGGAAACTTTGTAAAAATAAGAAGGCCATATGGTGATGGGGGGAGATGCGACAGTGGGAGTGGAAGAGGAAGTAAAAATGACTAAGATACAATATGTGTATGCATTAATTCTTCAAGTTGAATATAATCATTACATATTGTAAACATAAATAGAAATAACTATGGGGAAAAATAAGAATCAAAAAGATACCAAGTACTTAGGAGATCTCAGAATTTATAAGTCTATGTACCCAAACTTATTTTCCTGGCTATACTGTTTAACAATCAAGTTCTTAAAGTAATATTTAAAATAGCCATCATAAAAAATAATGGACACAAATTGCACAATTCCAATTGCACTTTAAATTGCAGACATCAGCTTCACCTCTTACCGTACTAACATCCAGAGGAAGTATGAAGACAATAAGAAAGCAGAGATACCAAGCAAGCAGTGTCCCAACAATCACGAGTCTGTGCTGTTTCTTGAAGTCTCCGTATCGATGAAGTAGGAACAATGCCAAAAAGAAGACAAAAACAATCTCGAGTCCCAAAGCTGCGCCACTCATTATTGAACATTCGCTTTGAGTAACTAAAGTTACTCATGTACAGTTCTGGACCATATCTGTAAAAAAAAGGTAACATCAACATTGAAAAAGAGCACTGGAGGGGCTGGAGGAATGGCTCAGGGGTTAAAGAGCTTGCCTAGCAAGCGTTAACTACCCTAGTTCGATTCCCTGGCACCACATAAGCTGGGTGTGGTGGCACATGCCTATAATCTCAGCACTCTGGAAGCTGAGACACGAGTATTGCGGCCAGCCTGGGCTCCGAAGTGAGTTCAGGACCAGCCTGGGCCACAGAGTGAGACCCTGTCTCAAAAAAAAAAAAAAAAGAAAAGAAAAGAAAAGAAAAGAAAAAGAGCACTGGAAAAACTTTTAAATATATATTAATGTATTATTAAGCTCCGAAAAATTAGCATTCTCTACACTGGACTACAAGTAAAGTGAAAAGGATAATTCTTAATGTGAAGTCATTGCATATCACTACTATGTCACATCTGAAAACTTTCACATACATTTGTACTTTCAGAAAAATGTATCCTAAAAATCATGCTAGTTCTTAAGATATTAGAAGTTAAGACATTCTTAATAATACATGTGAAGGGTTGGAGGAACAGTTCAACTGTAAAGTGTTTACCTAGCAAACTCAAGGCACCGAATTTGATTCCTCAGCACCATGTAATCCAGGCATAGTGGCACACTCCTGTCATTCTAGCACTTGGGAGGCCAACACAGAAAGCCTGAGTTTGAGGCCATCCTGGGCTATGCAGTGAGTTCAGAACCACCCTGACTATAGAGTAAGACTGTCTCAAAAAAAGTAGAAAATACATGTGAATAGTTTGAATATAATTTCATTTGGAATGTGTTTATTAATGTTGTTAAATCCCAGCAGAATATTTTATACAAATATGCTATTCTAGAAGATTAGATATTTAGACAATGTTAGGAAATTAAGACCCTAGGAAACTAGATATTTAGAAAATCAAGTTTTCTAACATTATCTATAGTCCATATTTTAACCTTTCCTTTGTTTGAAGATTAATTTCCTTTTATGATAATTTTGTGTAACAATTCAATATTCACAACTGTAAATGTTTATTTACAGCCTTATAAGACAGTCTACCTTTCCCTTTAGCTACATAAATCTTATTTTCTTTAAAGCTACTTTACCTATTTTATATGTAAAAAGTATGTCAGTGATTACTCAATGGTTATACATTTGAAAATATTCTAAATTATAAATATTGATGCTTCACACATCAGCAAATGGCTTATCTGGTATCTTTCTACTTCCAACATAATCAACTTTCATTACTATCAATTTATGTTGTTGTCGTGGTTTGGATCTGGAGTGTCCCCAAAAGCCTCATGTTCCTACGGATACTGTGTAGGGTTGGGGGGGTGAGGCCTGACTGGAAGGGGTGCTGGTGCGAACTTGACCTGAGGGGCTGAGCTGGTTCCGCCCTTCCTCCCAGTCTCTCTTCTCCACCATGATGTAAGGCTCTCTGCTGCTGGAGCTCTGGCTCTGGCCCTGCAGCTCTGCCATGTGCTTCCACTATTTTCCAGCCACCCACCTGTGACTGGACGATAACCTTCTGAAACTGTAGGCTACAGTAAGTCTTTCCTCCCTAACTTGTGGATGTTGGGTATTGAGTCACAGTGATGAAAAAGTACCTAAGACAGCCTAGAACTCACCATGTTAAACCAAGCTGATCTAGAACTCATGGCAATCCTTCTGTCTCAGCTTCTCAAGTGCTAGGATTATAGGCACACAACACGACACCTAGCCAAGGCATGGTCTTAATATTTACTCTCTACCTGCATTTCTCTCAGACAACATGAAAGCAGAGACTTGACTATTTTATTCGGTACTATATCCTAAGTCCCTAATATAGCTTCTGGCACACAATAGATATCTTAGTTACTTTTTCGTTCCTGTGACAAAATACCCAACATGCATAAATCAGGGGAGGATAAGTTTATTTTAGCTCACAATTTCAGAAGGTCACAGTCCATTCATGGGTAGAACCACATAATGGGGCCAGGATCAGAGAAAGAGCTCTTCATGGCACTGCAAACAGGAAGTCAAGTCCTGGGAAGAAGGGAGGAAGTACCATATACTCTTCCAGGTCCTATCCTTGTAATCTGCCCTTTTTGGATACTCGGTGTTTCTCCCCTTCCAGGTTTAAGGCCCTAATTTACCACACACATGTAATATATAATTTACTGCATGCCTGTCTTCCACTAAATACCTATAATCCACCACACATCCATAATTTACCCTTACAGACCAGGCCCCATCTCCTAACGGCACATGATTCTGTAGATAATCAATAACAACCAAATACATGAGACTTTTGGGGGACATTCCAGATTCAAAGCACAATAATATCAAAAATATTCACTAAATACATGAACGAATCAAAAACATTACTGCGTACTTTAACACTTACAATACTTTCCTCGTACTCCCTGCTTACTTTAAAGACAATGTTAAACTCTTATTTTAGTAAATTAATTTTACAAATACTTATTAAAATTCAAGGGGCTTACTACTTTGCAAATTTTCAAATAATACTCAAAATTCCAAACCCCACAGTCTATGAAAATACATATATCACAAGAGTAAGTCAAATCTTATTTTTGAACCATAGATTAAGTAGTTAGCCAAAAGCTCCAAGTAGAATGTCCTAAGAAAAACTACAAACATCTTCAAGACTCAGATTTTTAAAAACACCATTTAGTCTGGGATTAAGTAATTATCATCAGAAAATCCTGTGTTATTTAGGTTTTTATTTATCTGAAAATTTCCAGTGCCAAGAATATGATAATCATGTGTGGGGGGATGGTGTTAGACTATCAAATAAAATATGGCAGAGCCAAACAATGGAATACTATTGAAGTAAAAGAAGCAATGTTAAG
Source organism: Ctenodactylus gundi (assembly GCA_004027205.1). NCBI lineage: Eukaryota > Metazoa > Chordata > Mammalia > Rodentia > Ctenodactylidae > Ctenodactylus > Ctenodactylus gundi. The sequence continues at coordinate 1,609,178 of PVKB01000001.1, read as the reverse complement.
ATTACTTAATAACCTTAGAAAATTGCCATTCTATTAAAAAAAGAAACACATATTTTTACATAATATCCATAAACAGAATAAGAAAACAATAATAAAGTATATGGAAGCATCAAATAATAGGAAGCAAGATAATGGGCAGAAGCAGACAATAAAACTAAAGTTATAAATTTGCCACTACTACTTTTTTAACTACGATTCCTCATTTCTCATCCTGTTTCAAAGCACTTTAAAATGCTGCAGATGAACGAGCAGAATGTGGATTACTTATTATGGCAATAAAGAAATTACTTGGTTACATCTCTTCTCATATTCAGTGTATTGTTCTCCTTTCACTGCTATAACAAAGTTCTACAAGCCCAGTGACTTACAACAATACACTTACAATTCCATATTATAGTTCCAGTGGGTAAGCAGTTCAAGCATGGCCCAACTAATTTCTTTGTTCAGTCAGCATTCCTCTCTAGAGAAGATGCAAGCACACTTCAATTCTGTATGGTCACATAAAAAAGGACTGCAATCTGCTTTCTTATGAGCTACCAATTAGCAATTTCCCTTAGCTTAAGAAATCTCTTTCTGATCTTCGCATGAGGCTCAAAATATCTCTTTTAAAAATTATATATATATATATATATATATGTAAAACTATATATACAGTGTATATGTTTTGATAGACATAATAGCAAAATAATTTCTATAGTCAAGTAAATTAACACACCCATCTCCTCACACAGTCAATGTCTTCCCTTTTCTTTTTCCTATTTTTATAATCATATATGTATATATATGTATGTTTGTACATTTATATGTATTCTGGTCATCCTATATATCTTAAAGAGAACAACGGCTTGTGAAGTCTCCTATTTGAAATCTATGTAATGATCCCTCTGCTGAAAGAAAGCTGTGCCTTTCAGGGCTCATCTGACGCACTGGGTCAACCTGCTTAACTTAACCATATGCATTTGTTCCAGAGATTAGGGCACAGATATCCTGTGTTTATTAGTTTACCACATCATCTATTTCTTTTTCTTATTTATTTATTTGTGGACTGGGGATCAATCCCAGGTCTTTCTCACTGAGTTACAGCTATAGCCTCAGCCCAATTTTATTTTTGATTTTAAGATACAGTCTTGCTAAGTTGGTAAACTGTCCAGGCTGAGACTCAACTTGCAATCCTCCTTCCTCAGACCCTAGAATACTGGGACAACAGGCTTTGTGCTGTTTTGTATATAACTGTGTTTGTTAATGAATCTATAATATTTTGTAATTTTAAAACCAATGTATTAATATTAAGGTATCCTTCAAAATACCATTTCCAAAATCTTAAACATTTAAAATCCAACTCAGTCTTTTTCTAATCCTCAAATTACTATTCAATATTACCTTCAAATACTTTCACAATAATTTTCATAATCAGCTTTTTTTTTTCCTCAGTTGGAGTTGTTTCCTGAGTATCTTATGAATGACAATAGTTCTTTAGGCTAAACAGACTTTGAATGAAACCTCAAAGGTTAAGATAATTTTGGAATTTGAAGAATTCTAAATGTTTAAAGAAAGAGAGATAGAGAGTAAGAACTGGTAGCAATCAATAAGAACACAAACAAAAAACTGACAAAAGTTTTGTTAAAACCAAACATTCTGAAACAGAATGAAAAATTTCCAATTAGGACTTAATAATTCAGCAGTGTTAACTTACATATTTACTCAAATATGTAGTAAAATAGCAATAAATAAAAAACAATAAAAATTAAAGACAAAAAATAAAACTAGAATTCAAGATTTTAATGAAAAAAATAAAACCAAAGAAGCAGAACTAAAACTAAACGACATAAAGTTAACAATTACCTACAGGCAATCAAAACTGCCAAACTCAATCATTATTCTCATACTTCAGATACAGATAAGTTCAGTTTATCTGATGGGCAGTACTACAAATGACTGTCATCCTAATTTTTAAAAAGAGAAAAGATCATAATATTATAGTTTTTCTAAGAGATGAGTTGGAAAATCAATAAGGTTATATGAATTCCAATGTGTAATAGGCCCCTCCCAGGAGAAAGACAAGTACACCTTATTTTACCTTTGGGTAGGTGTAAAAGGAAAAGAGAGCAACCAGGGAGATGGGTACGAAAAAAAAATCCTAAACTATTAATAAATACTTAGGTTTATAAATTGTGTAAGACATATTTTGACAGAGAATCCTTAATATCCCTCCTAATAACAAAGTAAATTAAAAAAGAATAGCTAATATTTAATATATGTTTACTATATTATAAACATTATACTAATACTTAGACATACAGTAAAATAGAACTTTTTGTGTTGTCCCCTCAATTTATCACAGAACAATAAACTGAAGACAACTAATGATGTACTTGAAGGGTAATCAAGGAGAAAGGATCTTTTTGAAATTTGATTGGCAAATAAAAACTTTTGTTATGTAGCTGTACTCAGCGTTTTGTTTCCCCAAATTAAACAATGAGAAAAAAAACTAACCAAGTTATAAAATTTACTCCATGTTATGATGGAAATAAGGTAAAAAGAGTATCACTTCTATATCTAAATAGAATATCTTATCATATCCAATTTTTACAAATGAAACTACTACTGAATACATGCATATATGTATGTGGTTACATTTAAAAATACCTTCCATAAAGCAACATTAGTTTTATGAACTTGAACACTGGGCCTAGTATTCTTAGCTTTATTCTTATTTCAATTAAAATTAATTTGTGAAATATGTCTTCTTACTGACAATATCACTTTTTTTGTTTTTGTTTTATATCCACTATTAAGAACAAACTAAAGGACTAAAGGGTTCAAAATTCCTTCCTCTGTTAAAAGGTAACCACTTTTCAAGCCAAGGATCAAACTTAAAATAAGCACACAACTGGGCAAGGGAAGTTCAATTTCAGATATATGATCACCGTGCTGTGATTATGACTATGCATAAATAACATTGTTCTTGCCTTTCCCGGCACCTTCTCTTATATGATAAACCTTTTCCCAATTTACAACCATTCAACATTCTACCTGCAACTTCCAAGCAGCACTAGAAATTACCCTAGAGTCACTGGTAGTTTTAAGAAAATATAATTTTGTATATATAAGCAAATACATAAATCTGTGTCACAGATTCAGGTCTATTAATTTTGGTGCTACAAATATGGTGTAACTTTCACTAAATGGAGTATGGAGTTGATGAGTAATATTAATAACATTAATCTAGAAAGAAAAATAGTTCTATAAGAAACCGGAGAGCAATTTCTATGCAGCTAAGAAATTTCAAATCTACAATGGACACAACTCTTTATATTAAAAAGAAACACACAATTTTACAAGAATAGCTATTATTACTAGAAGGAATGCAAAAAATTATTCTCATACTAGCACACTGAAATATTTCTCTTATTGGAGGAAATCAATCTTCTAATTTTCGAATTTGACAAGCTTCCCCTGAAATATTTAGAAGAACCTGTGTTTATTCATGTATCTCAAGTATTCCCATTCTCTGAAAGTTCTAACTAAACACAAGACTCTACAAAGTTATAATTTATTAAATTCAGAATCATGCCATCTATTAGACTTCCCTTCCCATCTATGAGATCTATCTGAAGTGGCCTTCTCCATAACTTTCTACATCAATACTTTGTTCATTCTTCACATAAAGTTTACCCCATCACGTTTCTTTTTCCTTCATTAGTTTAAAAGCTCTCTTCACTGTGTCCAATACCCTGAGGACAATATCATTTTTCTTTTTTCAGCTAGTGAGTTGAAATCCTAAGGGAAAGGATGTCGATTCAAAAGGAAGCAAGGAGAAGCAAGTGCTTTCTCCAAAGTAACATAAAAGTAACTACGTAAAGAAATTCACACAGACATGGTGGCAAGCACCTATAATCCCAGCACTTGGAAGACTGAGTCAGGAGGATTGCTGTGAGTCCAAGGCCAGCTTGCCCTCGATAGTGAGTTCAGTACCAGCCTGGGGTATAGAGCAAGACCCTGTTCTCAAAAAAAAAAAAAAAAAAAAAAAATCAGAAGTTTACACTTTAAAATATCTTCCATCAATCTAATGAATTTTGAACACTCTGCCTAGTATTCGTCTTGTTTCAACTAAAATCAGTCTGGTCAACAGATCTCACCAATCTCACCTACTCTCAAGAGCAAAGGAAAGGTGCAGAATTCCTTCCTCCATCAGGAAATAACTAATTTTCAACCCAAAGACCAGGCTTGAAACAAGTACACACTTGGGCAAGGAAGGCTTAATTTCGATATAAAGACAACTTTTCTTTTTCATTTTCCCAAAGAAATACAAGGGTATGTCACACAGTATAATGGTCTAATATTCAAATATGGTTGTGACGAAGCTGGCCTGGATACTTCCAAAATTTATAAATTCCCTTTGTTTTTATTAGGGATGGATTCCATCCCCCGTCCTCCTCCCACTAGTTCCTAGCCACAGCGGCAGTACAATTTGCACAGTGGATTTCGCATGGTCATCCTGCTTGAGATATGGCATGTTCCCTACTCTAGGCGGCCCCCATTGTCTTCCAATCAGACACAGGCTACACCAGCTCGCTTTTGGGATGAGATGCACATTCATGCAGCAGGTTGAACCTGTGCATCCAGATGGCACTGGCGGTGGCCTCTTTCTCTGCACCAAGCTCTTTGCAAACATACCATCACCTTATTTTTTCCGCTGCTAGTATTCACGAGGGTTGTCAAGGCTGTAAAAGCATTCGCGGTTTACCCACCATACGCTAAAACGACTGTAAACTCCACTCCCCTAAAATTAAACCACTGCTTCCCGTTCGAGCTGGGCTTTAGTCTACAACAGGCTTGCACATGCGTTATCTCATTCGATCCTCACTCCAAGCCCGTGGGATGGGCGTCGTCGTCGTGCCTAAAGGAAGGATCCTGTCGCCGACGCAGTGCATGGGGCCGCACTCTACTATCCCTAGTGGAGGAAGCAGTTTTCTGCCAAAGGGACTGACAGGTGTGACCCCCTAGGCCAGCAGCCTCTCACCTGGCCGGCGGGCAAAGGCCTGGAAGTGGGCCCTATGACTGTCCGCTGCCTCCCACAGTGTCCATTCCAATTCCACCTGCGCTTGGCCGGGACCCCAGCTCCCGACGCCCCTTACTCATTCTCCCTCAGGCTCACCGTCTGATCTCACCAGACAGCGTCTGGAAGGAATCGGAAGCTTCGCCTCCGCCACAGTCGTCCGTCCGGGGTCTGAGACCCACGCACAGAGGAGACGGCGGTGGCGGTCACCAGAAGGCCTCCGGTCCCCTGAGAAAGGATAAATCGACCACAGTCAAACCAGCTGACAGTTCCCAGTAAGCCGGAGCTCCTCCCACTTCCTCTTCCCCTCCCACGCCGCGCTCAGACCAGCTCCGTACCGCAGGGGATCGTGGGTATCTGGAAGGCGGGCAAAGCGGCTGGGACGGAAGTAGGAGCGGGCCAATCGCTATGCCAAGTAAGCCAGAAACTACAATTCCCAGCAAGCTGCGGGCACAGAAGACAGCCACGGGGAGAGCGGGCAGAGCAGCCGTGCGCGCGCCGCGGGGGATGGAACGTTGCTAGAGTGCGCGGGTTTGGCTGCTGGGGGCCCAAAAGACAAGCTGGGATTCGCCACGCGCCAAAGCGGGATTCCGGGAGGCGGGCAGCTCTGCAATTAATGCACGTATTTAAAACTCCCTAGCCGGTGGACGCCATGCACAGGTAAGCTGACTTCAACGAGGGGCAGAGCATGAGTGGACCGGCTTAGTTCTTTTAGGCCGCGGATATAGCTCGTTGCTGTAGGTTGTTAAATTAACAATGTTAAGTGAATGATTGCTTAGCTCCTTCCTGGGGCAAGTGGGGATGAATGAATGCCTCCGTAAGGGAATCAGCACGCGGTTTAATTTGGCTTTCTTTTTATTGGGCTTTTCTAACTACCTTTTTCAATTAGTATGTGATTGTCTGCCCTCGTGTTCGCTTCGAGGGAAGAAATTCTTGAGGCCTTATGCATGATCGTTAATGAAAAAACCTCTTAGATGTTTTTTCCCTCGTTTTCTCTTTCATTCCTGGGAATTCCGTGCGGACAAGTAAAGATTCAGTCTTATTAGCTGCTGTTAAAGTTTTCTGCAACCCATAACTTGCTGCTTCTTTCGTACGTACCCTGGAATTATTTAGGGGTGTGTTTTCAAAAAGAACGGGGTATTGTGCCCTTCTGCAGGAAGCACCTCCAGGAGATTCCCGACCAAAGTAGCAACGTTGCCACCGGCTTCACGTGGGGATGGGACTCCAGCAAGACTTCTGAGCTGCTGTCAGGCATGGGGGTCTCTGCCCTGGAGAAGGAGGAGGTGGACTGTGAGAACATACCTCAGGAACTGCTCTCAAACCTGGGCCACCCGCAGAGCCCTCCAAGGAAACGCCTGAAGAGCAAAGGGAATGACAAAGACTTTGTGATCATCCGCAGGCCTAAGCTCAATAAAGAGAACTTTCCCGGTGAGTGATGAGGATAAAATTGTCAATTATGGGAGGAGTGGATTGAACTCCTTTATTTATTGGTAAACCTTCGTTGAGTGATCTGTAGTGTGGGTCTCTCTTTATACTGCTTAGTTCCAAAGTCATTCTCCTGTGAAATCTGGTCAGTTGTCATTGAAGACTACCAGGATCTTGGAAGGTCTGTATCTTCTGTTTTACAGTCAGTTTGAGTCTTTTAACCCGAGAAAGTATTCATATCTTTTTCTTTACAAAGGAATCTGAATATTTAAAGTTCAGCTCACTGCCATAAAAGATAAGCCTGTAAACAATGATAGAAAAACTCCTTTTACTTATAATCTACTACTTTGAACCCCTAAGTCAGCATTCTGACCTAATCACTTCAGTTTTTTGGCAGTGGACTCTTAAAGCAAAAGTTTAAGTGGGTAAGTTTTCTCTCTCCCGGGTCCCAAATGTGCTTCTCCTGGGATGTCATGTCTCCATTACTGTGGATCTGTACCATCACTCAACCAAAATTCTAAGTCAGTTTGATTCCCAACATGCCCAATATCTAATCAATCATCACATCTTTCCTTGTCTAGTAAGTGTTTCTTAAGCCCTCATCATCTCTTACCTAAATTTTTGAAATGGATTCATAATTTCAGCTTTTCTCCTTCGGTCATTCCCCTGAGGTAGAATGGATTGACTAAAATGTAGCACCCATCTCCTGGTAGCTCTGCATTACGAGATCTCTCAAGTGAATGAGTGCCCTAGAATAAATCAGAGCCCTGAGTACTGAAAGCCTTAGGGTAAATACAGTGCATTGATCACATCAATCACGAAGATTATGTTTTTCTTGCCATTAAGTCATTTAAAACCATGCTTCAGCAAGTATTTGTCAAACATATGCTCTTTTCTAGGCATCTTTCTTAGAGCTGAAGATACAACACTGAGCAAAATACAATTATTTCTGCCCTCATGAAAATTCTGTCCTAGGGAATGAATACCATAAGCATACAATCACTAAGATTTTTTAGTTAGTGTGTTATAAAGTTCTAAGTGCATTTACCAAAACCAAATAGAGCAAATCAAGAGAGTGGAATTCCTGGGGTGGGACAGCAGACTGAAATTTTAAACAGGGTTTTGAGGGAAAGCATCCACCAGACAGTGGGAGCTGAGGTAATACAGTGTGCACATATCTTGGAGAAAAGAGCCCCCGGCAAGAGAAACATCCAGTCTAAGATTCTGGGGAAAAGATTGAGATTTTTGTCCACGGATCAACAAGGAAGCCTGTGCCAACAATAGAGTGAGAAAGGTGGGGTGGGGGGAGGTCAGGCTCGGGGTAGTCTAGATCAGAGTTGACATGTGACCTGAAAGGATATTTTAAAAGAACACACTGATGTTTTGAGACTAAACTGTGGAAGATGGAAGACAAACATTTGGAGACATGTTAAGCAATGTGTGGGGGTGATAAGCAGTAGTAGTCTGACATTAGAGACAACAGAATTAGGATCTTGCTGAAATTGTTTATAGAAGAGGGGATCAGAGGCTAAGCTGAAATTGGTGGATGATGATAAAAAATATATAAAGAAATGAAGTCTTGCAGATCCAAGATAAAAAATTGTATCTGTTAAGTTTTTCCATCTGGCTTCTTCTGTGGAAGGGTTGATGGGTTGTTTGTTGCCTTTAAAACATTTTTCCTATTGGTTTCTTCAGAAAAGAAATTGGTCCACATAATGGCATAGGAGTCCATATCAATAACTAGATTACTCAGAGACGCAGTAGAGTATTATTTTGGTGTCAGACAAGCCTGTATTTGAGTCTTTTTTTTTCTGTTTACCCACTTTGAAATCTTTTTTGAGCTCTCTCAGAGTCTTAGGTTTTTCACCTATAAAAATGAAGTAATTATTTCCATTTCACAGGTAATCTTGAAAATTAAATGAGACTACATAAAGGCCTTAGTATGGTGCGAGCCCGTAACATTCAATATGAAAACCCAGTTTACAGGGCTGTGGGTCCAGCACAGAAGGAAGAAAAGCATTGGTGAAATCTCTAACACAGATTTGGTTGCCTGCTTGGCTTTGCCCATAATTCTGTTTTTCTGACTGTTGGTGTAGAACTCTTTTTCTTTAAATTTAACATCATTGTTATTTTTAATATTTAAGATGTAATAGCTGAAATTTGGTGCCTAACCAACCAAAAGTGATGAAAGATACTTCCTGCTCAGATAGATGAACAGATTTCAGTTAACTCATCTAGTACCAATAGCTTTTGACATGGAGTATGATTTATGATACGTCCTTCCACATTCACACATACACAGACGTAAATTAAAAAGCCAGTGTTTTAAAAGAAGACAGTGTGGGAACAAAACAAAGTTTAAGGGATTGTTGCTATGGTCTAGGAATTTGCAATTCAACTTTGAGAGAAAGAACAAAACATAAGAGCAGCTCCCATTGGGCAGTCTGTGGCACCTACTAAGACCAGAATCACATGAGTAGCAGAGATGGTGTATGCTCTGCGGAGTCACAGGAAAGAGCCCCTTGTGCAAAATTATTTGATTCCTGTTCAGGTGAATGTGGACAGTCTTTCCACTCAGTGAGTTGGCAGTTCCAAGGAAATTGGATAGCCGCACAGGGCTTGATCAGTACATCTAGATTTTAAAATAATGTAGACTTCAAAAATATATTTGAAGTGACAGAGAAATAATGGTGACTTTTTATCTATTACCTAAGAAAAAGGTTCTGAAAACAGGGAAAGTAATAATCTGCGTTAGAATGTGTATTTACCTACATGAAGATTGATTAGTTGCCATGGGGGGAAGGGAAGGAACTCAGTGATGCAGATGAGGGACAGCTTGTGTAGAAAATTACTAGTGGGGTTCCCAAAGCCTAGCTCTGCCGTGTAGCTGAGTCCTCATTCCATGGAGTTTTGACTGCAGTTGTCAGGACAGGTGGCTAATAGCTCTGCCAGGATTAGCATAGGACAGGCCACACCTGCCGTACATAGGGATCTGATGACTGGCCCTGGGTTTAAGTTTTTGTTATTTTTTTAACTAAGCAGTATTTCCTTGCAGGCTCCATTCCAGCCTCACATCTGGCAAATAAATCCTGTTCATCTGTTTATTTTGGAGGATTAGAGCTATGGGGCCTGTTATACCAGAATGGGTCTGATTGGCCCTTAGAGTGAGTGTATGGAAGGAGTTGGGAGGAAGCAGCCTCTTGGTGAGGCCAGTAGTAAGTAAAGGGGACAGTCACATTATTTAGTAGTCATTATATGTGTGGTCTCTGCTCTTTAAACAGGTGACAGCCATGAAAATGGTTGAACTAATATGTTGATCAGCTCTTCCATGGCTATTACACAGCTTGAAATTCCAGGCCCTACAGAGATTCTCAGACTGGAGACTTAAAGTTGAAAGTGTATCAGAAACCCCAAGGGAACTTGTTCAAAGTGCAGAATTCCTGAGATTCTGATCCAGAAACTCCTTGGGACCTGGAAGCCTGTTTTACTACCCCAGGGCAAATGTTTTTCATAACAATTTTTTAACCAGTAAAGAAACACATTTTATATCGTAATCCTGGGTGTGTATATGAGAGTTTCACAAAACTATTTCTCTTTACTAAGATACTGTCTGTTCAGTTCTAGTCCATTCTATTAAAAAAAAAAAGCAAAAAAAAAAAAAAAAGGAAATTACTAAATTGATCAGTGAATCTCAGCCAACATTTCCCAACTCTCAGTTTTGTAAGAGCCTTTCTGGGATCCTGCTCCTCATCTTTCTCTCTGTCATAGGTCCCATTCATTCTGCAAGTTTTATTTAGTGCTAATCTAGGCTTCGGAATACAGCAGTGGACATGAGCAGAGGCCTCGGCTTTTATAGAGCTTATGTCCTCTGAGTCTCTCTCTGTTTGCTTGGTTTCTTTGTTTTTCCTCATGTCCCCAAAATTAAGCAAGTTAGAAGTGAAAGTTGTGGGGCAGAAGGGTATGCTGGGAAACCCTGTTTCTGTTTTGTCCATCTAGCCAAAGAAACAGCAATGTTAAAAGCTAGCAGTTTCATGGTTTCTCTTTATTGTTTATGGGAAGAGGAAGGAAAATGTATCTGGGTTGGTAAAATCTTTTGTTGCTCTCCAGAAAGGAATCATGTAGTGTTTCTACTTAAAATAAGCCAGCAGAAGCAATTATGAGGTAAGCTCCCCTTTAAAAAACAGGGGGGAAGAAGGAAGGATAGAATTTTAAAATGGTGGGTATGAGTAGCAGGGCCTCAGTGTCTAACCCTGCAAATGTAATTTATCAGTGCCTTTAAAAATGAACAATTTTAAATGTCAAATGGTTAGTATTAGTTTGGATTTTCAGTCTGAATATGAGTGTAAGTGATGTGCTGAAAAACAAATAGGTCAAGTAAGCTGAGTTACTGACTGATACACAAAGATCAACTGTGTAGAATGCGAACCTCTCCCAGAGGAGTCTGAGAGGCACCAAAGGGGATATGGATACGGGGATCAGGATTTGCACTTGAGTAGGGATAGGAGGCAGTTACAGATGAGGGTGATCCCGAGTAAGGTCTGTGCTCTGCTGTTTTTTGCTGTTGCTGGCCCTCGAGTGTCCCTCACCACTGTTTTCATTGTTGATGACTGGAGGCCTTGGCCTTAACCATTGTCCTCCTTCGCGTTGGGCTGTGTGCAGTCTAGGCAAAAGCGAGTGGAGAGATCACCTCCGGATATTCCTTTCCTCTTGGCACACAGACCCGGCAGCAGTGTAGTCAGGAATCCAGGAAACAGATGGCTGACGTTTTAAGAATTAAATATGGCAAGTAAAATTAGATTTAGTGTATCACAGCCTGGATGAAAGCCACCAGAGCGGCTATTACAGACAAACTCAGGCCTCCTCTGCTGGAACAGCAGCCAGTGCCGGGCTGTTGCACCCTCACTCCTGAGCGCTAGGATTGGGGGTGTCGGGTGGCTATCCGAGTGCAGCTCCAGCTTCTTGGCTGTTTCCTGAGGCGAGGCCATGCATGCCTTGGGCCATTGGTCTTCACACTTGGTGGTGACCCACCCCCCAGCACCTCTCGGGGTCCTTACTTCATTCTTTCCTTCTATCACTCACTATTCATGATTGATTTATTTTTCCAAAGCAAGCTGGCTTTGTTACCTTTTCCAAACTTGTAGAATAATCACTTATACCCAGAACGGGGAAGAAAGAGCATAGACTCCAGCACTTGTGGGGTAGGAAGAGGGCCTGCTTTGAAATCAGACCTCGGTTTGAGTTACCCCTCTGCCATGTACTAGTTATGTGACCTTCCGTTTTATCAGAGTTGCATCTTCTCTTGAAGTTCCCTCCTTCCCCCCCACCTCCCAGACTGCTGAGGTACTAACTGAGGATGTCTCCTGCTGTGGTCTTGCTGCAGCCTCTGGGCTTTTATCCTTATCCTTTCATATGCCAAGAGCCATGCCGATCTTCTGCAGGTCCAACCTACATTTCCGTCTGTCTGCTGGTGTGTTATCACACTTCTGCCTCCTGGTTTTTTGCCCCTTAACCTTGGGGTTAGAGAGTTTAGAAACTCAGACTTTCCTCTTGTGGCTGCTACCTAATTGTTGACATGCCCTTGATGAAATTTTTTAATCCCACTAAGATAAAGATGCTCATCTGTAAAAAGAGATCGTAATACCTAGTACACGGGTTACTAACAAGGTTAACATCAGTATGCCTCTATAAATGTCTGAGAATTCTTTAGGATTTCTAATAGATGTAGATTTAATTGATAGCTTACATATTTATTTATTAGTTCATCCCCCAGTGAGGCTTTAGATAGGAGCTATGGCTTATACCCATTTTGTAGCAGTAGGACAGTAAGCACCCACAAAATGCCTGTTGAAAGTAGATTCAAACCAGTCATAACAGTGTCGTCGTTTACAAATGAGGGAACTGGTCCTAAAAGCTAGAAGTCTCACATATAAAATAACCCAGCATTCTTCTCTAGGGTATTAGTCATTCCTTTATGAAACGTCAGTTGGGCAATATCTGATATTCTGTGCTAGACTGCTAGGCGCTGAGCTTGTAGTAGTAAAGTGGTTAATGAGGGACAACCAAGCAAGAATTAGCATGCTATTTGTGTGAAGCAGTAAAAGGCATGATATATTATTAATAAATACCAATTGCCAAATATGTGCCAGGCATGTGTAAGATGCCGCATGTACAAACCTGGGCTTAAGGCTTTGGTGATGACCTAGGAATGCTTTGCTGAGCAAGTGCCATGTAAGGTAAAATCTGAAGGATGAATTGGGGAGGTGAAAAAGGACATTACAAAACAAAGCCCTCCTAGTTCTGGGCTGTTCTTCTACTTGTACAGCTTCATTGCGTGGATTTACTGACCTCTACATAAATCACTGCATCAGTTTTTTTTTTTTTTCCAAGCACTGTTTCTATTTTCTGTTTCTGTCTGTTCTTGAATTCTTATATCTTGGAATAAAACAGGAAGCCTGAAATTTGTTTGTTTCATGTATCTTGTCAGCCTTGTTTTTCATAGCAAGCTTTCTAGATATCTTTTCACAGCCAACTTCAGTGGACAGTTGATGTCTCATCCATGGCGCTTTGAAGCTCTTTTATTCCCTTAATGCCAGAGGTTTTCTGTGCATAGATGAGGCTCTAGAGCTTCAGAGCTTTGCTGGGGAGTTAACATTGAGCACCCCATCAGCGACTGACAGCATATGGTGGAGTCATACACTCATTCTCCTTGCCTCAGGCTGGACTGCTCTGCAGCAGATTTCAGATAGTTCCTGGAGTCTCTAGAAGGTTTGAAGTCCAGTTGCCTTATCATGATGATCTGCTTATGAATGGACCCTGAGTTAGCTTTCTTCCCTTCCATGTCTCTGTCCTCTACTTTTTCCTGAGCTTCCTGGCATTCCTTCCCAAATAAACTACTTGAAATTAATCCTCAATTTCTGATGCTGGGGACCTTAAACTTAGGTGTGGGACAGTTAGAGGGTTTTGGTAACTCATACCTTGCAGCCCTCCTCTAAATCTTCTGTTGACATTGGATTTCTCAGGTAGTGAAAATTTAAAGCAGCGATAGGAAGAATATAGATTTAATGGGAAAAGGAGGAATAGAAATGAGAGAATTTGACTGCTCACTTGCTGTGTTAGCTTTTTGTTGCTGTGACAAAAAGTATCTGAGCAAACACAGGAAGGAAGACTTATTTTGGTTCATGCTTTCAAAAGTTTAGTCAGCCAATTCCTTTGCCTAGGGCCTGTGGCAAGGCAGAAACATTGTAGCTGAGGGCAGCCATGGCAGAGGAAAGCTAGTCACCTCTTGGCAGCTAGGAAACAGAAGGAAGAGGCCCGTGAGGCATGGGTCGAGGTAAAGATAGTCCCTGAGTTCATGTCTCCATGACCTACTTCCTTCAGCTAGCCTCATCTCCTGATAGCTCATTTAACAATGAACTGATCCGTGGATTAATCCATTATTTGATCTAATACCCAGTCACCTCCCAGAAGCCCATCAGCTGGTCTTGGGTGCCATTTTAGGTCCATATAACTGCTGTACTGTTTAACCTTTCCACATCCATCCCTTAATGCTCATGTTGAATAACTGCGAGAAAACACTTTATCCTCATTCCCGCAGATACAAAACAGAGGCCTGCACAAATTGAGGAACATGCCTAACTTCACAGACTAGAGGACATCGTAGCTTAAGATTCCCATCAAAGCTGAGTTTCTCTTAGTCTTGTAGTTCTTAAACTTGTTGCAGATGCCACACACCCAGTGTTAGGATAATTTTTTGTCGATCACAGTAAAATCTCAACCTATTAAATTAAAACTAACCAGACAAGACATGTTGTTTTTTTGCCAGATCAGATGCTAGTATCTTCACCTACATTAGGAAGAGTAAGCAGAGGTCAGAAAATTAAGACTGAACAGGAGAGAGAGAAACTTAAGAAAAGCCTGTCTTTCCACTTTTTTTCACAGGCAGGAACTGGTTTGAGAACCTTTGTCCCCTTCCTGTGTTGACTCTGGAGGAACTTCCTGGCAGTGACAGAAAGGTCATTTATAGTGAGAAGCCTCAGCATAATCTCCAGCTGCCTCTCCAGGGGCCGAGGTCAACATGGGTGATCTACCTTCATCCCTCTACTCTAGCTTCAGGGCCTGAGTCAGACCTTTAATTATGTCTCATACAGAGAGGAAGGACAAATTCCTGTCTTCTCATTCTTCAATGGTCAGGTTCTTTTTAAGAACTTATGGACTGGGTAGGCCCTGGAGAGATGAGCAAATAAATAATGAGATCACAGTACATAAGTGACCTGTCCTTGATGATATCTTAAAGGAGTTGGGGCTTTAACAACAATGTGATTGTGAATAAATAACAGCCAGGAGATGACACCGCACAGAAGGGGCATTGAGGTCTGAGGTAATTCAAAGAATCATAAGTGCCACACGGCTAGGACATATTTCTAGGTAAGGAGCCTTGAAAAAAACAAGTTGATCCCCAGTATGAACGTGTCAGACTTCATGCTAAGCACTGTGGATTTGGGTGAGTGTTTGGGGTCTAATTGAAGGAAGGGCATGATTATCCTAGAAAGACTGCCTGGAACTGCTGCCAGGGACAGCAGCTGTGGTGTTGTCACTCTCCTTCTTGCTCTCCATGGTGGCCTCATTCTCCTATCCATAGTGTCTGTTATAGCATACATACTCTGCAAATAATGGAACCTTTTAAATGGGTTTGCAAGGAGGTAGATCATCACTAGAGTTAGGTCATCTGGAGGCAGAGAGATTAGAAATGCAGGTTCTGAGCTCATGTTTCTAACCGCTCTTCAGGAATTTTTTTTTTTTTTTTTTTGGTGCCTTCTCTTTTCTTTTTTGCTGTTGTCATATAGTGCTGATCTTGTGGAGTTCTAAATATTCCTACATTGGAGGTTAATACTTGTTTTAAAGCTGCTTGTAGATTGCTTTTATAAGGCAAAGAAAACTAGTCTTCCTATATTCATCTTTCTAACCCTCCACATCTGTTGAGAACATATCAGCCAGAGTGATCAGTTTAAAGCTGACTTGCAATGTCATTCACATGCGCAGAATCCTGTAGAGCCAAAGGCAGAGGCCTTATGACTTACAAAGCCTCCACGACTATGCTGTTCTTGGTACTCTTTGCTCTCCCATGCTGACCTCCTTTCTGTTCCCCATGACAAACATGATCTGCCCTGCACCTGGAATACCTCCTGTATGCTCGGTTCTCTGTATACACACTCTCATTTGGTCCAAGCCTTTGTTCAATGATCACTGTTTCAGTAAGGCCTCCCTGACCCTGTGTTCAAACATGGGACCCATTCCTGAGCTCTGTTCTCGCCCATGCTTTGCTGAGTTTTTCTCAACATAACATTCATCCATTTTAGCATATCACATAATGTGTGTGCTTTCAGGTGTGATTATTCCTCCTGACTAGCATGTATACCTCACAGAAGTGAAGCATCACGTCTATCTTAGTTTTTCTGCACTTTCCCAAATAACTGAAATAATACCTGGCAGTGGAGTAAGGGCTCAAAATATATTTGTGGAGTTAAAAACTGACCTCATCTTTCTGGTAAGGCTCCCTTGGGTGCATGGATTTCAGTGTGCTTTCTGTACTTCTGAAAGAAGAGGAAAGCTCTTTTCCTTTTCCATAAGACTACACCAGAGAGAAACAAGGCAGCCACTGGTGACCTAAAGCACTGTGATATCTTCTTGAGCTGGGTACTTGTTCTGTCCCACCGTTAATGTCTCTGCTTGTGATTGGCCAGCTGTTTTAGAGGGAAGAATGCTAGAGAAAGGATTCTTGGTTTTCTTTCTTACTGCTGCTGAGAAAGTGCGGTGCTGACTGCAAGGTATGTACACAGTCATTTAGACAGAAAAACAAATTTGAGGATGAGAAATTTGGTTAGTGATAAACCCTCCTTTGAAGCTAAATGTTGTGTACACTTAATGTGTTTGAAAAGACTTGATGGAAGAACAGTGGTGGAGAACTTTTTTTTTTTTTTTTTTTTGCCTCCTCCAGGTGTCTCCTGGGACTCCCTCCCAGATGAGCTGCTCTTGGGGATATTTTCCTGCCTGTGCCTTCCTGAGCTGCTGAGAGTCTCTGGTGTCTGTAGGAGGTGGTACCGCCTCACGTAAGTACCTTTTGCCTCTTTTGTTATACGTTGGAGAGGAAAAGAGGAAGATCATGAATTTGTAAAGCTAATAGCCCAGAAAAATGTAGTATCCTCAAGCAGACTAATTCCTTCATTTCATAGAGAAGAGAGGAATTGCCTGGAGGTGTAGAATTTAACCCATTTCTCACAACCTCTTTGCCCTCCAGTCAGTTCAGCACCTGGTTTATCAGGCACAGCTTCTGAGCCAGGCACTGTGCCCACAGCAGATAGTTTTGGGGCTGTGAAGGCACCAGTGCTTTACCCTGTAGTCTAGGCATTGAGCCCCGTGGGCAGAGAAAACAGTGTTTGGTCTTGGAACCTTGTACAAGCCTGACCTCTACCACTTAGGCTCTGCATTATGTGATTTAAGCTTGTGAGTTTCAGATCTACTTTTTGTTAAATGGATATGAGTCACCTTCGGTGCAGGATGGTTAGGAAAATGAAGGGTAAAGATGCTAAGACGGTACCTGGCATGTGAGCACAGAAACCCATTATCAGTGGTTTTGCGGTTTGTTTCTTGTTTGGTTGGTTTTTTGGACAGCACTTCTCAGATGTGGATGGTGAGCTGAGAGGGCAGTAACAGGCCTGAGAAAAGAAAAAGACTTTTCTTTTTGTGCTACTGAGAATGGAACCCAAGGCTTCCTGCTAGGTGGGCACTCCACGGCTGAGCTGCACTCCTGTTCCCAGAATGCTCCTCTTCGTTTGGAATTTTGTGCCAGCTCCACCCCGCCTCTGCCCCATTCTGCCCCTGGTCATTTTTTGTTCCTAGGTGGCTTTTCTGGCTTCTGTCTCCGCGCGCCTGGCTCTCCCTTTTGCAACACCAAGAGCACTCTAACCTCAAGTCTGTGCTGAAAATAAGGCAACATAGATATTTGCGGGTGTGGGTGCTTTGAAAACAAAAGTACTAACTAGGTGCCAGCAGCTGTAATTCCATTAATCTTCTGTAAGTCTTAAGTGACAGCATTTGTATTAGCTCATGTTCAGAGATAAACTACAGAGACAAAAGGTAAAGCAGAAATCTAAGGTCTGGTCAGCTCCACAGCTTAACCGTAACTAGTTTTGCTTGGCTAAGGATTCAGGGAGCTCCTAAATGCATCTTCCTGGGCTTGCTAAAGATAGAAAACATTCTCCATTTGTTGTTGAATGCTGGGTAAGCTGTTGTGTTCTTCCAGGGGAGATAACCAAGCATGATCTGATGTCATTTTCTCAGAAGTGGACTTAGTCCAGGCAAGACAAAGATACAAAGTGTGCTGGTCTCTTACAGATGTCTTACGTACAGCCCATCTTTTTTCATAATGTGGTCCCGTCACACACTGACAATTACTATTGGCAAAATATTTCCAACCTTGACTATTTATTTCAAACACTATTTAAAAAGAAAATTCTATATACCTAAGCTTTTACAACATTTCCTCATATGCTTGTACTATGAATTCTCTTTTGCTCAGTCAGATTGAGCTGTGGATATCAGAACTCCCTTACTGTGCTAGACGATACATTTTTGGAACTTCTCTCTACTTTAGAAACACTGTCCATAACTAACTAATATTTTCTTTTTTCCTTTCACATGAATACATAACACACGTGTGTGCATGCACACACGGCTGCATTTGCATGTTATTTAAGTTTACAGAGTATTAAAAACAGAGCTGCAATTTGACTTTTTTAAGGTGTATATGACAGTTATATCTCAAAATAGTGCCAGCTTTTTGTTTTCAGTTATATGTACATATTAATTTTGGTAATTGTGACCTGTCTATACTTAAATAGCAAATTGGATCATTTTAGGAAGGTTTTAGCCTACTCAGTACTAAACAGTTAAGCAATTTTAATAATCCAATGTTAAACTTATCAGATTGAATAGTTGCTGGTCATTAGCAGTCCTAGATTTAACATTATCTAAGTTGTGCATATATAGAATGTGAAAGATGAAAAAATGTTTATCCATGATATGGTAAACAAATACTCAGTAGTGGCATCACTGGTTGCATGGACAACCTAAAAACAAAATGTCCTTCAGAATTTGCTTCAAGAGGATCAGCACCTCTCTCCATATAGGTAAGACATTTAGGCTCTCCACTGCTCACAGTGGCTGAATCACCAATTATAACATTTCTGCTTTTCCAGGCTTGATGAGTCTCTTTGGCAGACCTTAGACCTCACAGGTAGGAATCTCCACCCAGATGTCATTGGTCGGTTGCTGTCCCGAGGAGTGATTGCCTTCCGCTGCCCACGATCATTTGTGGACCAACCACTGGTTGAACATTTCAGGTAAAAAAAAAAAAAAACAACTTTTTTTTTTAATGATATTTTTAAAAAATCTTGAGGTAGAAACAGACCAATAATCTTTTTATTCTTTAGAGTCTGAGACAGGTCATCAACGCAGCGTGGAGTGTGAATTTCATGTTGTACATGTGGCCTTTAGGTTGAAATATGACATATATGTCAATGATGATACTGTTCCTGTTTTAGCTCAGGGTTATTCTTGGGCTCTCCCCTAGATCAGAGATATTCACCTGGGGGCCTGGAAGTGCAACTCAGTAGTACAGGATTCATGAGGCCCTGAGTTTGAGCACAGCACCTCCAAAAAAAAAAAAAATCGTCATTTAACTCCTTAGGTTGGTTCCTCAGCAGATGGAGATTGTGAATCTCAGAAGGCCAGGTAGAGCATTCACCAGCAGATCAGGGCTGCCTGGTACTTTCCCATTGGTCATTTCTGATAAATGAAAAAGTAGGAGAAAGTTTTTTCAGATGTACAGCTTGAGCTATCATGGGTGGAGTTACAACTGGGTGGAGAAAAGTCTTCTTGTTGGTTTTATAGTTTTGAGAAAATATATTTCTTTGATGCTGATATTGAACGCAGTATTAAGATTTAGTGTTAGCTCATGTTCGAGTACAACAACTGAAGAGACAAATAAGCTAAAATCAGGAAAGCTAAGAGTGAAACGTGTCTCCCCACTGTAGTACTGTTTCTTTTCTCTTCATCATCAGAACCTCTCCTGCTGCGTTTTTCTACTCCCAGTGCCGGTCCTTAGTCTCCTTCACACACGTGATTTCTTTCCTCCACTCTGAGAAG
Source organism: Ctenodactylus gundi (assembly GCA_004027205.1). NCBI lineage: Eukaryota > Metazoa > Chordata > Mammalia > Rodentia > Ctenodactylidae > Ctenodactylus > Ctenodactylus gundi. The sequence goes on along the minus strand of PVKB01000001.1, from coordinate 1,589,491 downwards.
TGTACCTGGCAGCTGTTCTTCTCAGTCCCCATGCCCTCCTTGAACAAGCTGTGCACCCAGCTTTATGCTCAGGACTTCCAACTCTAACGTGTAGCTCAGCTTTTCTTTTAAACTTCTAGTTGTCCCAAAAACTTTCACTCCTGAATGTTACCTACCTTAATGTTACTATATCTAAAATTAAATTTGGCCTCCCTTTAAACTTGCTCTCCACTGCCTTCCTTGGTTTAATAAATACCACTGGTGCCCACCCACTCAGCCTGGGTGGAAACTCGGAGTCATCATAGGCCAGATGACTTGGCATGCACATCCAGCTCATTCCGATCGCTGTTCTTGCATTTTCTAACTGGGATTCTATTGGCAGCAGCATCTTTACCTAGCACAAAGTTTTTTGAATTTTAAAGACAATTGTGAGTGGAAAGTAACTGTTAGTAATTGATGGCCAGAGCTATATAAAGTACTTGAGTGTGTGTGTGTGGGTTCTTGCTTGTGATTTGTTGTTCGTTTGGGAAGACTTGGTAGTCAGATTTGATCTGGATGTACTTACGTGAGCCACTTAACAGAGTTTCTTTCTTCTCTGCTCAGCCCTTTCCGCGTGCAGCACATGGACCTGTCAAACTCGGTTATAAATGAGCCAGCCCTTCTTGCCATTCTGTCTCGGTGCTCTAAGCTACAAAATCTAAGCCTGGAAGGCCTACAGCTTTCGGATCCCATTGTGAAGTGAGTCTAGCCGGAGTGTGTCCCAAAGGCAGCTGTTTTGTTTGTTAATTTTGTTCTCTGTATGTAGCTGGGGTGCCTTTCTACCTATGTCTGAGATGGACGAAGAAGTGTCTCTCCCGGTGCTGCAGCTTCTGCAGAACTTTTCAGGACTCATTGTGGCTACAAAAGTTAGAATGCAAACTGTGCCAGCTCCTATGCTAGATAGTAGAGATGAAAGGATGAACAGTGCCTGCTCTGTGCTTCATTCATGGAGGAGACCAGATAATTATAGTGCAGAATATTTATTAAATGTACAGGCAGTTGTGTGGCAACACAGTGAGGGGCCTAATTAAGGAGGGAAGCCTTCTCAGAGGAAGTGACTCATTAACTGGGTATTGAAGATACTCAAGAAGGAGATCTCCCAAGTGATAGGACAAAAGGAACAGCAGCCCATATAGAGCTGCAGGTGTGGTGCCTTCCTCCTGCATGGTCAAAGTTACAGATGAGTAGGACCTGGGGAAAGGAGTAGCCAGAGGTGAGGAGACTCAGGTGAACTGTCAGACTCTGGTAGGATAAGAGACAAGGTGAAGAGAAGGTTCCAATAATGGAAGGAACATGTCAAGGACAAAATTTAGGAAACTAGCTCTCTGAGCACCGTGGGGTAGAGCTCAAAGAATCATAGAAGAGACTGGACTAGAGTACTGTTGTGCTCATTCAGATGAGAAAGGATGAAACCTAATATAAAAAATATAGCAACAATAATAGTACCTAACATTTGTTAAGGACATACATACCACACATAAATTCTTTAAATGTATTCTCATTCAGTTCTGACAGCAACCCTATCAAATATATTCTTATCCTTCCTTTTCCGAGACATGAAAACTGAGGCACAGAGCAGTAAATACCTTGTCCAGGATCACACACTTAGTGCATGGCCAAACCAAGATTTGAACCTGGCATTATAATATGATTCCAGAATAATGGATCTTACTAAGTTTGCTAAACAGGGTATTTATAAATATAGTAGAAAAGAGGAAAATTTTAAGAGATGTGTAATTGAATGAACCTTATAACTTTACAAATAACAAGTTTGCTTACAATCTAATTCCAATTATGAGCCAAGTCCTTTATTACACTATAGAATTTAATCTATCTGCCCAAGAGGATACCGTTTGTTGTTACCATTTTACAGACAAGTAAACTGGGGAAATGGGCCCTACTTGATGTCACAGAGATGGCGAAGTGTGAATTTTAATGTTACTTCTTCTAACTCAAAGGCCAGTGCCTCTAGTCACAATTACAGCCTGCTTTCCTCCAAATACCCGTTGATCAAAATGGGTACCCTACATTTTTCTATTTTCCAGTAATCTTGCACAGAACTCAAATTTAGTGCGACTAAACCTTTGTGGATGTTCGGGATTTTCTGAATCTGCCCTGAAGACTTTGCTATGCAGCTGTTCTAGGTAAGGAAAATTTGAGACTACATTATACAGCTCTTGTATCTAATATAGTTATTCCTCACTTCCAGATAGAGTTGAATGAACTGCTGGAGCTATTCCTAACTGTCCACATTCTCTACTTGGATAATGTGTCCTATAAAATTTCTCTAACATAGGGAACAAATCAGTCATTTGTAATGAAGGGATGCTTGTATAGTAATCCCTTTTTTCTGTTTGTTACTCTTAGAGTAAGGAAAATGTTGTAATGTATTTCTCAGTGTGGTTGAAAGAATTCTAACTATAATCTAGTTTTTTACCCCAATATTTGCATATCTGACTTGGATGGGGTTTTTTTTTAATCAAATGTTTCCTTATAAGCATAAATACTAAGAAATGTGGGTGATTCCATTTATATCTTTTATAATAATGTCAGTGTAAAGGATACAGAGCTCCATATGTTACTAAGAGAATATGTGATGTATGTAGTACACAATGCTATATGTATTTCACCTATCCCTTCGTCTCAGTGGTACAGCATTTGTATTTGTGTCTCTAAGTGATTGATTGGAAGTATATTGCCTTTGCATAAGACTGTATCAGAGAGATAAAGGCATATAGTGCTATATTTAGTCACCAGTGCTGGGAAGTGCTGATTGTAGTTTAATACTTGAACATTGTGTTTGAAATCCTAACCAAGGGCTCAGTTAGCTAACTAATGGCTCAGGTAGGATTAGATAAAGTGGATTTCTGCAGTATCTGCATCTCTTTATCATGAATCCCCAGTATAATCTTACCAGTCTTTAAAGTATCTCAGGTAACTGCTCGGTCACTGTGGTGTTTGTCAGTCACCTGGATGATTTGAGAAATAAGATATAAAGGCTAGAACTTCTCCCTGCAGTTCTGGAATGAGGTTTGAGTGTTCAGGAAGAGGAAAGGACTCCCCTTCATTTCTAAAAGAGGCCAGCGTTTATGAGTTCCTTTGCTTAGGTCTGGTAACTTTCAGGGCAGATGAGTCAGGGAGCGTAGCAAGGGGGAAAGCAGTTTTGTATGCGCCAAGGTCAGTGCTTAGAACGGCAGATAATCTGTGCATAAAATGACAAGTACTCTTCTGTTCTATATTTTGTGCCAGCTTGAGGTATACTCACTCCTGGGTGAGGGGTTTATGTTTCCCTACTACCCTTCTTGCAGATTAGATGAGCTAAACCTGTCCTGGTGTTTTGACTTCACTGAAAAGCACGTACAAGTTGCTGTCACACACGTGACAGAAGCAGTCACCCAGCTGAATCTCAGTGGTTACCGAAAGAATCTCCAGAAGACAGGTAAGAGTTTCCAGGCTGGGGCCATGGAGGCTTTTAAGGGTAGTAACAGATTTGATTGGTTGAGCACCTCCTCAGTTCTCTTCCATGTCAGTTTTCCCATTTAGTGCAGTGCACGTGTTATTTCCATCTGAGAAGCTGCTGATGAGAAGAGTTAGATAAAGGGAGTAACTAAAGGCAAGGTTTGAACCCAGAATCTGGAAGGAAAAAAACTAAAATTATTTTTAGGGAGAAAAAATATTTTTATTCAACTGAGTAATAGTGAAAACCCTAAGATAAGAATAGATAAATGCATTACACAGCTGGCTCTGTAGCTGTTGTCTCTGCATGGTGGATTTAACCGACAATGGATCAAAAATATTTGGGGCAAAACAACCTCCATATTTTTCTTGTTATTTTTCCCTAAAAAAATATAGTATCATATGAGATTAAAGTATACAAGAGGATGCACATAGATTCTGTGCCGTTACTATTGTATATAATGGACTTGAATATCATTGAATTTGGTGTCCAACGTGGTCCTGGAGCCAGTCCTGCATGGATACCAAAGGATGATTTTGTTTAGTGTTAAGCAGTGTTTCTCAGCTAGGGACAATTTTGTCAGCCAGTGTACATTTGACAACGTTGGAAGACAGGATCTCACCCAGTAGCCCAAGTTGCCTTCAAACTCACAGCATTCCTCTGCCTCAGAGGCCTCTCAGGAACTGGGATTACAGGTGTGCCTTACCACATCTAACTGCTGTGTGGTGCTGGGGGATCAAAGCTGGGGACTCAGCCTTCCTAGGCAAGCACTTTAATCATTGAGCTGTGCCTCCAGCCCCTAGGAGACATTTTTAATTATTGGAGCTACAGAGATGCTGTTGGCACTAGGAGAAACCAAGAATGTTGCTAAACAGTTGGTAGGACAGCAGAATAATATATTCCAATGCATGGACGTCTGAAGCTAGCAGTGCCGGCGGCAGATAGGGTCTTCATAAACCTCATCATTTGTCTGTGCTTTTTTTGTAAATACGATATTGAGAAAGTCTTGATTTGCAAACATAAGTAGTGACATGGAAATTTTTTCCCACAGTTTAAGGTTGAAGTCTTGGATTCACAAAACCTAGTTAATCTAACAGTGTACACTAACCGTATCTCAGTGTCTTGATGTTGGTACTAATTCATTTGAGTATACATATGTTGTTCAGTGAGTTTTTACTATACTTAAAAATATTTGAATCCAATATTTGCAAATACTTCTTAAAATTCGTTTCATCTTGGCAAACAATTCTTCCAGGGCATGTTATGACCTCTAATATGTAAGATACATAAGGGCTGATCAAAATATACAGCTAATATTTGATTTTTTAAAATTATAACCTGGGCCTGGTGGTGTAGGCCTATAATCCCAGCACTCTAGGAGGCTAAGACAGGAAGATCACAAGTTCAAGCCCAGCCTGGGCAAGTTTCCCTACCCATTTTGAGTCATACGTGTATTGATTCATTTTCTGCTTACAGAGTAGCTCAGCTTATGACATTGTTCCAAATTCTGATGTTATTTAAAATTTCAACACCTTGGCTAACTGCTGTTGACAATTTGGTGTATTTGCTCATAGCCTTCTTTCTCTTTTTTCTTTCTTTTACTTTCTGTGAGTTTGTGTGTAAATGTGAATTTATGTGTGTTGCACTGTATATATTTTATCATTTATTTTGTTTTCATGATGTTAAAAAGCTTGTTTTCTTTTTTGTACTTCTGGGGATCAGACTGAGGGCCTCGTGCTTGCTAGGCAAGCTCTCTACCACTGAGCTGTACAACTGGAAGACAGCGGTTTTTTTTGATTTGGTGGTTCCTAATTCCATTTAATATCTTTTACTCCATTTTAATAAAAATGGAGCTTTGTATTTTGCAAATTATCCATTCATATCTTTATGTATTTGCTATAGTCTTCTTTCTCCTTATGTAAGACTTTATTTAACTTACATGGAAAACATTTATTTTATGATTTATTTTTAATTTTCTGATACTTCTCTAATTGTTTTAATATGATAGCTTAATATAATTAAATACCTGTCCACATATTTATATTTAGAACTCTTTAATACATGTGCAATTTATTGGGATAAATTAGAGTTGCAGAAATATTTTTTCCATTTATGATAACAGCATTGTGTTTTTCTAATAAACCCTGATTTTCATTACTGACACGAAGTGCCACTTTTATATTGCTTTTTAATACATACTAGTATTTGATTTTACTCTTTCTCACTGTGACTGGGTTCTTTTCCTTATTTTTCTAGCCAGTTACTGATGATGTATGAATAAGGAATGGATTATTGATAACTAGTTGTTTCTATACTTTCTTTTATTATTTCTAATAGTTTGTTAGGTACTTTCTTGGATATCTCGACTAGAAAATATTATGTGCCAAGATGATAGTTTTGGGATTCTTTTTCCTCATAATGTGTGACTAGAACTCGTTGTCCCAGCCTTCCAGGACGATGTTAAAGGACAGCAGTGATAGCAAATATCCTTGTCTTATTCCTCATTTTATAATGACCCTCATGTTTGCTTGTTTTTCCTAGATATCTGTACCTTAATTAGAAGATGCCCCAACCTTGTCCACCTAGACTTAAGGTATTTGTTTATTTTAGATGAAAAGTTGAAAAATCTTGATTGCTCATAGAATGGAAAAAGATCTTACTGTTAAATTGAAAGAACTAAGCAGTAATATTATCACTGGTGGTTTTGAGTGTCTTTTCTTCTGCTTTGTTACAGTGATAGTATCATGCTGAAAAATGACTGCTTTCCAGAATTTCTTCAGCTCAACTACCTCCAACACCTATCACTCAGTCGGTGCTATGATATAATACCTGAAACACTACTGTGAGTATTTTTTATTGCATTTATTTATTGGGACAAGATCTCACTCAGTAGTCCAGGCTGGTTCTGAACTCTGGTGCCCAACTCATCACAGCCTCAGCCTTCCCTGGGTCGTGCTGGAACCACAGGAATGTGCTACCAAGCCCTATGTAAGTGTTGTGTGGTGCTGGGAAACTGGAGCCAGAGCCTTGTGCATGTGTTCTAACTGCCCCTCCTGTTTTGCTTCTAATGCTAATGTGATGTTAAAATCTATTATTATTAGCAACAGACATTGAAAACTTATATATTAATCTTAGTATATTGGTAAAGAAAGACCAGCAAAATTTTAAAAAGCCTTTTGCTTAAAATGTCTGATAAAGTTAAATTCACTAAATATTATTTCACTGTCAGTTTTTATAAGTCATGGAATGCCGTGATCATGCTGAGGACTTAAACCGCATGGAGAAGATGGCCTTTTACCTCCAGGGCACTCAAAATATGACTGGCATGGCAGACCCAGTGTCAGTGATTTTTGGTTCCTAAATATTTCAGATCAGTTCTAGTTGATTTCAAAAGCATGTACCTGGGTTTAGTGGGGGAAGTTTTGTATTCTAGCAGTGCATATCCTGGATGGTCAATGAACATGAACAGTCAAACATGTGGGTGGTACATATTGTAAGATTCTCATACTCTCTAAATAGGAGAGTAACATCCAAAAGAGTAAAGGGCCTCATCCAGATGTGATGGTGAGTTAGTGGCTGAGCTGAATCTAGATCCTGCTTGTCCTGGGCAGGTGCAGAATAGTCTGTCTCCTCTCGTGATTCATCTGAGGCTTAATTTTATCTTTTCAGCAGCTTCCATTGCATCAAGGGAATACGGGGGGGGGGGGGGGCACAGTCTAATCCATCTTTCATTTAGGAAGGTCAATACCCGAGGCTTGGGAATAATACCACCTAGTTTTTTAGTCTTTTTTTTTTTCCGTATGGTTTTGCTAGGGCCAAATGTAAGTGTATAGCAGCTTCACTGAAAACCACAAGAGGTCAGTATCGGATCGGGTGCCTTTTCTCGTTACGGCTGATATGCCCTACCTGAAGCTGCTGTAGACAGTCAACTCTGTAGCCAAATGCCAGTCATTTAGTTTCATCTTCCCTAAGAAAAGTGGAAAATTTGAACAAAGAATGTATTTAATCACCAGGTAATGACTGGATCTCACAAGTTAGTGCAAAAATAAATAAATCGGGTATTCCAGTTACGTAAAGTTAACTAGCACAAATAGGAAATCAGGTAACTCTGTGAATGATCATGTTAATCTTAGGGCTGATGGCCTGAGCTAACATCTCATTTAGCAAAGCCCCACCTAATAGGATGCCAGTGTTTACCTCTGTGGCTCTCAAAATAGACTTTCTTGCAACAGAATGAGTTTTTGTTGGTTTAACAGCAGGATCTGGGATTTTCTTTAACTATGCACGTTTTCCTTCTATATTTCCCCTCATAATTATTCTTATTAGTATATGTTTGTGATACACAATTACTACATTCAAGTTGGGAACTGGTGCAGAAACACATTACATCTTACTCATTTTTATTTTCCCTTCTCACCCTTCTGCCTCCCTCGGTCTCCAGATCTCCTTCCCAGCTCCACAAGCTCTGCCTCTATGGGGAGGAAGTCGTGAGTCCTCCCATTTTAAGAATTTTGAAACCTCCCTGCAGACAGTGTAAATGATAGTTAGACCTGGAGTTACAGACCTAGGTGTGAACTTTCACTGCACTATTATCATTCATTTGTCTAAATCTAATTTTGTTTTTTTTAAGACAGAGTCTTACTCTGTAGTCTAGGCTGGTCCTGAACTCATTAGGTAACCTGGGTTGAACTTGAACTCAGAGCAATCCTTGGCCTCAGCTTCCCGAGTGCTGGGATTACAGGTGTGTGCCACCATGCCCGTCTTATGTGGTGCTGGGGAATCAAACTTGGGGCCTTGCCCTTGCTAGGCAAGTGTTTAAATCTAATCTTGAAAGAAGAGAAGCCAGGATCTCCAAGGGCTTGAATTTAATTCTGAGTCAACACCCTAGAATAGTGGAAGACAACACAGACCTCGAAGCTCAAAGTAACAGTGTTTCTTTAGACATCAAGTAAATAATATCATTTAATATTATAAATCCTTTGAGTTTGTTTTGTTGATACCCTATTCTTAAGTTTCTCAAAATAAAATGTCCCTGTAATTTCATTAATTCTGGCAGTTGCTGTATGTGGCATATATAATAAAAATTCCAGCGTCTCAATTTCCAGAGAGCCAGCCATTTATGATAAAGAATGGAAAGCTGGGGCAGAGGCTGAGACAGATTACCATGAGTCCAAGGCCAGCTTGGGCTCCAATGAGTTCAGGACCAGCCTGGGCTACAGAGCGACAGACTCTCTCTCTCTCTCTCAAAAAAAAAAAAAAAAAAGAAAGCAATGTATCCCAGAAGGGGTAAAACTTAAGTGTCTTTCATCTGTAATAATTTTTAAATACTTAGGCTCAAGTTTAGGATTTTCTTCCATGGGTCCCTGGTCTCCCCTATATTTCCTTATTCCTTAATTAGGCTTATTTCTTACGGATAAACTTTCTTCTAATCATCCCCTAGTTCTTACTCAAGTCAGAAACCTAAGAAGCTAGAGAACATAAGCTGATCTAAGATTAGCAAAGGCTTAAAATTTCCTGTTAAACAAATCTGTATTTTAGATTTTATAAGGAAAAGCAGGATTATATAGATGAGGTAAGAAATCTGAGTTATAAATACCTTTTCTATAGGAAAACTGAACAAAGATCCTTAAGATATCAACATCACTTTACCTTATTAAATTAGAAAGAATGTTTTTTAAGTGTTTCATTTCTGTTTGTTATCATCATCCCTTTGTTTGGTTTCAGTTTCTTCCATTATAATGTCAAAGAGACACTTAAAATTGGTTTTTCTGTCTTGTAGGTAATGTACATACCACAAGGCAATTATTTTTTGTCTCCTTAAAATATTAAGAATTTCTGTTCTTTGACCATCAGCCCATCTTCTGTGGCTCCCTTCCCACGTGTAGCTCTGAGAGTGAGGCATAATTTGCTTCCTTCCCACAGCTCTCCTCCTGTGCCGTTTCAGGAACATTTGCTCCTCTGTCATCTGTCGTCCCTCCTCCTTTCCTTACCACCACTTACAGTTTCTTCTTTTAAGTATTATGCACTGCAGAATGACTCAGAGTTTGGCTGCTTTGGATAGCCCAGGAGCAAAAATCTCACAGTTAGTATCAAGCTGCATATGCTCAGGTTTCACCTAAAAAGGGATTCCAGGTTGGAGCAGGACTGCTGTCGTCTTCAGCGATCATAAGTATAAATATGCATGAACTGTGACCTTCCTTTTGTATTCCTGTTTCTAAAGTCCTGAAATGAGTTTACTTCAAGAACAGCAATTTATTCTTTTCTTTTGACTTTCAGACATTCTTGCCCTCTTTTGAACAGTATATTTTATGTAGGCAATGTTTTTATACTCTTACATATGCTTATTAACTCTGCTAACATACATTAAATGTTTGTGGTGTTTAAGAAACTTCATGGACTGTAGAATAAATACATTGAAAAGGGCACTAGGAAAACTGAAGAGCAGATTAAGGTTGTCAGGTCTTAAGGCCCAGTGAACAATGTAGGTTCCATAAATACAAGCATCAAGTTTAGGACAGGTGATGCCACAATCAGAATGATGCCTTGGACACTGGTGCACAGAATAGGCTGAAGAAAGAAAGGTTAGAGGCCAGGAGACAGTTAGGAAGCAAGTTTGATTGTGACAAAGTGCAGATATAAAGGGTGCCTCTACCTCTATGTCTTGTGTGTTCATTGGTGTGTTCATTGAACTGTAGTGCAAATACAGATCAGAGATGAGTTTCTAGGTACATAGATTTCTGTTCACAAGAATCATTTCCAACACCAAAAAGTATTTACTTTGGGAAAACAGCCTTCCTTTTTTGTGAACTAGAGCTTCACTGTTGGTGCAGCTGTTTTTCACTTAAAGTGAAATATCTAAGAAGTCGAGTAGCCTATATCTAACAGGAAAAAAAAAAAGTAGTATGTAGAGAAGTAAGGGGCTGTCACCTTCTTCTGTAAAGGTGTGATTTGGCACCCCTTTTTCTCCATCTGTACCCACCTATATAACTATACCTAAAATATCCTAAGGAACTCAATGGCGATTTCGTCACACATACTGGACTTGATTATGAACCATCACTAAGAAGTCAGAGATCCTATTGATACCTCCTTTTGAGAGATGCCACCTAGTTCGAATACAGGTCATATCCACATCCTTAAATCGCATGGAACTTCTAGTGGTTCCAGCTGACACCACAATAAAACTTCCACTTTCAACATCACTAGCTTGCTGGCACACAACAGTGACCTCTTTCTGATCATGGTGTAAGCCAAGAATGTAGAAAGGAATCAAATATGGTTGGATTTTCAATAAACTTAAGAGTATTCTAAGTTTGTTAGGAGGCTCATTCAATAAAGTGCACATTGGTGTGCCTTTAGGCCGTGTCAGTCAAGCTACATCGAGTGTGTTTCCTAGCAAATGACTTTTGCTACATATGAGGTCATTTATAGAAGCTTATGTTTGCAGGTTGCATTTTATAGAATAAGATATTGTAAAAATTGGATCATGTAACTGATCAATTTCTCTGAAAGTCTTTCTCTTCCTTTCCAGTGAACTTGGAGAAATTCCCACACTAAAAACACTACAAGTTTTTGGGATCGTGCCAGATGGTACCCTGCAACTATTAAGGGAAGCCCTTCCTCATCTGCAGATTAATTGTTCCCATTTCACCACCATTGCTAGGCCAACTATTAGCAGCAAAAAGAACCAGGAGATATGGGGCATCAAATGCCACCTGACACTGCAGAAGTCCAGTTGTCTGTGAAGTCCTCAGGGCAGGATGCTCTCTTCGCCCTCCGGAATGGGGGACAGGAAGGAAGCCCGGCTGCTGGAACACTCAGCTAGTTTTATTGATTATTCCCTCAGGCTTCATGCTGCCGGTATGTTAGGGAAGTATTTGAAAATGAAAATATGAAGTGTTGCTTTTTTAAAAATATAAAAGCTTATGTCAATGCTATATCTTTAAAAGTCTTAAGTTTTACAGGCCTTTGGAATTTCAGGAGAGCAAACCTATGATTCTAAGGTACCTTTTTAAAGAGAGAAAAATGGTCATCTCTTTAGAATCAACTTTAAAAATTACCATAGGCTAACCATTTTCACAGCCTATGTGGTATCTTCTATTTAAATTTTCAGTATTGTTTTGTAAGATAGGACTTGGAAGAACAGTGAGCTATATATGTATTGTTAGCTGAAAGAGTCAGAAGATGAGGTTTGAGGCAGTCTCTTCTGGGGGTTAAAAAAAAGTATTTCAATTTTATCTTTATATTTCAAATTAGTTTCAAATTAGAAACAATAGTCCAGTGTAATTTAAATAACATAAACTGAAGGTGACCAGAAGTGTAGAATCGGTATAGGGTTTGGCACCTTAAGAGGCAATTTCCTGTGACAGATTAATTTGATATACTTTAATGTTCATGCAAGTACTGTGTTCCCAGAATCTAAATTAGGTGAAAATATAATTGTGGTTTTGTAATTTTTAATCAAATTGTATTAACATGGATTATTTAGCTTTTAAAATGACTTCATTTTAGAAAAGAGTATTATCCTAATCAGTCTGCTCTTGAAAGTATAATGGAAAAAATTCTGAATTGATACTGCCTGCTTTTCTTTAGTGCTGAGATTATTTTATACTATAGAATCAAGTATTTTAAATTCTTTTTTCTAGTGCTGTCTTGTAATAATCGCTTCAAACTACACACTATGTAAGTTTACTGGATCTAAGAACTGCCTGTTCCTTAAGTCAGAAATGCACCAGAAGCAGGCACGTGTTCTGTGCAGTTTCAGAGCAGCTGGCACTGCTAGCACCTACATCCTAAGAAGTCACACTCAGATGTTGAACTTTTGATGGTGTGTGTGATTTTATTTGTAAAACAACCACAAAAAATACTAGTTATGAGTTGATGATCTCCCCATATGCCTACAATGCAATAGCCAAAACTCTATAAACGTTTTTAATCAAAAACTTTTAAGTTACAAAAAAAATAATATAAGTGCCCTTATCTGCTCAGAACTAAGGACAAACATTTTAGTATTACACGGGAAATGATTATGCTTCAGTTTCCTAGAAGGCAAAAAGTGCTAACTACTACTTGAAATTATTGTTTACAAACATGACAAGGGCTGGTGATAGGGTCCGGATGGATTCTTGACTTCCGGATGCCCTCAAACATACAGTACCTGTACTTCCAAACTCAAGTCCAATCATAAGCTATTTTACCAACATGTCGGAGTAATCTGTATTTTTTGTATGTGATTTCTACTTTTATAGACTTGTTTTAAAATAAAACATTTTTATAAAAATGAGTATTTGAGCTGAATTATATCCCTTTCCTTCCCTTTTTTTTTTTAAAATACATTGTTAAAATTAGAAGGTGTTCACTGTGGGTTACCATGTAGCTGGTGGCCTCTAGAAGAGACCTTTCAAACAGCCCATAACAATATTCTGTGTGTTGTATATACAGGTCACATTACATAATACATTTGGAAAAGGTGCTAAATACTCACTTATTGTCTTTAAAGTGCTTCCCTACAGTAGTGGCATTTATAAAACATTTGCATTCAAGTAACAAATACTATGATAGTCAAGTACTGTTGATAAAAGTGACACTTCTTAAATACAGACTTGACTAATATTGTCTGTATTTTACTATCATTCTGAAAAGATTTGTTCTTTTATGCCCAACAGCCTTCCATTTGTTTTAAAACCATCCATTAAAACAATGGAACAGTGAGTTCACCCAGTCCTATTGATTATTCTTATACATTACCTCTACTGTGCCTTTTTTTGCTTTTAATGTTGAAAAATGTCAAATAGATGGAGTAAATAGTGAATGTGGTTAATCCCATCCTCCATTTTCAACTATCATCAACTCCTGGCCAGCCTCACTATCTGTGATCCCAGACATTTCTCTTCCCTCCACACAGACCATTTTGAAACAAAATTCCTACATGTGACTTCATAACTCTTTCACTATGTTCTTCTAAAACAAGTAGGGAATGTCAGCCCAACCAAGGTAACTCACATTTTGGTGAGTTAATTGCTTTTACCAAATATAACAGAGTAGCTTTTAAGTTGATCTTTATTTATTTATTGTGGCACTAAGCATTGAACCCAGGGCTTTTATGCTGCACTACATCTCAAGCCCATATTTTATTATCAGAGACAGGTCTCACTAAATTACCTAGGCTGGGCCTGAACTTGTGATTCTCCTGCATCAGCCTCCCAAGTGCTGGGATTATAGGCCAGTGCCACCAGACCCAGATTAATGTGATAATTTAAATGGTCCACAAATAATGTCATGAGTACCCAAATTTATGTGATACAGAAATGATGCCGTAAGTATCTAAATGGCCTTTGACAGAGAAAGGTTTTCAAAGAGAAATTCTCCTGAACTAGGTCAGAGACGTGGAATATCAGGAAGGGCATGGAAGATTCCTGAGTTGTCAGGTGTTTTCAAATGTGGCTTTGTTTTAATATTAGCATGGTCCATGTGGTGCAACTGATTGATGTTCTTAAAAGTTTTAATCCTCGAGTTCCCTTTCCTCTTGCATATATATATTTAGAAATTACACATTTGTCCTGTATTCCATAGTCTAGATTTTGCTGGTATCCAGGGAATGATGCTTAACAGGTTAATCTATCCTTTGTTTTCATAAATTGTTGGTTAGGTCAGGCATCATAAAACCCATGATAAAAAGCTTTTGTCCCTTATGAAACATTTGATAATGCCTGAAGGTATTTTAAGAGATATATAATCGTTCTCCTTTTTAACTTATACTAATATCACTTGAGGACCTCTGGTTTCTCATTGTCCTATGCTGTTCACAAACTGCAGAGATAGGAGGGAGGGAACTCTGGCCTAATGCTCATCGTTATTTCTAGATAAGATCCATGCGTCCCTTTTGTCCCAGCGAACTCAACTACTGTTAAACATTTACAGAGTCGGTGGTGTGGAGGGCACTAACTTAACAGCACAGGGGAAGGCAAATAGTCTAGAGACTGGGCAAACCAGGAAACCCCTTGTCACTGGTTATGCTAACTGCAGAGCAAGCACGGAGCTTTCTTCTTCCCTTTTCCCCACCTAGCCATATCTCCCAGGAAGCCTCTACTAAGCATCTAAATGGAGTTGTTTTTGTTTTAACAATTATGTTCCTGTTTTAGTGAATCTGAGTATTAAAATGCTGCTATTTTGATGTTTCTCAAAATGAGCACGAAGATATCTAAATTACATTTTTGACCATTAAGTCAATATTTAAGATGCTTGAATAATACTAAAAATGTTTTCTATTTTTATTTCTAGGTGCTTAGTGGTTTTACTTAAAATGTCTTGAAATAAGAGTTAAACTATTTATGCCTTCCTTAATGTACAGAATTTAGTAAGACTTTTTCTGACTTAGGCCAATTCCTTATGAGTATGTATGTTTTGAAGTGAAAAATAAATTGCATTTGAGAAAATAAAAAAACTGAACTTTACTTCAGCCATACATTTACTATTATCCCATCACATATACATAGTGTGTGTGTGTCTATATATATATATATATAGATATAGATATGCGTGTTTCATTCTATTATCTGTAAGTTACATTATTCCTGTGATCTTTGCACTATTGTTTTGGTATATAAGGATGTATACACTGACACAAATGAATTGACTTTTCAGTGTTTTAAGTTTAAACTTACATTGCTATTTTCACAGTTGAGCAATGGACATTGTAACCATAATTTATATGACATGACACCTTTTCAACTCAAGCAAATATTTTACAATAAAATACATGCATTATTTAAAAAAACAAAAAAAAACTATGTAAATTTTTGTATATGAGGCCAGACATTTAGTAAAACTTACGAGTTGATGTACTTAGGACCACGACTGTAAATGGAACATCAAAAATCCCAATTATTATGTCCCAATTATTGCAAAAGTCTCCATTTTCCAGGTTAGCACTTCACCATCTAACTGATCACATTCTGTGTCCAACGTAACAGTGAAGAAAGTCTGAGGGGAAAGTCCTTTCCTGAAGGTTTTTCATAGAATTTGTTTTCCAAATAATGATCCCATGAGGGTTAAGGAAATAAAAAAGAGAGATTAACAGTGGTTTCATTTTATTTGCATATAGTTGCCATTAAAAGGTTAACTCAATCATATAAACATTTTCGCTATTCTAACATCCTTTTCATATCTTACAAATAGATCCAATCACAAACCAGAAGTTGTATTGCACATGGAGCATATTCTGTACCTTTCAGACCTTTTTAAAAATATGGCTCCTAAGTAATTTCACACAGTTGGGTAACCTACTGTTACATATTAACAAATCTATGATATAGCACAGAGGTATCCAGACAATATTCCTTGAGTTCATGGAGTTGGCAGTTTTTTTCAAGAATGGCATTTTTTTCAAAAAGGTACTTAAAGCCTATTAGAGCATGTTCTATAATATGGAATTTTAACTTCTTTGTGAAATGATATATATACCATTTTTAAAAAATGGAAATTGGATTCAGCTCTGGGAAAACTAGTTTTTGTTTTATTTCCATCTAATGCAGTATATAAATTCTTCTATGAGGATTACTAATTAAGGAAAAAAACCAAATACCTCAGGATATACATCAAAATACAGGTTACCTTTGCATTAAATATTCTTATTTTCTGTGATAATGCAACATATTAAATGTTGGCAAAGCTGACAGTACTCAAGTACACATCCTATAGCCCCCATAGAATTTTACTTCTGAGCTCATCAGACTCATTCTAGAGACAATCCGTCTCGTCCGTCAGTGTATATCCCCCACTGAACAGTAACTTATGGCACACAGGGGTTTAGTATTTGTCACTAACAAAATATCACCAGCATACAGTGAAAAAACTTCAGATAAATGTCATCAAAAGTGTTTTGTTATTTAGCAACAGGGGCTTTTTGTGAAATTTCTAGGATTATTTATATCAATGATTAAATAAAAGTTATTTCCAAAAATGAAGGAATTCTCATAATGGGGAGAAAAGCCATCCCATTTTATACAATAAAACTGTTGTGTAAAATTTGGAATATGAGATAAACCCACCACAATATTAAGGCAATTCCAAAACTACTGTTTTAAATACTTACTAAAGAAATCCATTCTTTTGTGGTAGTACTCCAAACACTAAATGAGATTTTTTAAAAAAGAGTTTTGTCCAACTCCTGAGAAAAATACCAATTAATTCATCCTTTTAGTCCTTGAATCCATGTACTAGATAACTTTAAAGGTGGATGGACACATCATTTTTAAAATTTTTTTCAGATCTAAAGTAGCTACTGGATAATTAGTATATTTGTAACAACAGCATCATGATTTTGTCCCAACAGATGAATTTCACCCAGCATTGTTGAAAGTAAGCAGAACGAAAGAGTATTCACGTATAAATAATTTCAAAAGTGAATGAGATTTTTAAGTCAATACAGTCATCCCATCATCATTGTGTCCTAAATTAGAAAAATTTTAGCATGTATAAAAAACATTTACCTATTTCATTTAGGTCAATATCAGATTTATCAAAATTACCTATCTTCAAAAATTTAAAAATTGTTAGGTACTATGAAAAATAAGCATTTCGATCAAACAATATGTATGATCAGTTCCACAAAGGAAGGGAAGAAAAGGACACCTGTACAGTTAAATTTCAAATCCTAAACATTTAATCTTTTATTTAAACCTGTCACTAAATTTAAAAAGATACCACCAATACTCTCAGTTATCAACTGTAAATAATATAGAAGGTTCACTGGTACCAGTGCTAGTCTGTTTAGTCCATCTGTTTTCTCAGTCAAATCTTTCTTCTAATCAGAATCCAACAGAAGAATAATGTAAACATCATTTTCTTTGTCACCTCTGAGTCCAGGGACAGCCAGTCTCCAACATCACCAAAAAGGAAGAAAAAAAAACAAAAACAAAAACAAAAGTAGCTTTATAGCTGACAGTCTGTTTCACAGTAAAAATATTTTCCAGTAATCAAACTTTGTCATCTAAGGCAATCTCTCACTGTTCCAGAATCACGGTTCGAAGCTCATCTTCTTTATTGATCATCATTGAAGCAATTGCCCCATCATTAAATTCAAAAGAAGTTCCTCCATCCACAACCATACAGGCGTCCCAACAGCGAGAACGAACACAAACCCTAGGCAGACGGATAAACGTTGAAGGTTTTTGGTTTTTTTTAACTCTTAACGATTGTTTGTAAATTAAATTTTTATCTAAACTGGAAAATCCCTTGGCCTTGATTTTTAAAATGAAGTTGCTCTTTAATGTTAGAAAATGAGTAACTATGTGAACAACATGGAGACATCAAAGTCTGAGGTTTCATGTGATCAGGACAGCACTGTTCACTCACCTGTCAGCAACTGAGGGCACAGATGATGGAACTCACAGCTGTTCTCATTTGACTGGTGAGTTACTACTTTTACAAGTATTTTAAGTACAGAGAGTCTTTTCATGTAAATTTCTTACATAAAGAGAACTTACACAGAAGACAGACAAATTACTGGTGTACAGCTCAGTGGATACGCGTAATTACTCCACTCAGAAGCCAGCACCTTCTCCCTGCTGCTGCCCTGCTGCTCCTTCCCAAGCACACTCCCTGTCCTCATTTCTGTCACTGTAGTAGTAAGAGCTGTGCCTCTTCTTGAACTTTATATAAATGTACTTTAGTCATTCTAGTGGATATATAGAGTATCGTATTACATAGTTTTAATTTTCATTTCCCAAAAGACGAGTAAGCTTAGGCATTTTTCACTTTTATTGTCTATCTCCTTTTGTAAAATGCCTTTGGCTTTTGAAATTTTTATATTGAGATGGGTTAATGAAATGAAATTTTTATACACTACTTGTGTATCTCTGAAATGCTTGTGGTTTCATTTTTTCAGACTTTGGAATACTCACATATAGATGATGAGCTATCCTGGGGATTCTACAAAGTAGTCTAAACAAAACTACTTAGGATTCATACACACTTTACACACAGCATGACTCTAATTTTATACAGTATTTCTAGTGCACCTACATTTTGACTGATTAATCACATGAAGTCAATTGTGTAATTTTCTGCTTATGGCATGTCTGCTCATGAAGTTTTGGATATTGAAATGTTGCAGATTTCAGATTTCCGGGTTTAGGATGCTCAACTTGCACCATATAATCAGGGCTATGAGCCCACTGCTGCGTACAGGTCCTACAGATTTGTTTATCAAAATAAATTTTCAAATACATAAACTTTAAGATATGTTTTTACTTGAAAACCCAAATGTATATTTACCTAAAAAATATTCACATTGTAGGTAGAATTTTATAATTCAACTGTTCTTTGCCATGAGATAACATTTTCTCATAATTACAGACTTTTGTACAAACTAGGCAAAATTTTATAAAAATAAATTCTACTCACTTGGTTATCTCTGTGGGGGCAGAAACAGTTAAAGCAAATGTATAAATGGAGGATCACTTTTAAAGAAAAGCAGAAAGAAATGAGTCCTTCTTCAACTTAGGTTCTATATGAGTATTTTTTTCCACAGCTTATAAAAAATAAATGCTATCTAATTGCTTTTTTCACATCATAAATTTGATCTTATTATCTTGACACATTAAGAAACCAACAAATCAACACCACTAATTAAAACCTTTTCATTTGAATAAATGACAGTAAGTTTGAAAATTTATTAGCCAAGTTAGCATGATGCCTCATTAGATTACCATTTCTGCCACATTAATTTGAAACAAGTTAATCTAAAGAAATGTAATACTCTTACAGTATGTTTTATATTGAATGAAAGACATTAAAAGTCACAAGTCAGACCTAGGATGCTTACTTTGAGGAGAAACAACGCTGTCGACTGCTTGAGAAAACTCGGTTTGCTATTGGCTCTCGAATACTGAAAAGTATTTTTGGTTCTTCTGGACTGTAGAGCAGGGATTCATTATACTCATCTGTTACTATAAAAAAAAAAGTACATTCAATAAAGGATCTTTACTTCTGAGAAAGGTTAAAAAAAAAAATACTGTTCCCAACTTAAAAGCAATTCTGTTCCAAAGGTCTTTTTGGGAGCAGTTTTCATGAAACTCATACTTCACAATAAATAAATAAATAAATAAATAAGTACTAGATTCCATGGCTAGCCCACAAAAGTAAGTATGACCTACAATACAGCAGAAGTAAGTATATCTGGGGAAAAAAATTAAAAGCTAACTACAAAGCTTGCAACTCAAGAGTAAGTAGACTAAAGTAGAATCTGAGGTACCACATCCCCCTGGTGTGTTTTTCCCAGAATGCCATGTGAAAGAGTTTATAACTTAAAGTCTTGATACAGAATGTAGTCACAAACAGTGGCAGGCAATATGCTATTTCCAATGAAACTGTAATTATCCAAGATAGATTTAGAATTCTTTGGGACCTGCCTTCTCTCAAACCAAGAGATACACAAGAGTTAGCAAGCAAGATAACTGTGTAAGCCAGGTGTGGTGGCATGCCCCTGTAATCCTAGCTACTAGGGAGTCTGACATAAGAGGGTAACATGAGGCCAGTAGCCTAACCGATACAGCAAGAAGCTGACTCAAAAAAAAAAAAAAAAAAAAAAAAAAAAAAAAAAAAAAAAAAAAAAAAAAAAAAAAAAAAAAAAAAAAAAAAAAAAAAAAAAAAAAAAAAAAAAAAAAAAAAAAAAAAAAAAAAAAAAAAAAAAAAACAGGCTTGAAAGTTTAGTTGACCACCATATTTAAAAAATTAAAAAGTTTTCTATTTACAAAAGTGAAAGTTGAAGTACAGGTGTTCAACTTAAAATGGAGTTTCAGCACTACAAACCCACTCTAATTTTTAAACACTGTTAAGATGAAACTGCACTTAATATACTACTGAACATCAACTACAACCCAAAGCACGGGAGAGGTTTTGTCACCCTCCTGATCTCATGGCTGATCAGGAATGGCAGCTCCCTCCCACCAGGCAGGATCACCAGAGAGTAACATGCAGCCTATCACCAGCCCAGGAACAAAAGAACATTGAAAATTCAATAGTTTCTACTGAATGCCTATAATTTTTGTATCATCATACAGCTGAAACCATATTTGGCTCTTTAAGAATTTTACCCACAAAAATAAAAATTTGCTTCTTTGGGAACATATCACCAAAAATGTATGCTACATCTGAATGAAAGAAATGTCTGTAACTGATCGCACCACTGGCATTCACTACTGCTGCTGAAGACAGTTAAATCTTCAGAGTAACATTCACTCGGTAAAAGCTCTTTCTTGTATGTGTAAGATTAAAAACCAACAATTGCATTTTATATGTACCCATAGTTAATGCATCCGACATAAACTGACATTTCTGGATACCACATATTTGTATATATTTATAAGCTATAATGTGATATTCTGATTCACATATATACTGGGTAGTGATCAATTCAGTGTAATTAGTATATCCTTCACCTTAAATCTTTATCCTTTCTTTATGGTAATGTTCTAAAGTAAATTCTATGATAAAGAACTGATTATTATATATGCCTAATTTTCCTTTCTGTGATACAGATTTAATGCTAATGCTCACTGATAAGCGATGATTAAAGTAACATTTTTGATCTCAAGTTGAAAAAAAGGCCAGAACGTATTTTAGGGAGGTGGAACCATACAAAGAAAGCAAAATCATAGTTAAGGAAGGAGTTTGCTGCAGTGGCACATGGAATTTAGATACACATTTTTCTATTTTCAAAATATGATTTTTAAAAAGAATTCTCCTATCCCCTAGGACATTTTTACAGTTACAATGTTTTGGGGTTGGGGTTATTACATTGCACAATTCACAAAATTCACAAGATAAAATTCCACTTTAAACTTTACATTGTTGAGCTACATTAAGAGCATTTCCTTTACTAATTAATGCCATACTACCATTCTTAAAACTAATATACAACTAAATTATACTGTTAATATCATTTGTCACTGACCTTTCTCTACCAATTCTCTGTTCAATGGAAGATTCAGATTTCCTTGCCGTTTTGCTAGTGAGGGAGAAAAGGAGAAAATAGCTTCATTAAATATTTTATTTAATATAACTAATAACACAGTAACATACATACATTTTAGAACACCATGCTCAGATTATAGCATACAGCTGTTTTGGTACTCACCAATGTTTAAAACATCTTCCACTGCCTGAGTTGCAACCCTGTTTATATTGAAAGACCTATAAACAAAAATCACATAATTATTTATTAATTTTAAAAACATGCTACAAATGAAAAATGAAAAATCTTAATATAGTCTTAGAAATGATTAAGACAAGTTATAAATGAACACAGCTAAAAACTGATAAACACTATTAGAATGAGTATGAGGCGCTAGCATGCTCATACAATGATGGGAATATAGGAACTGCAGTTGGAAAGCAATTACTAGCAAAATTTCATATTCTTCATTCTAGCAATTCATCCTAAAATACACTTCCACGTATAAGACACAAAGATATGTACAGGAATATTTACTGAGGCGTTGTTTGTAATTGCAAAACAACTCAAATACATGTCCATAGGAAGCAGGATTAAATATAGTTACTCATTATTATATTAAAAAGAATAGAACTACATATTCTGATATAGAAGGATAACCAAATGTTATATTAAACTGTTAAAAAAGGGGGCACTGATTGTATCTATCTGTATTCGTACTAGAGATAAAATGACACTAGCTTTTTCATTGTGCAGTGAGACAGTTACTCCCTATAGTCTAACCCTATACATTCACCTTAGGACAAAAGTAAACACACTTTTGGCTTTTTTATTATTTATTTATTTATTTTCGAGACAGGATCTCACCCTATAGTCCAGGCTAGTGCTGAACTCATTATGTAGCCCACGAAAGCCTTAAACTCATGGCAGTACTGGTTCAGCCTCCCGAGTGCTGGGATAACAGGCTTGTACCACCATGCCCAGTTTATGTGGTGCTGGGGAATGGAACTGTACTTTTGGTATTCTAAGACAACTGTAGGTACATAAAGTTTTATATTAAAAATCTAAGATCATTCCTATATGAACCCCTCTGTTTTTTTTAAATCGTCTTTTATTATGATCTGCTCCATACTCCAACCATAACAAGCTTATTTTACCACTCTGCCTTTGCCCAGATTTACTGTATGACCTAAAGGGAAACACTAACAGTTTCTAGGATTTCTTGTTGTTTAATAAGTGTTCCTATCAGTACTGCTGTCACACATTACGCAACATGAGGCACTTAGGGTGCTAGCTGGCTCAGGGAAAGGACTCAATGGAATGAAAATGTCAAAAGCAGAGGAGGTGCCTGAATTATATCCTAACTCCCCTGGACACCCATACTAGACACAGAATGTTTAGGAATCTTTATTTTAAATCTAAAAATCATATAAAATGAACATAAATGTTTATTGGGGTTCTGATGACTTAAAAGAGATATATGGAAAAAAAAGTTTTAGTGACTAAATATCTCCTTTTAGTAAAAACAATTTAAGAGAATGGAAGCCACAGAACTTGTGTTAAATGTTCCTAAAACTGAATTATTAGGGATACCACAAACTAATGGTGTTATATTAAGATTTGTCTTCTATACTTATAAATAAGGCCGCAGCTAATTCAGTCTATTATACCTTTAGGAGCAAGAGATTACATTCTGTATCAAAGACAAACTCGCATATGCAGGTGTCAGCTAGGACACGCAGTGTTTTTCTTAGGTCTACAACCTTCACCATTCTGACAGCTCCCATTTGAACATGACCTATTGGCATGACTTCTACGAAAGATAACCAGAACACAAGTTCAGTGCCATAAATTGCTCAACTACTAAGACTCCATCTCATAAAAACACTCCCTTAGCCAAGCCTGGTGGCACACATCTGTCATCTCAGTTTTGAGGGAGAGAGGAATGCAAGGGGTGCTGAGGCAAGAGAATTGCAAACTGAAGGCCGGACTGAGCAATTAAGTGAGACCCTATCCAAAAAATTAAAAACCAAGTATGACTGAGGTGGAGTACTCAGTGGTAGAGGACTTGCCTAGCACTAGGCCCTGGGTTTGTTCCCCAGTATCACAAAAACAAAATGTGAAGAAAATGAAATCAAAACCCTCCACTGCTTTTAAGTCTGGCAGAGCAGAATATATGAACGAAGACAATGGTGGGGGGCAGGGGAGGTGGCTCAAGAAGACACTAAACTAAAACATTCGGTGGTTCTACCCTGTAGTACCAGTCCCAGTATATGGAATTAATGTATCACACTGAGGAGGAGACTGACACAGGACAATTCAGAGGCACCTGCTATGTAATACAACCCCTATATTCAACCCCTGTGGAACAATTTTTGGAAGTACAGATAAGGGATTCCTGAAACCCTGTACTTTTTCCTAGACACATAGGCTTTACTAACTAGCCCCTCTCGCCATACAGCCATGTGACTTAAGTTCTTGCTAAAGGAATCAGAGTGGTCATGATGGAAAACATTTCCAAGCTAGCTCACCAGCCTCCCAGAGAACACTCCGAAGTCTCCTTTGGCTTGACGTAAACACAGCATCCTTGGGAGCTGAGTCTTTCCCATGTACTTATTATCATTATTAGCATATGCCTGCTAAACATAATTACATTCATGCTAGGGGATTGGTATATATACACATTCCATTTTAATCATTTTACCTCCCCTCTCCCCACTCCAGATCCTCTCCATCACCACAAAGTCTACCTCAGTTTTCTATGGCTTCCCTTTTATTTTGCTCTTTATATTTTGGGTTTCCAATGTAAGAAACCACACTACATTGAACATTCTGTGTCTGGCTTATTTCACTCAGAATTATGGTCTTAAAATACATCCATTTTTCTACAAATGAGTTAAACATATCCTCCCTATAGCAGTGTAGTATTTCACTGTGCATATATACATTTTCTTTATCCACTCATCTGTTAATGCAGGCCTCTTCCAAAATTTCAGTATTATGCATTATGATGAGATAAATGTGGTATGGATGTTTCACTGCAGTATACCTTTAACTCAGAAAGATACTCAGAAGAGGTATAGCTAGGTCAAATGGGATTTATATTTTTTAGTTTTCTGAAGAATTTCCATACTTATTTACATAGTGGTTTGGATACAGAGTATCCCCTAAAAGCCTCGTGTATTTAGATGTAAAATATGGACATGCGTTAAGAGTGTGGCCTGGTCATAGGGGCAGAAAACTGGGGCTTGACCCAGAAAAGGCTGATCACGGAGGCAGGACCTGGAAGGGTAGCTCCACACTTTCTCCCCCACTTGCTTACCATGATCTATCCTCCTGCAGTTCCAGCTCCACGATGTGCTTGTTCCATGGCTAGCCGCCCACATAAGCTAAAATAAATGCCTCCCTTCAATTGCAGATGTTAGGCATTCTGTTCCAGCACGAGAAAGTAACTAAGACATACTTCTAAAAGCTTACATTCCCATCAACACTGAGTTGATGATAGCCACTCTTACTGGAATAAAATGAAGTTTCGGCGTTTTCTGGATTTGTTTTTCTCTAATGGCCAAAGATGCTGACTATTTTTATGTACTTATTGGTCTCATCTGTACTCTATTTCAACTGCCATTTTTGATTGGGTCTTTTATTTGGAAGATCTAAATTTTTGAGTTTCCTATATATTCTTTTTGTTTTGTTTTGTTTTTGAGACAGGGTCTTACTCTGTAGCCCAGGGTGGTCCTGAACTCACTATTGAGCCCTGGCTGGCCTGGGACTTATGGCAATCCTCCTGCCTCAGCATCCCGAGTGCTGGGATTACAGGCGTGCACCACCACGCCCAGCTTATGTGGTGCTGGGGAATCAAACTCAGGTACTTAACACTTGACATAGTTCCTATATATTCTAGATATTAGTTCTCATAGCTGGCAATCTTTTTCCTATTCTGTAGGTTGTCTCTTCATCCTCTTGGTTGTTTCCTTTGCTATACAGAAGCTTTTTAATTGGCTACAATCCCATTTGCTGGTTTTTGGTGACAGTGCTTATGGAAATGGGGTTCAGTTCAGATAATCCTTGCCTATGCCTGTGTCTTCAAGAGTTTTACCTATATTATCTTTCAGGAGACTATTTCTGTTTGAGTATAATATCTAGGTCTTTCATTCATTTTGATTTGATTTTAACACAAAGTAAAAAGTAAGGGTCTAGATTCATTCTTCTGCTTGTGGATAACCAGTTTTCCCAGAACCATTTGTTCTTCAATACATATCTTTGGCCACTTTGTCAAAGATCAGATGGCAACAAGTTCCTGGGGTTGTTTCTGAATCCTCAATTGTTTCATCAATTCACTTGTCTGTTTTTGTGCCATGAGAATTTTATCACTCATGCTTCTGTAATATAACTTGAAATTCAGGAATGTGTTATCTCATGCTTTGCTCTTATGGCTCAGGACTGATGAGGCTATTCATTCTATATAAGTCTAAAATTGTTTTATTTAGTCCTCTGAAGAATGCTATTAGTATTTTTATTAGCGTTGCATTAAGCCTATATACTGTTTTTGGTACTATGGCTGTTTTGACTATATTGGCTCTGTCTATCCAGGCACTGGAGATACTCCATTTTCTAAAGTCCTCTTCAATATGTTCTCAGAGTACTATAGTTTTTGGTATAGAGGTCTTTTACTTCCTTGCTTCAGTAAACTACTATATTTTTAAAGTAATTATAAATGGAATTTTTCCTGTTTTTATCAGTGAACTAGTTGCTAGTGTACAGGGACACTACTTATTTTTGTGTGTTTATTTTATATCAAGAACTCGCTGATAGTTTTTATTAGTTGTAAGAGTCTTCTGAAAGAGTTTTTGGGTCTTCTATAAAGGGTCATTGTCTTAGTTACTTTCTCATTGCTGGGACAGAATTCCCAACATCCACAGCTTTAGGAAGGAAATATTTATTTCAGCTCACAGTTTTAGAAGGTCACAGTCCATTGATGCCTGAGTGAGCAGCTTGAGATGGTGGAAATGCATGGTAGGGCCAGAGCTAGAGCTCTTCACATCATGGCAGAACAGAGCCACATTTGAGGGGAAGGGTGGAGCTATCCTTCCAGGTCAAGCCCCAAGCATCTGCGCTTCCCAGCCAGACCCTCCTTCGCACCAGTACACAGGTACATGAAGTTTTTGGGAGACACTCTAGATCCAAACCACAACAGTCACGTCATGTGTGAATCAGGATAGTATGACTTTCTTCCCTGTATGTTGCTCTCTTATTTCTAATAATGCTCTTGCCTAACTGCTGTGGCTAATTTCTGAGTATTATATTGAGGAGGACTGGTGAGTGGACACATTTCTCTTCTTCCTGATTTTGGATGAAATGCTCAGTTTTTCACATTTTAATATGTTGGCTTTGCCATAAATGCCCTTTACTCATCTGAGGTAAGAAGCTCCTGTACTTATTTTCATCAGTGTTTTTTATTTTCTTATCATAAATGGATGTTAGATTTTGTCAAAGGCTTTTCTGTTTCTATTGAGATGACCATGTGATTTTTGTCCTTGCTTTGTATTATGATTATTGTTTTACATATGTTGAACTAACCTGGCATCCTGGGGATAAAGCAAAATTGATCATGGTGTGTGATCTTTTTACTGATTTGCTGCATTCTGTTTGCAAGTATCTTGGGAATTTTTGAAGCTATTTTCATTAAGGAGATTGACTAATTTCCTTTTTTGTTTGTTAAGTTCTCTTCTGGTTTGGGTATGAGAGTAATACTGGCTTCTAGGAATACTCTGGCAGCACTCCTTTCCCTTTCAATTTCTCCACAGAGTCGGAAAAATATTGGCATTAGATCTCTAGAGTTCTGGTAAAATTCTGCAGTGAAGCCGCTGGGTTCTGAGCTTTTCTTGGATGCGAGGATTTTCATTCCTGCCTCTCTTTCACTGTCTGTTATTGGTCTATTCGGTTTTTTTATACCTTCTCGGTTCAATTTTAGAAATTCATACCTGTCTAGGAATTTATCCATTTTTTCTAGTTTCTCCAATTTATTGGAATGTAAGTTTTCAAGATAGTTTATTTCTTTGGATTTCAAGGATGATCACTGTTATTTTGCCTTTTTCTTCTCTAGTTGCACTAATATGGGTTTTTCCTTTCCTTTGTATGGTGAGTTTGGCTAGGGGTTTCTCAATCTGTCATTCAACAATATATTTTTCATGTTTCTATATTCAAAGCAAAGACTGAGAGCGCTACATAAGAAAATATTTATCTTTATCAAGAATTAAAGAGAGTGAAAAAGAAATAGACTAATCTTTTATTTCCAGTGACACCTCAGAACCCTGGTTTAAATTTAAATCTCTAATTTAAAATCCTGACTTCGCTACTGATTACACATGGCTTTGGGCAAGGATGATAGCTTCTGAGAGTTTTTAATATTCTATTTGTTACAACAAAGTCAACTGTCTCCAAAGTACTTGTGAGAATTTAATTAGCATGGAAAAAAAGTACTCAGAAATGGTGGGTGATAAAATACAAACTACTACCATGTGTAGAAATATACAGATTTCCCTCTGTTCTTTTGACAGCTAACACTCTCTTCTTTATATTTTGTGAAAAGGAAATAACAAAAGATCAATCACAGCAAAAGATTTAATTAGTAATGGAGGGAAAAGGGCAGAATATGACAGGCAAGCAAGCTGCACAGGGCAAGCAGCCTGAATTACTAAGGTAGCAGGATCAGGATATAGAGTTCTGTACTAGAGCACAAACTTAACAGGAGACTTTAACGAGCAACACAGAGAAGGCAGGATTTCACCTAAGCCTTCCTTATGCAATTCAACAGTGGCTGTTGTTACACTCTCATTAATAATACCTAGAGAGCTAAAGTTTCCAAACTTTCACACACACACACACACACACACACACCCACAAATCTTCTCCAAGGCAGAAAGTCAAAGTCCAGCTACCCTTAGGAAAAGCATTACTTCACTAAGATTAGAAAGTTTGTCAATAAAACTTAATTTTCAATAGAAATGCCATGATGTAAATATATCTCCTAAAGTTCATGTGTCACAAATACTCCCAGTGAAATAATGTTGAGAGATGGAACCTTTACAAAGTGAATGTCAGAGCCTTCATGAATGGGTTAATGTCATTTTCTTAGGTGTGGGAGGGGGAGTTGGGAAGGAAAGGGAGAGGGGAAGTGAATGTGAAGTTGATACAAATATGTATGGCTCAAGTATACTCAAGTTTAATGTGACTACTGTATGTCATACATATATCATACATACTAGTAAGCATAACTCTTGGGGGGAAAAATAAAGGAAGAGTTCAGTCTCTGCTCATTCCCACCTTCCACATTGGGACAAGGCAGCAGGAAGTCTCTCACCAGATGCTGGCATTCTACAGCTAACTGTGAGAAATGACTCTCCATTCCTTGTATCTTACCCACTCTGTGGTATTCTGCTAAAGCCACACAGAATGCACAGCAACAACCACCCAATGCTTGTCTTTCAACTGTGACCTCTACAGCTGGCTTTCTCTCCATATTAAAGCTTTCCTTTTTGAGGCAGCACACGCAACAATGGCAGTGAAAAAGGCAATGGTCTTCTAGTCGAGAAACACCCATGCCAGTACCCACGTAGCAATACAAGGTGTATAACGTGGCCTACACAGTTATGCTTGCTAAAATCTACTTCTTACTTATATATAAAAAAATACTACTCCATCTTTTCAGGGTCTGTCTAAGGTTCAATGTGTAAAGTACTTAACACCAGATAGCAGCAGGAGCAAAATAACTGACAGCTTATATTGTAACACATCAGATAAAAAAGTCAGTCACAGAAGTTTAAAACGTAACGTTACTAAAGCCAGGCATGGTGGCTCATGCCTGCTATCCCAGCACTCAGGAGGCTGAAGCAGGAGGACCATCCTGAGTCCAAGGCCAGCCTGGGTTACACCAGTGAGTTCAGGTCCAGCCTGAGCTATAGAGTAAAATGCTGTCAAAAAAAAAAGAAAAAGAAAAGAAAAAAAGAGAGAAGAAAAAAAAGTCATAATCTTACAGAAAATAATAATTCCTCAGCATAACAAAGAAAAGAGTAACAAGAAAAGAGAGAAAAGAAAGAATAAGAAAATTTATACACGGTTGCAAAATTAGTGATTTAGCCAGCTCTCCTAACTTCGAGGCCAGTAATCTTTTCAATTGTGCCTTTGTGGCATTCTTACACGTAAAAATACTGGGAGAAGACAACAAAAAGAATCTGGGGAACCATTTCTAATTCTCATTCTACTTTCCAATAGGTAGTATACTGTGTACAAAAGACAAGATGCTGCCACGATAAATTAAAGTGTGTAATTGTAATGTGTCTCTATTTGCTCTATGAAATAGCTACAAAATAATTTTATAGCATATTAAATGGCTAAATTCATTTTTAAAATAATTATTAGAACTGTCATTTTAGAAATGTTCCTCTTCCTAGCCCACAGGAAAATGAGATGTTAACTTATCATTTTATTTTATTTTATCTTGTTTTATTTTGAGACAGGGTCTCACTCTGTAGTCCTGACTAGTCTTAAACTCATTATGTAGCCCAGGGTGGCCTCGAAATCACAGCAATAATCCTCCTGCCTCGGCATCCCAAGTGCCTGGATTACAGGCATCCTATCATTTAAAATAATGTTTATTTCTAAAATTTTTTTTTGCTAAAACTGAGGATTTTTGTAAAAGACAAAGAACTACTTCTTACAAATGAGATTATATGATGCCTGAAAATTATTTCAGAATAACACAGAACAAAGGATATAAACAAGTTTAGTGTACAAACGAATCAAGATTGGGCATAACTTGATAGGTGCTGAACTGCCTAGTGGGGATACGGCTACTCGTTACACAATTTTGTCTACTCTTACATAGGTTTAAGTTTTTCACAATAAAAGTCATGCCGAAAAAGTGAGAAATCAAATTCCAGATTTAAAAGCTTGATAAGCACTATTTATTTTTACTCATTGTGAGTATGTATTAGGTATCTTGCTGTAAACACAAAAATTAAGCAAGACCAAAAGAAAAAGTCTAGTCACCATTTCAAGTCCCTCAAGGTTGCTCAAACTAGCTGGAGATTAGCATGTTAGCTAATAATAATTTGACAGGAGCTATAATACCACTAGGAACAATGCTAAGGAATAGCAAAAATGGGATTAAGTTATTTATTCTGCTTGTAAGAGAAGGATATTTGAAAACTGGATATTTTTAGCTAGTAAACTGAAAGTGGAGGGTGCTCAAACATTCAGGACAGGAAGAAGCTGACTGAGCAAAAACAAAAAGCTGAAGGAGAACAAGGTACATGCTGAGAATTGCAAGTAGTCTGTGGTGTCTTCAGTGTGTGGGTGGGTAGGGCAGATGTAAGGCCAGCAAGGTACCAGCCACACTGCAAAGCCCACATTTCACAAGGCTTTACATGACAGACTAAACATGAATATAGATTCATTCCAGTGAAAGTTGTAAGGCAGAGAACTGCCGGTCACAATTTATCTACATTTTACAAATATTACTCTCTTGATATTGTATAGGTGACAGCCACAAGAATAAATGTCAGGCAGAAAGACTATCCGCTCAAAATAGGGGCCCAGACCAAGGAAGTGGCAGCAGGAAGTAAAAGGTGGACAAAGACTTGAGATAGATGATCAGAGAGATTTAGTGACTAGACTGTGTACAGTGGAAACTCAGGAAAGGGATGAGTGACAGACATGAGAAAAGTTTTTCCCAAAGTCTTGGGAAGCAGTGTTTTGAGTATGTTGCCCAAAAAAACTGTGATGGTATCAAACAGTAGCAGTACAGAGAACATAAAAAGGTAAACTGAAGACAGTCAGTGCAGACTAGAGCGTGCTGAGGGTGTGCTGTATCATCCCATCCAGCAGGTAATTTTAGAATAGGAGTTTGTACTCAGGAGAGAAGACAGCAATAGCTGTGTTTGGGAGTCACCTGCAAGTGTATAATGAGGGTCACAAACAACAATCCAGAGTAAAGAGAATAAAGGATGCTCTAGGTTATAGCCAAGTAGGCCTCTGATGTATAACTTCTGGCCTCTTTTTTTTTTTTTTTTTTTGGACATAGGATTTGACTTTGCAGTCCAGGCTGCCTTCGAACTAATGGCAGTACTTCTCTCTCAGTCTCCCAAGTGTTGGGATTATAGGCCATGCCCTGCTATTAGCCTCTTTTTGTACCATACTTGGTATTCACTGCTTTACTACTTAAAATATTTTAACTCTAGGAGTTGTATCATTCTCAAACCCTTCTTATTCCCTCTTATTGCTTTACAAAACTAATGCAATAAGCTTAATAATGACTAAATCACGACCACCTCCAAGAGGGAGTTCCAAGAAGTCAAGGCAAAACTACTAGACCTAGTCAATGAGTAGAAAAGAAATGGGGCCAATCTACCTAACACTGAGATGCACCTCTCACATACTAGGATCCTTAGATTCACCAATATGACATATCAAGCAAATTACACTGCTTAAATTATTTCACAAACCTTTGTAAGCAACATCCCAAGTTACTCACCAGGCCTTTGATCCTGTCCCAGTACATAAATTAAGCCCTGAACTCTTCTGTTTTTCCCACGGGCCATCATCAACTGAGATCTCATAGTATGATGCCCTGCAAATGAAGAATATAAAATTGTGTTTGCTGAGCTTGCAGTTCACAGTAAACAAAACACACACAGTTTTCTTCACCACTGATGAGATCTAAGTAAATCAGCTTGATCAAGACATATCTGACTTAGTAGGCACACAACTATAGCTTTGACTCCAATGTTGATGAAGTGAATAAGTCAGGGGAAAAAAACCTTTTTCCTGTCTGCATGTCTTACAAGGCCTACATCTTCCTTTGTGTCAGTACTTTAGTATTTCAAATAGGGGCTTGTAAATTTCTGGCTAGTATTGTTGCTACTGATCTTAAGGAACTGAACATATACAGAACTCTATTTCAAAATTCAAAAAAGAAAAGCTTAAATTATATCAATGTACTTTCTGAATTGTTAGTAAACTAAAAGATAATAAAGTTGTAAAGAAAAGTCTGACCTATTCTAGACTAGCAGGTAAAACTAGGCATAAATTTAGAACTAATTTTTCTTTTTTCTGTGGGGGTTTTTGAGAATGAGTCTCTTTATACATACACACACACACACGTCATATGAATATATACACATACACATACATGCATACCTATATATAATCTATACTGCCTCAAACTGGCAATCTTCCTTCCTCAGCCTCCCAACGCCTGGGATTATGGGCATGCACTTATGGGCATGCACCATCATATCTAGTTTGGAGCCAATTGCTTATGAGATTAGTATTCTTTACATTATTTCATACATATAAAATTAAATGAGTTTCCTTGCACCAGCAAAAATGACACTTAACTCCATGAATGTATAAATGATTTATAATTACTCAAAGAACTTTTGATTATATAAAAGACTATAAATTCTATCCTAAAATAATGGTGCCACTGATCAACACTGTATTATTTTTTCTTCTGTAAAAATAAAAATGTTAAACTCTTAAAAAATACGGCTTCTCAACATAATGACAACTATTAGATATTCTTCGAAACACACTCTGTGGGCATCTCTTATCCTAACTCTCTGAATTTCTCCTTAAAGTGCTTAATTTGTGAGAGTTTCACTTGGTACAATTTGTTTATCTTTCCTCTGAAGTTGGCATTCCTTAAAAAATTAAAAGCAAGTTTGATATTCACATATAGCCGACTTCCTAGCTTTATTAAGTCTTCCTGGAAAATGAAGCCTATTATGTACAATTATGCCAAATCTATGGAAATGGCTACTACTATGCCAGACCAAGTAGAAAGAAGAGATTAGAAGTAAGTGGGGGGAGGTAGAAGAAAGGAGAGAAAAAGAAAAGCATAGTCAGGTAAGAGATGTTGAGCCCAAAACAGTGAGCAAATTTAGTGTCATTCTCACATGCAGATTTATTGAGATTAGTCCACTCACAGAATTTTTGTTTGAGGGAGATTATTTTTAAGGCAGCAATAAAACTCACAGTCCCTTTAGAGTGGGTATACTTCTTCTTAAATTGTCCACTGCTACAGCCCAAGAATAAGACATTCTAGGTCAGAACAAATAGGAGAAAAGAAAAAAAAATTGGGCTTTTAAAATGTTCTTAAATCTAAGAACATTATAAATGAGGCAGGAATAATATTGCTGCACTTCATATTTTCCAAGCAAAGCACTTGTTTCGGGAGCATAATGAAGCCTCAATACAGGGTCTAGAATCAGAAATGATGGGCTTATGCAATATTCTCATGCTGATTATGTGACCTTGGGCAAGTTGTCTGAACTTTCCAAACCTCAAATATTCACTAATATATACTATTATATTTCTCATAGGGTAACTCTAAGCATTAATTGAGATTATGCAATACATATAGCCTGACATCTAACAGGTATCCAATCAATAAATGTTCATTTTCTTTCTGCCTAATTATCACAGAATCCTTAAAATCATTTCTAATACTTCCCTACACTGTATTCAACAGCATCAGAAACGAATTCACTGCTGTCTTTATCTTACTAAAGACGTAAGGTGACACAGAAAAGAACACAAAAGAAGTACCATCAAAACTCACTCTAATCATCACAATCGCCTGAAAGTATCATCTAACCCATTCATTCCTTTTCTGTTCTTTAATTTTTTTTTAGTAAATACAGGGTACACAGCAATGCTAGTAGAATCTCTCTCAAAGCAGTTAACTACACTTTTACATTTAAAATGTAAAATACAGATGCAATATATAAATGCATCAGCTTCTTTAACTGGTTATTATAATGGTTTCAAATATATACTAGCAAAAGAACTGTCAACATAGAATAAAGTTAAGCCAGTAAATAGCCGTCCTAGTGAGCATAGAGTCATGCAACAATTTACCTTTGTTGTCTGTTTAATTTAATGGACTTTTTCCAACCTCATTTAAAACTCCTACTGTCTGTCTTTATGTCTTTATGAGCACACCAAGCACTTTACATTACTAATCAGAGTTACAGTTTTCCTTCTTTTTTCTATGACACACTGTCTCCATTGCCTCAAACTAAAACACTTCAGCATCACAAGCCTTATCATGTTAAAACAAACATGTTTTTACACTTTACTGTATTTTTGCATTTTACTAACATTTACTAAAATTAGCTAATTAAGTTAACTGCATCACAGAAGTTATTTTACAGATGAGTACTTCACACATAAAGCTTTGCAAAATTTTGCCTGAGTTATATTCAAATCAAACAAAACAGAATTTATCAGTAATTAAGTGCATATATTTACATGTTCCTAATAAATAACTGTATTATATTATATTCTTGCCAACTATGGTTATTATCTCAAACTATGTTGTAATCTCAATACATATGGCTTGTGTGTGTTATGCTAGGAAAGGTACATCACTACCTACTGAGCATTCCTCCAGAACTGCCTAGTTTGAGCTGGGTGTGCTGGCACATGCCTACTACCGTCACAACTCTTGGGAAGCAGAGGCAGGAGGACATCAAGTTCAAGGCCACCTTGGGCTACACAGTGAAATACTTGTCTCAAAAAAAAAAAAAAAGCCTAATCTGAATCTTAGAAGGCAGTTTTAAAAAATCATACAAATCTGAAAGAATGAACATTTTGCATACCAGTTGGTTTTCAGACTATTCAAAAATATTGGTATCACAAATAACAAAATAGGGATGGAACTACAGAATTGTTCTTAATTTGAAAGACACACAATGGCCAAAAGCAATGTGTGACTCTTAACTGGATCCTGGATTAAAAACAAGCAAAAAAAAAAAAAAAATCAGCTTTACGGGATACTAATACAATTAATGAAGAAATTTATTGTATTTATTTTATTTACTGTATTTATTTTTTCCTTATTGAAGCAGGATCTTACCCTGGCTGACCTTGAATTCCTGCTATCCAGCAAACTTCCCATTTCAGCTTCTTGAGTAGATAGAACTATAAATGCACATCACTTCACCTAGCTCTAGTGATGGAATTTTAATAAGCACTGTCTATAAAAGCTTTTGATATCAACTGCAAGTGTATGCTCGTATATCACGGTTCTAAGCATTTATTAAAGCACTTACACAACAATTAAAGACACTGGGAAGTGATACAGTAAAGAAACCTGAATAACTCTGTTTAATATAGAGTTTTAACTTTTTTGGTCATAGAAAGGTCTTTTCCCTGAATGTGCATTAACATGTATGACAGTTTTCAAAATATTTCATTAAATAATTTTTGTTACTTATATAGTATTGATTACTCAAAAATCTTAGCCAAATTGTAGAATTAAATAAATATGAAAAAATGCTAAAACATTAAATTCCATCTCAAAAAGATTGCAGGCTTAAAAGTACCTGGATGACAGGCTCTCCCCAATGAAGACTTCATTTAATGCTCTCACTGGCAGGAGCTGGGGTCCTGAAGACTCAGATCCTGAAGTAATGAGAAAACCCAAAGTAGCTCATTAAATTTTAGCAACATTATGAAGCTTCTCTCTCTCCAGAATAAACCTTAATTCTTCTTAAAACAACTTTTCAAAAGTGATAAAGCATATTTATCCAATTCTTACAATTCCTGTCACACTTATTTTTACCCTGAAGTTTCTGAAATGGGACTGACGAGGTACTTCTAAAGAAGCACTATCTTAGATTTAAGCAACAAATTACATGTATGGCTCATGTTAACAGATCATTAGAATTTTTTGTTTTGTTTGAAACAGGGTCTTTCTCTATAGCCCAGTATGACTTTAAACTCTGGGAAATTCTCCTGCATCAGCCTCCAGAGTGCTAGGATTACAGGTATGTGCCACCACACCCAGCTTACTATTTTTGTTTTTAAGAAGAAAAACACAGAGGCTAGAGGAATGACACAGTGGTTAAAGGACTTGCCTAGCAAGATTCTCCAGCACCACATAAACTGGGCATGGTAGTGCGCATCTGTAATCCCAGCATTCAGAAGGTTGAGGCAAGAGGACTGCCTTGAGTCCAAGGGCCCCAAAGTGAGTTCAGAACCAGCCTGGCCTACAGAGGGACTCTTTTTCAAAAAAAACAAAACAAAACAAAACAAAAAAAACCCAGAGGTGTTTTTGCACCAACAGCATTGGAAAAATACTGCTACATCTCCATTTGAAACTCAAACTATGTCATTTTTCGTATCTGTGTGCACAGTTTAATTTTCTGTGATTATTAAAATATCATTCCATCACAGAAAACTCTTCAAAGGATTCCTAGTGCTTTGTAGTATATTGTATTTAAAATTACAAATCAGAACTTTGTAATCTGTTCTTTTGGACAGAGAACTGTTAAACTGATCTGAAATCTATCTTTCCCGTCCTGTTGAAGCAAGTTATAGATGGACAAGGTTTTATGATTAAGTAATATGTGGACTGTAACTCTTCTAATTGCCTAAAGGGAACTCAACTCTTCTTTCTATGATCAGCTTAGTCTCATAACAGAGTGACAGAACTTAACACAAAGTGGTTCTGATCTAAAATGTCCCCAAAACTCTCACGTGTTTGGAGGGTGACTGGATCGTGGATATACTATACTCATCAGTGGAATCCCCACTGATGGGTACAGTAGCTGCATGTGCTGTTATCAGGCAGGACCTGGTTGGAGGGTTACAAGGAGCATGACGTGGTAGGGTGTATTCTTGCCCCTGTTCCTCCTTTTACTCTCTGCTTCCTGGCTGTCATGGATAAGATGCTTTCCTCTGCCAGGCCCTTCCACTTTGGAACAAACCCACTGACACAATGAACCAAAAGAAACCTCTACTCCTTCAAGTTGTGGGTGTTAGTTATTTTGATCCAGAGACAGTAAAGTGACTAATATACAGCTATATAAGAGATTGGAATGTGCCCCCTACAGATGCTCAAGTTGGAATCTTTTCCTGTTTTTTTTTTTTACTCCCCTTTATTAGGGGCCTGACTGATCTTTGTCCGTTCCTCAAGCTAAAGTCCCTTACCATTTTTGTTTACTTTCTAATTAAAGATATTTCCTGTAAGAAAAAAGAAATATCTGTGTTTAATCAAATTTAATTGCATTTAAAACTATACAATAGGCTAACTTTTGAAACTGTCTTAAATCGCTACTAGATATTTTCTCATTCCTCATAGTTTCGTAAGTGCAAAAACTAAAATGTATTATTTAAATTATTTCTCTTTTAAATAATTAACAACTAATTAAGTTAAAAAGGCTAGAGATATATCTCAGCTCATCACTCCCTGGGTTAAATCTCCAGCGCTAAACGAAAGAAAAAAAGAAACAAAGAAAAACTTTCCACTTGTCTAAAAATAAAAGAATTTTTCTTCTCACTGATCTTTTGTTATAAATTAGAAAGGTAACTCAGGGATAAAAGATGGTAATATATTAAAAATCTAAATTTATTTCCTTATTCAAAAATCCCAAATGAGAGCTTCTAGGGAAATGTTTCCTGTCAAGTGGAATATAAGTAGGAAATATATACTCTGAAATTGCTTTGTATTTTTTCTCAGAAAATAAAGCTTTTAAAAAGTCTCCTAGTGTCTAATATTGCACTGGATGCTACCATACAACTGTTCTTAAAAATTACAGTAATATAAGTAATATAATAATAATAATATGGCTAGCATTGCTATTAAGAAATCTTGGTTCCAGATCATTTCTATATAAAATAACATTCTCCAATCACCACCACCATTACCTGTTCCTTCCTGGAAGCTGACTGCAGCTGTTTCCTCCCTAGTCCTCTGACACACCTATGACCACTAATCATACTAAGCACTTGGCGCATCAATTCAATTCACATTCTTTATTTTGGGAAAGGTGTTATATGCCTCTTTTTTTGGGGGGGTGCAAATATTGAGGATTGAGCCCAACACATCAGTTGCTCTATCACTAAGTAACCACCCTAATCCCTTCTAAAGGATCCACCTACTTTCATCATCAACTCTCTCAATGTTGAAGGCTCTGCTGTGCTGATTGAAACTTAGCTGCTGTTCATGAAGGTCCACGGGGATGGGATTGATGCCAGTCCCTTCAAGGTACAATCTGATACGTTGCCTCCATAACCACCTTAGAAAAGCAAAGGAAGAGAAAGTTATGTTAAAACACAACACACTAAACTAAGGATTAGACATTATAATAATTTTACCAGATTGAAAACTGCACATTAAAAAACTATGTACGTAATGAGTAAATTATACCAGAAACATCTAAAAACCCCAAGGTTCCTACCCAAAGACATATCTGGATATTCCTTTTTCAGTTATAATGAAAACATCTAAAGTATTTGTACAAAATTTCTCAAATGACTTGAATTAAAGTTAAATTTTTTATCAATAACTCATTAACCCCAAAATACTGAGATAGATACAAGCTTATGTTTTGCTCAGTAAGACAATATACAAAAATGAAAGCATTCTCATATTAAAACAGTATAATGTTAAAGTGGCTCAATTATATTAAAAAAACAAAACTTCATAACAATATTTTTTAAATACTGAGATAAGAAGTAATAAATATAACATTGTTATTACACCTAAACATATAAAGGATATTTTTGATAAACAAAATTTGATTACAAAACCAGTATTTCAAAAGGCAATGGTACAGACTCTGGTTGATAATATATAGAATCATATTCCCAAATGGTGGTTACAACAGTCACTTGTAGATGTGCCAAACTTCCAAACTAACTCTAGCTCAGCTTCTCTTTCTTTACATAATAATCTGATCACTGAAGATACCAAATAAGCATTTTTTTAAAAATCTCATCCCATTGCTTAAGAAACATAATATGTAAGTCAGAGGTACAAGAACTCTGTATGGTTGGATTAAATATCCAACCTTCCACTCATTACTGAGTAAGAGAAAAGCATTAAAAATACAAAATTTTAGCTCAGTATAATGACACATGCCTGTACTCCTAGAACTCTGGGAGGCTGAGGCAGGAGGATCACGAGGGTCAAGCTCAATCGAGCCAAGTCAGGGAGACTCTGTCTCAAAATAAAATAAAAGAAATACAAAACGACTGGGAGTGCAAGGGCTCTGCGTTCAATTCTTAGTACTATGAAAAAAAAAAGCACCAAAAATATAAAATCTCAGAATCTAAAACTTCAGTTTTAGCAAATAGCTTTTACTATCTTTCTACCACACTGCTAACAAAATATTACAAGAGGCACATAGAGGCCAAGTAACATGTCGGGATTTCCCTACATAGCTGCAACTGGACCGAGAGAGCATAAGTAGGATCTGTCTGTGACTCAGCTAATATTTTATAAGTGATGTAATCCAAATAGTATCTGATTTATTCAGTTTTTAAAAGCAAGCTCAATAGCACATACTTATTTAAATATTTATATAAGAACAACAGTAATAAATTCCTACCTGAACTCACCACGATAGAACTTCTGCAAGGCTTCTGGGAAGGAATGTGTATATCGAACAGGCAGACATAAGTGACCCTCAGACCTATTTTAAAAGAGATTTTAGAAAAAAAAAAAAAGATTTTTAGGTGATGTAAATTGAAGAAAATGGATATTGCTACAAAACCAGGCATGAAATTAGTTCCCACTCTATAGTCCTTGTTCACTGCAGAATTGTCTACTTTCAAAAAGACCAAATAGAAATAGTCCACATCCAGTTTTAATGGCACAATACAAGTAATGTGTAAGTCTCCACA
Organism: Ctenodactylus gundi; assembly: GCA_004027205.1. Lineage (NCBI taxonomy): Eukaryota > Metazoa > Chordata > Mammalia > Rodentia > Ctenodactylidae > Ctenodactylus > Ctenodactylus gundi. The sequence continues at coordinate 1,549,361 of PVKB01000001.1, read as the reverse complement.
TTATAGTGGAACTGAAAATAATAGCGAATTTGCTGACTGATTACCCTATAAGGTTAGCTGGTGGTATAGTACTATCTGCATCTTACATTTAAGCATTTAAACAATTTAACTATGAATTTAGAGCAAGCCACATCATTGTATTTCCTTATTTCTAAAATAATGATAAAACCATCAACCACAATAGGTTATCCTGGGGAAGCAAACTATGTGAAAACATGTTGAACCATAAATGAAAAGAGAACTGGGAAAGCTTATTCACATATAATCCCTCATTTCTTCATTTATTCAAAAGTACACATGGATAAAGTACAGGAAGTTCACAGCTTGACATGCAAGACTAATACAAACAAACTGCAAATTATAAAGTGGTAAGATTCTCTATACATCAACATAGAAGATGAGAATATATGGCACCTGATGATGTCCAAAGAGCTCAATCACTGCCATGTATACGGTGCTGCGATCCTGAAGAAATGACTGAGAGTAGGCTTGGCAGAAGAATAGTGGGAAGCTCTGGGATAAGCACATAAAAGTGCATCCCCACACTGCATTCATTCACACACAAATGGTGTTCTGGAGATCTCTTTCACTATCTCTTTCAAATCATGCACTATCTATCTTATATGTCAACAAGCCTTTCACTGCAGCAAAAGCTACAAGAGTGGGACTCCAACCCTGGTACTTGTGAAAGTTCATGCAGTAATTTTTTCCTTTTTATTGAAATTCTGCTTTATTATATGAAAGTTGTAACTTGAACAATGTTAAACATGGAGGCTTTAAAACATGCCAATCAAAAATTATATAATAAGCAAAAAATTCAACTAAATCTCTCACTGTAATACATTAAAAGGGTACATGAATCAGGAATTTAAAAATTATATTATATATTATTCCTCATGTCTCTGATGTGTTATAGAATTTGAAATTTATGCAGTAAAATTTATATTCAACAGAGCCTTTATGACAAATCCCTAGGCTGCTCTTCTCAGGGTTTCAGTATGTGTTCATATATTTTTTTAAATGAAAATGTATGGCACCTGTGGCAATATGAGGAAAGACAGAACTAGGACAACAAATACGCAGTGAAAGAGGATAGTCCCGCTGACTGAATCCACACTTAGCTACATCCCCCACCTTTTTTTTTTAATGCAGATTCTCACTAAGTCACTAAGCTGTCCCGACAGCACTCAAACTTGCAATCCTCCTATCTCAGCCTCCCTCAATCCTCAGATTACAGGAGTGTGCCACTATACCCAGCAAGATCATATATTATTTATAAATAACCTTCAGTGTACCCTAAAGGTCATAGGTAAATCCTAAATCCTACTTTAGAAGCAGATACAATCAAATTTGCACTTTAGAAAGAAAACTAAGGTAAAGTGTTAGAGATGCGTTGGTAGGGGACACTGGGAGTTACTGTCATAATTAAAATAAATTATATAAAGGCTTGAGCTGTGTTTGATGGCAGTAAGGCCAGCAAAAGATGAACTCAGAGGCAGGATTCCTGGAACTCCGGCCAGGTTTGGTCGTGGGATGAAGGACAAGTAGTCATGGCTTTGGCACAGGTGATGTGTCCATTCACCAACTGTGATGCAGAAGAGAAAACGAGATTACATGTATCAGAGTCATCTGTGACGTATCTAAGGGAAGGCAATGTTCTAGAACAGCATGAAGAAAATGAAAAATGACATGACATAAAAACGAAGAATAGTCAGGAACCAGATAATGGGAGCCTTGGAAGTCATAGCAATGTTCCCTCATATGTCTGAACTGACAGTTTCTTGAGATGTATGATGCTCAGTGCTGAAACTAAAAAAGCTAAACCTAAAAAGGAGGAATTGGGCACTTCAATCAGACAAAGAGTTAGACTTGATTCTGAGTCAGACAGGGAGTCACCACAAGGTTCTGAGGAGAAAAGCCATACGATACTATCACTCGAAGCAATAGAAGAGAGTAAGGGAAAGAAAACAGAAACAAGACGATGGTATAAAGACTGAAGAAGAAAAAGGTGCCCAGACAACAACGTATAGACCACTAGGACATAAGGAGTAACCAAACAGTAGCATCCTTGAAGAGAAAGGAAAAGCAGCAGCCTTAAGAGATAGAAGGGTGTCATAGATGCCAACAAAGTACCAATGCAAATGTGACTGATTAACACTAAATTTTTCCCAGAAATAAGAGAAAGACTATCATTAACTGGGATATCACCGGTCTCTACTGTCAAATCAAAGTCAATGAACGGACTGGGTAGATCCAGAAAAACTGCAAAGGTTACCGGCATGTCCAATATGCAGCCTGCTACCTTTTGCCTCTGATTTTTGAAAAAGTTACAATGAAAAATTTTAAAAGGAAGTTTTGGTACTTAAACAAGTATAATTAAATATATTATATATTTTACATGTGGCCCAAGGCAGATCCTCTTCACTCAAAAAAGCGAGAGTAAAAAAAGGTGAGCCATAAGTTTGTAATCGATGGGAAAAAAATAACTGGAAATAAGGACATGGAGATATCAAGAATAGGGATAAAGAAAGACAGGGATTAAAAAGGAGAGACATGAGATAAGAAAGTTATAAAGTTTTCTTTAAAAATAAGTCTTGGCTGGAGGAATGGATCAGCAGTTAAAGTGCTTGCATAGCAAGTGCTAAGTCAAGCAATAAAGACCCAAATTCTATTCTCCAGCACCACATAAACTGGGCATGATGGTGCACACCTGTAATACCAGCACTTGGGAAGCTGAGACAGGAGGATTGCCTGGGCTCCATAGTGAGTTCAGGACCAGTCTGGGCTACAGAGCGAGATCCTGTCTCAAAAAAAAAAAAAAAAAAAAAAAAAAAAAAAAAAAAAAAAAAAAAAAA